>JBBDGT010000308.1:144176-260573 GCA_037306005.1 Rhinophrynus dorsalis | reverse complement strand
TTTAACATAGAAGAATAAAATTGTTTTTTATTGAATATGGGCTGATTCTCTTTGGCTGGTGAAGTTCGGCGGTTCCGTTGTAGCACCTCTTCCCGTGTCTTCTTGTTTGTTGAAGTCCGTGGCCAGGACTGTGGAGGTAGCTCCGGATCCGCATCGGCAGTAGCCGGGGTGAGAAGTTACATATTGTGAAAAGTTTTTTCAGTAATACAGATAGGCATTTATGTAGCGATCTCTTTTTTCTCTTTATTGTAACTTTGTATTTATTTATTTATTTATAATTATTATGCACAATGTCTAAGACCTAAGATTACACGCATGTATTGTATCCTTTATTACGTCCTTAACAAGTGAGTTACAGAATGCTGGAGGTACCCTGAAAATACCAGATTTTACTTTAGGGGTGTCTTGAGTGGAAAACATTTGAGAACCACTGGTCTAACAATCCAATCTCGATCCAGTTATTACTCCATTTAGTATTGGTGTAAATATACTAATGAATCAGTCATCTGTATAATTACTGTGTGTAACAGAAGCACTTACCTAGGTAGGAGTCCATCATACAGCAGTCAGGTGTATCTATATAATTACTGTGTGTAACAGAAGCACTTACCTAGGTAGGAGTCCATCACACAGCAGTCAGGTGTATATATATATAATTACTGTGTGTAACAGAAGTACTTACCTAGGTAGGAGTCCATCACACAGCAGTCAGGTGTATCTATATAATTACTGTGTGTAACAGAAGGACTTACCTAGGTAGGAGTCCATCATACAGCAGTCAGGTGTATCTGTATAATTACTGTGTGTAACAGAAGCACTTACCTAGGTAGGAGTCCATCATACAGCAGTCAGGTGTATTTATATAATTACCGTGTGTAACAGAATTGCTTACCTAGGTAGGAGTCCATCATACAGCAGTCAGGTGTATCTGTATAATTACTGTGTGTAACAGAATTGCTTACCTAGGTAGGAGTCCATCATACAGCAGTCAGGTGTATCTGTATAATTACTGTGTGTAACAGAAGTACTTACCTAGGTAGGAGTCCATCATACAGCAGTCAGGTGTATTTATATAATTACCGTGTGTAACAGAAGCACTTACCTAGGTAGGAGTCCATCATACAGCAGTCAGGAGTATCTATATAATTACTGTGTGTAACAGAAGCACTTACCTAGGTAGGAGTCCATCACACAGCAGTCAGGTGTATCTATATAATTACTGTGTGTAACAGAAGCACTTACCTAGGTAGGAGTCCATCACACAGCAGTCAGGCGTATCTATATCATTACTGTGTGTAACAGAAGCACTTACCTAGGTAGGAGTCCATCATACAGCAGTCAGGTGTATATCTATATAATTACTGTGTGTAACAGAAGCACTTACCTAGGTAGGAGTGCATCACACAGCAGTCAGGTATATCTATATAATTACTGTGTGTAACAGAAGTACTTACCTAGGTAGGAGTCCATCACACAGCAGTCAGGTGTATCTATATAATTACTGTGTGTAACAGAATTGCTTACCTAGGTAGGAGTCCATCATACAGCAGTCAGGTGTATCTGTATAATTACTGTGTGTAACAGAAGTACTTACCTAGGTAGGAGTCCATCATACAGCAGTCAGGTGTATTTATATAATTACCGTGTGTAACAGAAGCACTTACCTAGGTAGGAGTCCATCATACAGCAGTCAGGAGTATCTATATAATTACTGTGTGTAACAGAAGCACTTACCTAGGTAGGAGTCCATCACACAGCAGTCAGGTGTATCTATATAATTACTGTGTGTAACAGAAGCACTTACCTAGGTAGGAGTCCATCACACAGCAGTCAGGCGTATCTATATCATTACTGTGTGTAACAGAAGCACTTACCTAGGTAGGAGTCCATCATACAGCAGTCAGGTGTATATCTATATAATTACTGTGTGTAACAGAAGCACTTACCTAGGTAGGAGTGCATCACACAGCAGTCAGGTATATCTATATAATTACTGTGTGTAACAGAAGTACTTACCTAGGTAGGAGTCCATCACACAGCAGTCAGGTGTATCTATATAATTACTGTGTGTAACAGAAGCACTTACCTAGGTAGGAGTCCATCATACAGCAGTCAGGAGTATCTATATAATTACTCTGTGTAACAGAAGCACTTACCTAGGTAGGAGTCCATCATACAGCAGTCAGGTATATCTATATAATTACTGTGCGTAACAGAAGCACTTACCTAGGTAGGAGTCCATCATACAGCAGTCAGGTATATCTATATAATTACTGTGCGTAACAGAAGCACTTACCTAGGTAGGAGTCCATCACACAGCAGTCAGGTGTATATCTATATAATTACTGTGTGTAACAGAGGCACTTACCTAGGTAGGAGTCCATCACACAGCAGTCAGGTGTATCTATATAATTACTGTGTGTAACAGAAGTACTTACCTAGGTAGGAGTCCATCACACAGCAGTCAGGTATATCTATATAATTACTGTGTGTAACAGAAGCACTTACCTAGGTAGGAGTCCATCACACAGCAGTCGGGTGTATCTATATAATTACTGTGTGTAACAGAAGCACTTACCTAGGTAGGAGTCCATCATACAGCAGTCAGGTGTATATCTATATAATTACTGTGTGTAACAGAAGCACTTACCTAGGTAGGAGTCCATCACACAGCAGTCAGGTGTATCTATATAATTATTGTGTGTAACAGAAGCACTTACCTAGGTAGGAGTCCATCACACAGCAGTCAGGCGTATCTATATAATTACTGTGTGTAACAGAAGCGCTTACCTAGGTAGGAGTCCATCACACAGCAGTCAGGTATATCTATATAATTACTGTGTGTAACAGAAGCACTTATCTAGGTAGGAGTCCATAATACAGCAGTCAGGTGTATCTATATAATTACTGTGTGTAACAGAAGCACTTACCTAGGTAGGAGTCCATCACACAGCAGTCAGGTGTATCTATATAATTACCGTGTGTAACAGAAGCACATACCTAGGTAGGAGTCCATCACACAGCAGTCAGGCGTATCTATATAATTACTGTGTGTAACAGAAGCACTTACCTAGGTAGGAGTCCATCGTACAGCAGTCAGGTGTATCTATATAATTACTGTGTGTAACAGAAGCACTTACCTAGGTTGGAGTCCATCATACAGCAGTCAGGTATATCTATATAATTACTGTGCGTAACAGAAGCACTTACCTAGGTAGGAGTCCATCATACAGCAGTCAGGTATATCTATATAATTACTGTGCGTAACAGAAGCACTTACCTAGGTAGGAGTCCATCACACAGCAGTCAGGTGTATATCTATATAATTACTGTGTGTAACAGAGGCACTTACCTAGGTAGGAGTCCATCACACAGCAGTCAGGTGTATCTATATAATTACTGTGTGTAACAGAAGTACTTACCTAGGTAGGAGTCCATCACACAGCAGTCAGGTATATCTATATAATTACTGTGTGTAACAGAAGCACTTACCTAGGTAGGAGTCCATCACACAGCAGTCGGGTGTATCTATATAATTACTGTGTGTAACAGAAGCACTTACCTAGGTAGGAGTCCATCATACAGCAGTCAGGTGTATATCTATATAATTACTGTGTGTAACAGAAGCACTTACCTAGGTAGGAGTCCATCACACAGCAGTCAGGTGTATCTATATAATTACTGTGTGTGACAGAAGCACTTACCTAGGTAGGAGTCCATCACACAGCAGTCAGGCGTATCTATATAATTACTGTGTGTAACAGAAGCGCTTACCTAGGTAGGAGTCCATCACACAGCAGTCAGGTATATCTATATAATTACTGTGTGTAACAGAAGCACTTACCTAGGTAGGAGTCCATAATACAGCAGTCAGGTGTATCTATATAATTACTGTGTGTAACAGAAGCACTTACCTAGGTAGGAGTCCATCACACAGCAGTCAGGTGTATCTATATAATTACCGTGTGTAACAGAAGCACATACCTAGGTAGGAGTCCATCACACAGCAGTCAGGCGTATCTATATAATTACTGTGTGTAACAGAAGCACTTACCTAGGTAGGAGTCCATCGTACAGCAGTCAGGTGTATCTATATAATTACTGTGTGTAACAGAAGCACTTACCTAGGTAGGAGTCCATCACACAGTAGTCAGGTGTATCTATATAATTACTGTGTGTAACAGAAGCGCTTACCTAGGTAGGAGTCCATCACACAGCAGTCAGGTGTATCTATATAATTACCGTGTGTAACAGAAGCACTTACCTAGGTAGGAGTCCATCATACAGCAGTCAGGTGTATCTATAGAATTACTGTGTGTAACAGAAGCACTTACCTAGATAGGAATCCATCACACAGCAGTCAGGTGTATCTATATAATTACTGTGTGTAACAGAAGCACTTACCTAGGTAGGAGTCCATCACACAGCAGTCAGGTGTATCTATATAATTACCGTGTGTAACAGAAGCACTTACCTAGGTAGGAGTCCATCATACAGCAGTCAGGTGTATCTATAGAATTACTGTGTGTAACAGAAGCACTTACCTAGATAGGAATCCATCACACAGCAGTCAGGTGTATATCTATATAACTACTGTGTGTAACAGATGCACTTACCTAGGTAGGAATCCATCACACAGCAGTAAGGTGTATCTATATAATTACTGTGTGTAACAGAAGTACTTACCTAGGTAGGAGTCCATCATACAGCAGTCAGGTGTATCTATATAATTACTGTGTGTAACAGATGCATTTACCTAGGTAGGAGTCCATCACACAGCAGTCAGGCGTATCTATATAATTACTGTGTGTAACAGAAGCACTTACCTAGGTAGGAGTCCATCATACAGCAGTCAGGTGTATCTATATAATTACTGTGTGTAACAGAAGTACTTACCTAGGTAGGAGTCCATCACACAGCAGTCAGGTGTGTATCTATATAATACTGTGTGTAACAGAAGCACTTACCTAGGTAGGAGTCCATCATACAGCAGTCAGGTGTATCTATATCATTACTGTGTGTAACAGAAGCACTTACCTAGGTAGGAGTCCATCACACAGCAGTCAGGCGTATCTGTATAATTACTGTGTGTAACATAAGTACTTACCTAGGTAGGAGTCCATCACACAGCAGTCAGGTGTATCTATATAATTATTGTGTGTAACAGAAGCACTTACCTAGGTAGGAGTCCATCATACAGCTGTCAGGTGTATCTATATAATTACTGTGTGTAACAGAAGCACTTACCTAGGTAGGAGTCCATCATACAGCAGTCAGGTGTATCTATATAATTACCGTGTGTAACAGAAGCACTTACCTAGGTAGGAGTCCATCACACAGCAGTCAGGTGTATCTGTATAATTACTGTGTGTAACAGAAGCACTTACCTAGGTAGGAGTCCATCACACAGCAGTCAGGTGTATCTATATAATTACTGTGTGTAACAGAAGCACTTACCTAGGTAGGAGTCCATCATACAGCAGTCAGGTGTATCTATATCATTATGGTGTGTAACAGAAGTACTTACCTAGGTAGGAGTCCATTATATAGAGGTTGGGTGTATCTATATATTTTGAAGCTGATAAAAACAATGCTTTCTCTTGCTGCTGAGTGGAGCAATGGAGGATTATAGCATAATATGAAGCCTCCGTGGAATGCAATAAAATTTGAAGCTGATAAAGACAAAACCTGGAATAGTTCAATAAATCCATCGATGAGACATCTGTTGGTACATTTATACTTCTGTGGTACCCATGAATCTAGAACTGTTGCAGGAAGAGTATTTTAATGTGTAGGTGCACTTGATATCTCAGTGGGCTTCACCTTTATTTACCAAACGTCCCAGATTTACAGTAAGGATCTGACTTAATCCTGTGTCTTGATTGCCAGTGAGGAGTGGGACTGCTCTGGGGGCACAACACATCAGCTTCTCCCACAAATAGGAAGGGAAGAAAAGGAAAGCCATGACTAAATTTAAAGATGAATATAAATGTTTCCCTGTATTTGGGGGCCCTCCATTCACAATTTTACCATGGGCCTCAAGGGTTCTTAAACATTCTGTAAAGTAGATGTCTTTCATTGCAGAAGAACATAGAAATTCAGAGCATGACCTTGTTCTACGGATTCTGATATTTCCATTACCTCCATTGTCTGTTAATGCGTTCTCTCCAGGTCACTGACACGTGTCTAGTTCACCTGATCAATAACTTTGTCAGATTACTTTCTAGTTATGTCCACTACCATAGACCTTCCACCATTCTGCTTGCTGCACCTATGACCAGGAGGTAATTGTCTATGTCTTTTCCTCAGGTAAAGTATAAACTGCCTCAACTGAAGGCAATTGTTCAATGGGAAGGAGAAATAAAGGACCCAGGACCTGTAATCTACACTGTGAGTTCCTACTAACACCTAAGTAATCCTTCTTCTCTGCTAACAAACAACCGTCTATTGACAGATGCTTTGTTCACTTTCTCTTACTGTCTCTTTACTTGGGGCTTCAGGTCCCCTATCTCCATGGGTGGCTTGTGCAGCTTGTTCTTAGCTATAGTCATGCTTCATGTCTGGTTTCCCTCTCCTGCAGTGGAAGGAACTTATCATCCAGGGGTCAGAGGTTCCTGATTCGCTTCTTGATGACATCATAGCCTTTCAGAAGCCCAATCAGTGTTGTGTGGTGATCTACAACATAGCGAATACTGGGAACGCCAGGGGGGTAATGCTGAGTCACGACAACGTAAGATTCAAGAAATAAACTATCAACAGAGACACAGGAACAACAAGTCCATACTTCTCAACATTACACATGTCCAAAGAGAGACACTGGTGTTGGTGGGTGGGGCATTACTGAGAATATATTAGGATGTATCATGATCTATTGACCCGTCTTTGTGTAACTGAATACAAAGTATTTTTTCTTTACACATACTAATGTATACACAATTTATAATACTGACTTTTATACAGACATTAATGTGAGTTTTATTCCTGTGGAGCAATGTGATTCACTTATATACACACCACACAGTCTGATCTCCTAAACACAGGGACACCAGGGTGATACAGTTATATACACACCACACAGTCTGACCTCCTAAACACAGGAACACCAGGGTGATACACTTATATACACACCACACAGTCTGATCTCCTAAACACAGGGACACCAGGGTGATACACTTCTATACACACCACACAGTCTGATCTCCTAAACACAGGGACACCAGGGTGATACACTTATATACACACCGCACAGTCTGATCTCCTAAACACAGGGACACCAGGGTGATACACTTCTATACACACCACACAGTCCGATCTCCTAAACACAGGGACACCAGGGTGATACACTTCTATACACACCACACAGTCTGATCTCCTAAACACAGGGACACCAGGGTGATACACTTCTATACACACACCACACAGTCTGATCTCCTAAACACAGGGACACCAGGGTGATACACTTATATACACACCACACAGTGTGATCTCCTAAACACAGGGACACTAGGGTGATACACTTCTATACACACCACACAGCCTGATCTCCTAAACTCAGGGACACCAGGGTGATACACTTATATACACACCACACAGTCTGATCTCCTAAACACAGGGACACCAGGGTGATACACTTATATACACACACCACACAGTCTGATCTCCTAAACACAGGGACACCAGGGTGATACACTTATATACACACCACACAGTCTGATCTCCTAAACACAGGGACACCAGGGTGATACACTTATATACACACCACACAGTCTGATCTCCTAAACACAGGGACACCAGGGTGATACACTTATATACACACCACACAGTCTGTTCTCCTAAACACAGGGACACCAGGGTGATACACTTATATACACACACCACACAGTCTGATCTCCTAAACACAGGGACACCAGGGTGATACACTTATATACACATCACACAGTCTGATCTCCTAAACACAGTGACACCAGGGTAATACACTTCTATACACACCACACAGTCTGATCTCCTAAACACAGGGACACCAGGGTGATACACTTATATACACACCACACAGTCTGATCTCCTAAACACAGGAACACCAGGGTGATACACTTCTATACACACCACACAGTCTGATCTCCTAAACACAGGGATACCAGGGTGATACACTTATATACACACCACACAATCTGATCTCCTAAACACAGGGACACCAGGGTGATACACTTATATACATACCACACAGTCTGATCTCCTAAACACAGGGACACCAGGGTGATACACTTATATACATACCATACAGTCTGATCTCCTAAACACAGGGACATTGGGGTGATACACTTATATACACACACCACACAGTCTGATCTCCTAAACACAGGGACACCAGGGTGATACACTTCTATACACACCACCCAGTCTGATCTCCTAAACACAGGGACACCAGGGTGATACACTTATATACACACCACACAGTCTGATCTCCTAAACACAGGGACACCAGGGTGATACACTTATATACATACCACACAGTCTGATCTCCTAAACACAGGGACACCAGGGTGATACACTTATATACATACCACACAGTCTGATCTCCTACACACAGGGACACCACCAGTGTGGGACAGAGGGACTTGGGTCTCAGATTGACTGTCCGTTCCTAAAAAGGGATACTTGTTAGGTATGCCAGTCTGAAGGGAGGTGGCTCTACACCTGTTGATACTGGACTGACCTACAGGCGGTGGTATGGGGGCTTTGCCACATGGAGGTTATGTTTGCAGGGAGGTTCTTCATTTGGTGACATCTGAAAGGACCAAATTCAAATACAGATGGCAGCATTCAACTGTGGTGTTAAACCACAATGCCGGCCTGGTTCAGGCAACCAGTACATGCCTTGAATAAACCTGAACATGCAAATGAACCACAGCACTTTGTCATTTAAACAAGGCAAGGTTTAGTTTCCCTCTTAAACTCTTTCAGACCTTATCTTGTGTGGAAAGAAACGTTTCAGTGTGAAGATGTTGCTGGAGGATTTAAATTAGTTTTCCGTTGAGGAATTTGCTGAGTGCCATGTTTGTACATGGTCTAGAAGGACTTGACTGATAGAGGATTTTCCATAAAATGAAAAGGGGGAATCCAGTATGACTAGGGGTATGTTGAGTAGAACTTGTGATTTTCAGGATTTTTTTCTTTCATCTTGTGCCCCCACTCCTCTTTGCAGTTGACCTGGGTGTCTCGGGCCGCCTGTGAGATGCTTGGCCTGGGTACAGATGATGATGTGGTCAGTTACCTACCTCTTAGTGACATGACCACCCAGCTGTCTGACCTCTGGATACCTCTCTGCTGTGGTGGTGCCACTTACTTTGATGAACCCAATGCTTTAAAGGTGAATTTTGGGGAGATCACTATTCCGTACACAGCCTGTCATATCCGATAGTTTGGTGGACACATTCGGTGTTTTATTCCAGGTTCTGATGGGCTCTGTTCTTCCTCAGAGATCTCTCCTGTCCACATTGCGCCAAGTGCATCCCACAAGATTCCATGGATTCCCACGTTTCTGGGAGAATATTCATCGACAGTGGACAATGTTGGAGAAGATGGCAACTCCCATACACAGGAAGCTGATCGGGTGGGGTCGGGGAATAGGACACAAGATCTACAAAACTGATGGGTAAGTATCATCTGAGAGTTGAGCACCTTGGTCTTTATTTAAAGGGATAGTAATACTTCTAAAAAAGTGCAGGTCAGAGTGGTCTTTTTTGACCACGTAGCGCTATACTTCAGTACTTGGTTTCGTAGTTCATGCGCTATTAAATCAAAAAGGATACCCTTCCCGCCCCTTTCCCCTGCGTCATTCAGGCTGGTCTGGATGGAGCACAGCGAGGGACACATTTTCAGTTAACATAAGGAAAATCCTGCCCCCCTCCATCAAGGGTTTTTTATTAGTTACTGACTGAAGACTCCCTCACTGCATCCGTCCGATTCCACAACTAGATTCCAGATCTAATGGTATTCGGCCAGAAGGGGCGGGAGGGGGATCCATTCAGCAGAGGCATAACTTTAAGCCACCAGGCTCTGGTGCAGAAATTGCCATGGGCCCCCTGAACACATTGCCCCTTCCACTTACCCCCAGTTTCCATATTGTCCCCAATCTCCACATTGTCCCCCAATCTACACATTGTCCCCCAATATCCCCATTGCTCCCAGTCTCCTCCTCTTTCTGCACAGACCTCTATACAGCTGGCGCTCCCGCTCGGTCCTCTCTTCAGTAATGCGCTGGGACATGAGGTCATTGCTAGCGCTCTGCATTACTAGAGTGCCGAAGAGGGAACTCGGCTGCTACTAGTGATGAGAGAGCATGCTCGGCCGAAGCTCGGTTCGGCTCGAGCATCGCTCTGCTCGGCACATGGCGGTACTCGTACGAGTACCGCATGTGCTCGCCCGCCATGTTCGGGTCTCCTCCCCGCACGTTTCGCGGCTGCTGCGCAGCCAATAAACGTGCGGGGAGGCTCTGACATCAGTGTAATGCCAGCAGCCATGTTGGCTGCTGGCATTACACTGATTGGCTGGCCAGAACCCGTGATCGGGTGCTGTATAGCACCTGACCAGCGAGTTCGGCTCAGTCTTAGCCAGGGAGAGATGAGGATAGGAAGGGAAAGTCAGTGTAGGGAGAAGAAAAGTGTGTTTGAACAACATAAAGACCCAAAAGTCCTTTTTAGGACTATTGTGTGTGGGGGCAGCAGTTTATTTTGTTTGGGGCGGGCAGAGATTTAAAAAAAAAAAAAAAAACGTCACATATTCCGTTCACTGTGCCTAGCCGCAGATTAGCAGCACATTCTGTTTAGTGTGCAAAGTTGCAGATTAGCAGCACATTCTGTTTAGTGTGCAAAGTTGCAGATTAGCAGCACATTCTGTTTAGTGTGCAAAGTTGCAGATTAGCAGCACATTCTTTTTAGTGTGCAAAGTTGCAGATTAGCAGCACATTCCGTTCACTGTGCCTAGCCGCAGATAAGCAGCACATTCTGTTTAGTGTGCAAAGTTGCAGATTAGCAGCACATTCTGTTTAGTGTGCAAAGTGTAAAAAATAAGTCACATATTCCGTTCACTGTGCCTAGCCGCAGATAAGCAGCACATTCTGTTTAGTGTGCAAAGTTGCAGATTAGCAGCACATTCTGTTTAGTGTGGAAAGTTGCAGATTAGCAGCACATTCTGTTTAGTGTGCAAAGTGTAAAAAATAAAAGTCACATATTCCGTTCACTGTGCATAGCCGCAGATAAGCAGCACATTCTGTTTAGTGTGCAAAGTTGCAGATTAGCAGCACATTCTGTTTAGTGTGGAAAGTTGCAGATTAGCAGCACATATTCCGTGTAAATGAAGAAGGCGGGTAAAAAGGGACGGGGAAGTGGACGTGATCCTGATAGTTCAGGGCGCGGGTCAGGACGTGTAGAAACTGTGCCTGGTGCCAGAGCACAAGAAAGAAAGACATCCACCATACCTAGCTTCATGTCTCAGTTTACAGGGCCTCGCAGGACATCACTCTCGAGGTCAGACCACTGCGAACAGGTGGTCGGTTGGATTTCAGCTGATACTGCTTCCAGTCGGTTAAGCACCACCCTGTCTTCCACCAAGTCCACTCTCAGTAGCCAAGAGTCTGGTCAACATAATCCTCACCCTGATCATCCTTCCTCCCACCATAGAGGGTCTGGTCAAAGAAGTGATCCCACACTGGGATATAGTGAGGAGCTCGTCTCATCACCAATCCTTCATTTGAACCTCTCTCCAAGCACGCTTGCAGAGGAACATGAAATCTTGTGCCCTGATTCACAACCTCTAGAGGGTACCCAATCACAAGAAGATGACAAAGGGGAACGGCATTTAAGGTCAAAGGAAGTGGATGATGATGATGAGACACAGTTGCCAGCAAATCAACCGCTATTACTGTCTCAAGACCTTGATGAGGAGGATGATATACAGTTGTCAATGACTGAGTATGTGGTGGGATCAAGAAATGAGGAGGATGATCAGAGTGAGGAAGTGGAGGAGGACTTGGTGGACGATGAGGTGACTGACCCCACCTGGGAAGGTGGAGAGCCGAGCGATGACAGCAGTCCTGAGGGTGAGCCATCTGCAGCACCGCAACAGGCTGGAAGAGGCAGTGGTGTGGCTAAAGAAAGAAGGCGGACCGCACCAAACCGGCCTGCAAATGTTCCACGGAGCACCCCCTTGCGTAAATCTCCCTTGCCAAGGGCTAGGTGTTCTGCGGTATGGCGTTTTTTTAAGGAAAGTGCGGACGACAAAAAATTGTAGTTTGCAACCTGTGCCACACCAGAATGAGCCGAGGCATGAACACTAGAAACCTCACCACCACCAGCATGATCCGACACATGGCATCCAAGCACCGTAATAAGTGGGAGGAACGCCCGGATCGCCAATCTGTGTCTGCAGGCCACACCACTGCCTCCTCTTCCCCTGTTTTCGGTGCCGGCCAATCGCCTGTCGAAGGCGCAGGCCCGCATACCTCCCGCCCTGCACCTGTACCATCTGAAGCACCATCAGCGACCACATCCACTTCCCTGTCCCAGCACAGCGTACAAATGTCGTTACCCCAGGCATTTGAGCGCAAGCGAAAATACCCAGCCACCCACCCACAGGCCATAGCACTAACCTCACACCTTTCCAAATTACTGGTCATCGAAATGCTGCCATTTAGGCTTGTGGAGACTGAGTCCTTCCGCAGCCTGATGGCAGCAGCTGTCCCTCGGTACGCAGTCCCCAGCCGCCACTACTTTTCCCGGTGTGCCGTCCCCGCCTTACACCACCATGTGTCCCGTAACATCACCCGTGCCCTGACCAACGCAGTTACTGGGAAGGTCCACTTAACGACTGACACATGGACAAGTGCTTGTGGCCAGGGACGCTACATTTCCCTGACGGCACACTGGGTGAATGTCGTGGAGGCTGGGAGCGACTCGGACCCTGGGATGGCACAGGTGCTACCCACGCCGAGGATTGCGGGCCCTACCTCCATCAGGGTTTCCGCCAGCACCTACGTTATTGGCTCCTCCTCCTCCGTTTCCACCTCCAAATTCTCTGCGCGCAGCGCCACTCACCCATCAGCCGGTAGCTGGAAGCAGTGTAGCACTGCAGTGGGGAAGTGTCAACAGGCCGTGCTGAAGCTGATCTGCCTTGGGGACAAACAGCACACGGCCTCAGAGCTGTTGCAGGGGATTAGTCACCAGACCGAGCAGTGGCTCTCGCCACTCAACCTGCAACCAGGCATGGTTGTGTGTGATAATGGGCGTAACTTGGTGGCGGCTTTGGAGCTCGGCAAGCTCACACACGTACCATGCCTGGCGCATGTATTTAATTTAGTGGTTCAGCGATTTCTAAAAACCTACCCCAATTTGCATGATCTCTTGACCAAGGTGCGCCGCGTGTGTGCACATTTCCGTAAGTCATCAACAGCTTCAGCCGGCCTGTTGAAGCTGCAGCAGCGCTTACAATTGCCAGCTCACCGGCTGCTGTGTGACGTGAGCACGCGCTGGAACTCCACCTTCCACATGTTGGCCCGGCTTTGTGAGCAGCAGAGGGCAGTAGTGGAGTACCAGCTGTTACACGGTCGTCACCTCTCCGTTCAACTTCCTCTAATCAGAAGTGAGGAGTGGGAATGGATGTCAGACCTCTGTGAGGTTTTACGCAATTTTGAGGAATCGACACAGATGGTGAGCGGCGATAACGCTATTATCCGTGTAACCATCCCACTTCTGTGTCTACTAAAACGCTCGCTGCTCACAATTTAAATCCGACGCTTTGCATGTGGAAGAGGTGGAAATGCGGGAGGAAGAGCTTACACAAGGTGATAGCCAGAGCACCCTCACTTCGTCTTCTCAGCGACAATTGGAGGAGGCGGAGGAGGAGGAGGAAGACACGGTTGCCTCCGCTACAGAGGGTAGCCATGGAACTTTAGTTCCATCTCTTCAGCGTGGGTGGGCAGAAGAGGAGGAAGAGGATGAGGAGATTGAGAGTCATCCTCCTGGTGAGGACAGCGAAATCTTGCCTGTTGGTACTCTGGCACACATGGCTGACTTTATGTTAGGCTGCCTTTCCCGTGACCCACGCGTTATACGCATTTTAGACAACACGGATTACTGGGTGTTCACCCTTCTGGACCCCCGCTACAACGAGAATTTCTCATCTCTCATTCCTCCGGTGGAGAGGACAAGCAAAATGGTGCAATACCAGAAGGTTCTTGTCGAAAAATTGCTCCAAAATTTTCCATCTGACAACGGTGGCGGCAGAGTACGTGCTACCTTGGCCAACCGAGAAGGGGAGAAAAGGGGAGCACACAGCAGTTCCGACAAAGGCAGGGCAACACTCTCCAAGGCGTGGGACACCTTCATGACACCCCGCCAGCACCCTCACCCTGATGCGCAGCCTAGTGTCACAAGGAGGGAAAAGTTTTGGAAGATGGTGAAGGAGTACATAGCAGACCGTGTCAGCGTCCTCAATGATCCCTCTGTGCCTTACAACTACTGGGTGTCCAAGCTGGACACGTGGTATGAACTGGCACTCTACGCCTTGGAGGTGCTGGCCTGCCCTGCCGCCAGCGTTCTGTCTGAGTGGGTATTTAGTGCTGCTGGTGGCATCATAACAGATAAGCGTATCCGCCTTTCCACCGAAAATGCTGATAGGTTGACACTTATAAAAATGAACAAGGCCTGGATTTCCCCTGACTTCTCCACTCCACTGGAGGAAAGCCCCGGGTGAACATAAAGTGACTTTATATATGTTATTTACAATGATGGGAATACTCTGTATTCCCATTCACCCCTTCCACCCAAAAAATGGGTATATGGTTGACTCTCTTCCATATACCCTGGGATATAATTTTTATATAGGGCCAGCTCACCAGCGGGCCCTGTGATATAATTTTTGTATAGGTCAGCTCACCAGCGGGCCTTCTCATATAATGTTTTATTGGGTCAGCTCTCTAGCGGGCCCTCTCATATAATGTTTTATAGCGTCAGCTCACTAGCGGGCCTTCGCATATAATGTTTAGGATGGTCAGCTCCGCAGCAGACCCTCACCCATAATGTTTTAGATGGTCGGCTCAGCGCACGTTTCCCTCTTAATCATGGCCCCAGTTCAGAAAAATCGAGGAAATTTTTTGCAGAATTTGCCTCTGCGCACGTTTCCCTCTTAATCATGGCCCCAGTTCCAAAAAATCGATGAAATTTTTTGCAGAATTTGCAGATGATATACAAGTAAATATACAGCAAATACTGTTTGGTAACAATTTTTCGCCTAAAGTCGTTCTTATCTGCCTTTTTGTGTGTTTTACGGTCAGTCTGTAAAAATGGCGTACTACGGGCGAAACATCGTTCCTAGCAGCGACGTTGGAGTCCAAGATGCATCCAGACATCCTCCCTATGCTGTCCCTGAACCATTTCTGTGGTGTTTCCATCATTTTCTGCCCTTTTCCTATGGACCAGGCACCCTCCCCTCATCAGAGCAGGGGGTGCCTGGTGTAATGCTCGAGTCCTCCCATTGACTTCAATGGGGCTCGGGTGCTCGGCCGAGCACTTGAGCCTCCGGGGGTGCTCGGCCAGAGCACCCGAACACCCGAGCATTGGAGTGCTCAATCATCACTAGCTGCTACTAGAGGTTTGTGCCAAAGATGGCACAGACCTCATCTTGTTACTTGTTATGGGGTGGGGGATCGCAGGGGGAGGCTGGGCCCTAGGCTTGTGGGCCCGGTCGCAGGTGTGACCCCTGCAACCCCTATTGTTACTCCAGTGCCTTCCTGATTCAACTACAAAATTGTAAACACTGAAATATAGTGCTACGTGCAAAAAAAAAAAAAAAAAAAGAAGACTCGCAGCGCCACTTTATTAGAAGTATTACTAGCTCTTTAAATGCGCAAGTCTTGACCAATTTTCTGTTTTAAGTGTGACAATTTCCTGCTCATCACACAGTAATTGTGCATCTCTGGGCAGCTGGGACGGCAAAGGGGCAGCTTAGGTGATGGGTGGCTGGGAGAGACGTGCGTTCCAGGGGTGGCAGTCTCCCGTGTGTTGAACTAGAACACTCTTGTATATTAAGACTTGGAATCCAACAAATGGGACACCATGTTTATGCTCGGGAAGCTGCAGTGGCTTTTGGATTCAGAACTACACGAAGCAAGTTCTAGAATTGTTGTAAACATTTTATTTTTGGAAACCCCTCTCTGGAAGTCTTGTCTTTGCCCCTGCAGGATGTCACTTGGATGATGGACACTCCTGGCAAACTTACAAAAAAAGTAATTGCTTCTAACATACCAGCAAGAGCCAGTCAGGTAAAATGGGAGGGGGGGCTCTCTTAAACACAAGGATCGTGGTCCAGGAGCCACTTGCAGATCTCATCTAATGCCACAGTAGAAGATTGATCTTTGACCTTCACATGTCGAGGCTCAGACAACATTCCAGAACAGATGCAGAGTTTTACAGAGAACCTTCACCTCTGAAATGCACCTTCAGGATCAGTCAGCCATGTTTATTCTATGGCTCAGGCCTGAGTTAATGTTCTGAGTAGACACCACAGGGAGAGTGGTCAGTAAATCAGTAAAGTCCCCAGCAAATAACTTGTTGGGCCCCACTCATGATGATGGGTGTCATGGCTATACCAAGAAGCACAGCTTGCGTTCCTCCTGTGAAAATATAAAGAAGATCACGTGCTAGCAACAGATGCTACATGTAAGTCTTCTCATCCCAGCTCCTCTACTTCAGAGTGCTAAATAAGATAAAAAGAAAGAGGTGGTGATGGTGCTACCATAGTAGCTAGTGATGAGCGAGCACCCCAATGCTCGGATGTTCGGGTGCTCTGACCGAGCACCCCCTGAGGCTCGAGTGCTCGGCCGAGCACCCGAGCCCCATTGAAGTCAATGGGAGGACTCGAGCATTACACCAGGCACCCCCTGCTCTGATGAGGGGAGGGTGCCTGGTCCATAGGAAAAGGGCAGAAAAAGATGGAAACACTACAGAAATGGTTCAGGGACAGCATAGGGAGGATGTCTGGATGCACCTTGGACTCCAACATCGCTGCTGGGAACGATCTTTCGCCCGTAGTACGCCATTTTTACAGACTGACCGTAAAACACACAAAAAGGAAAATAAAAACGACTTTAGGCGAAAAATTGTTACCAAACAGTATTTGCTGTATATTTACTTGTATATCATCTGCAAATTCTCCCAAAAATTTCATCGATTTTCTGAAGTGAGGCCATGATTAAGAGGGAAACGTGCGCAGAGGCAAATTCTCCCAAAAATTTCCTTGATTTTCAGAACTGAGGCCATGATTAAGAGGGAAACGTGCGCAGAGGCAAATTATCCCAAAAATTTCCTTGATTTTCAGAACTGAGGCCATGATTAAGAGGGAAACGTGCGCAGAGGCAAATTCTCCCAAAAATTTCCTTGATTTTCAGAACTGAGGCCATGATTAAGAGGGAAACGTGCGCAGAGGCAAATTATCCCAAAAATTTCCTTGATTTTCAGAACTGAGGCCATGATTAAGAGGGAAACGTGCGCAGAGGCAAATTCTCCCAAAAATTTCCTTGATTTTCAGAACTGAGGCCATGATTAAGAGGGAAACGTGCGCTGAGCTGACCATCTAAAACATTATGGGTGAGGGTCTGCTGCAGAGCTGACCATCCTAAACATTATATGCGAAGGCCCGCTAGTGAGCTGACGCTATAAAACATTATATGAGAGGGCCCGCTAGAGAGCTGACCCAATAAAACATTATATGAGAAGGCCCGCTGGTGAGCTGACCTATATAAAAATTGGCAAACAGGGCCCGCTGGTGAGCTGGCCCTATATAAAAATTATATCACAGGGCCCGCTGGTGAGCTGGCCCTATATAAAAATTATATCCCAGGGCACGCTGGTGAGCTGGCCCTATATAAAAATTATATCCCAGGGCATATGGAAGAGGAGGAGGAGGATGAGAACATTAAGAGTCAACCATATACCCGTTTTTGGGGTGGAAGGGGTGAATGGGAATACAGAGTATTCCCATCATTGTAAATAACATATATAAAGTGAGTTTATGTTCCCCCGGGGCTTTCCTCCAGTGGAGTGGAGAAGTCAGGGGAAATCCAGGCCTTGTTCATTTTTATAAGTGTCAACCTATCAGCATTGTCGGTGGAAAGGCGGATACGCTTATCTGTTATGATGCCACCAGCAGCACTAAATACCCGCTCAGACAGAACGCTGGCGGCAGGGCAGGCCAGCACCTCCAAGGCGTAGAGTGCCAGTTCATACCACGTGTCCAGCTTGGACACCCAGTAGTTGTAAGG
Organism: Rhinophrynus dorsalis; assembly: GCA_037306005.1. Taxonomy (NCBI): domain Eukaryota; kingdom Metazoa; phylum Chordata; class Amphibia; order Anura; family Rhinophrynidae; genus Rhinophrynus; species Rhinophrynus dorsalis. The sequence goes on along the minus strand of JBBDGT010000308.1, from coordinate 242,260 downwards.
CACAGAGGGATCATTGAGGACGCTGACACGGTCTGCTACGTACTCCTTCACCATCTTCCAAAACTTTTCCCTCCTTGTGACACTAGGCTGCGCATCAGGGTGAGGGTGCTGGCGGGGTGTCATGAAGGTGTCCCACGCCTTGGAGAGTGTTGCCCTGCCTTTGTCGGAACTGCTGTGTGCTCCCCTTTTCTCCCCTTCTCGGTTGGCCAAGGTAGCACGTACTCTGCCGCCAGCGTTGTCAGATGGAAAATTTTGGAGCAATTTTTCAACAAGAACCTTCTGGTATTGCACCATTTTGCTTGTCCTCTCCACCGGAGGAATGAGAGATGAGAAATTCTCTTTGTAGCGGGGGTCCAGAAGGGTGAACACCCAGTAATCCGTGTTGTCTAAAATGCGTACAACGCGTGGGTCACGGGAAAGGCAGCCTAACATAAAGTCAGCCATGTGTGCCAGAGTACCAACAGTCAAGATTTCGCTGTCCTCACCAGGAGGCTGACTCTCAATATCCTCATCCTCTTCCTCCTCTTCTGCCCACCCACGCTGAAGAGATGGAACTAAAGTTCCATGGCTACCCTCTGTAGCGGAGGCAACCGTGTCTTCCTCCTCCTCCTCCTCCTCCTCCGCCTCCTCCAATTGTCGCTGAGAAGACGAAGTGAGGGTGCTCTGGCTATCACCTTGTGTAAGCTCTTCCTCCCCCATTTCCACCTCTTCCACATGCAAAGCGTCGGTTTTAATTGTGAGCAGCGAGCGTTTCAGTAGACACAGAAGTGGGATGGTTACACTGATAATAGCGTTATCGCCGCTCACCATCTGTGTCGATTCCTCAAAATTGCGTAAAACCTCGCAGAGGTCTGACATCCATTCCCACTCCTCACTTCTGATTACAGGAAGTTGAACGGAGAGGCGACGACCGTGTAACAGCTGGTACTCCACTACTGCCCTCTGCTGCTCACAAAGCCGGGCCAACATGTGGAAGGTGGAGTTCCAGCGCGTGCTCACGTCACACAGCAGCCGGTGAGCTGGCAATTGTAAGCGCTGCTGCAGCTTCAACAGGCCGGCCGAAGCTGTAGATGACTTACGGAAATGTGCACACACGCGGCGCACCTTGGTCAAGAGATCATGCACATTGGGGTAGGTTTTTAGAAATCGCTGCACCACTAAATTAAATACATGCGCTAGGCATGGTACGTGTGTGAGCTTGCCGAGCTCCAAAGCCGCCACCAAGTTACGCCCATTATCACACACAACCATGCCTGGTTGCAGGTTGAGTGGCGAGAGCCACTGCTCGGTCTGGTGACTAATCCCCTGCAACAGCTCTGAGGCCGTGTGCTGTTTGTCCCCAAGGCAGATCAGCTTCAGCACGGCCTGTTGACGCTTCCCCACTGCAGTGCTACACTGCTTCCAGCTACTGGCTGATGGGGGAGTGGCGGTGTGTGTAGAGAATTCGGAGGTGGAAACGGAGGAGGAGGAGCCAATAACGTAGGTGCTGGTGGAAACCCTGATGGAGGTAGGGCCCGCAATCCTCGGCGTGGGTAGCACCCGTGCCATCCCAGGGTCCGAGTCGCTCCCAGCCTCCACGACATTCACCCAGTGTGCCGTCAGGGAAATGTAGCGTCCCTGGCCACAAGCACTTGTCCATGTGTCAGTCGTTAAGTGGACCTTCCCAGTAACTGCGTTGGTCAGGGCACGGGTGATGTTACGGGACACATGGTGGTGTAATGCGGGGATGGCACACCGGGAAAAGTAGTGGCGGCTGGGGACCGCGTACCGAGGGACAGCTGCTGCCATCAGGCTGCGGAAGGACTCAGTGTCCACAAGCCTAAATGGCAGCATTTCGATGGCCAGTAATTTGGAAAGGTGTGAGGTTAGTGCTATGGCCTGTGGGTGGGTGGCTGGGTACTTTCTCTTGCGCTCAAATGCCTGGGGTAACGACATTTGGACGCTGTGCTGGGACAGGGAAGTGGATGTGGTCGCTGATGGTGCTTCAGATGGTACAGGTGCAGGGCGGGAGGTATGCGGGCCTGCGCCTTCGACAGGCGATTGGCCGGCACCGAAAACAGGGGAAGAGGAGGCAGTGGTGTGGCCTGCAGACACAGATGGGCGATCCAGGCGTTCCTCCCACTTACTACGGTGCTTGGATGCCATGTGTCGGATCATGCTGGTGGTGGTGAGGTTTCTAGTGTTCATGCCTCGGCTCATTCTGGTGTGGCACAGGTTGCAAACTACAATTCTTTTGTCGTCCGCACTTTCCTTAAAAAAACGCCATACCGCGGAACACCTACCCCTTGGCAAGGTAGATTTACGCAAGGGGGTGCTCCGTGGAACATTTGCGGGCCGGTTTGGTGCGGTCCGCCTTCTTTCTGTAGCCACACCACTGCCTCTTCCAGCCTGTTGCGGTGCTGCAGATGGCTCACCCTCAGGACTGCTGTCATCGCTCGGCTCTACACCTTCCCAGGTGGGGTCAGTCACCTCATCGTCCACCAAGTCCTCCTCCACTTCCTCACTCTGATCATCCTCCTCAAGTCTTGATCCCACCACATACTCAGTCATTGACAACTGTATAACATTCTCCTCAACAAGGTCTTGAGACGGAAATAGTGGTTGATTTAATGGCAACTGTGTCTCATCATCATCATCATCATCATCCACTACTTCCTTTGACCTTAAATGCCGTTCACATCTGTCATCTTCTTGTGATTGGGTAGCCTCTAGAGGTTGTGAATCAGGGCACAAGATGTCATGTTCCTCTGCAAGCGTGCTTGGAGAGAGGGTCAAATGAAGGATTGGTGATGAGACGAGCTCATCACTATATCCCAGTGTGGGATCACTTCTTTGACCAGACCGTGTATGGTGGGAGGAAGGATGATCAGAGTGAGGATTATGTTGACCAGACTCTTGGCTACTGAGAGTGGACTTGGTGGAAGACAGGGTGGTGCTTAACCGACTGGAAGCAGTATCAGCTGTCATCCAACCGACCACCTGTTCGCACTGGTCGGACCTCGAGAGTGATGTCCTGCGACGCCCTGTGAAATCAGACATGAAGCTAGGTATGGTGGATGTCTTTCTTTCTTGTGCTCTGGCACCAGGCACAGTTTCTCCGCGTCCTGACCCGCGCCCTGAACTTTCAGGATCACGTCCACTTCCCCGTCCCTTTTTACCCGCCTTCTTCATCTTACACGATATATATGACTTTAATATATATGAGTTTGAAAACTTAACAGTATTTCTTACTATTCTGCAACTCTGCAGAGTACACAGAATAGGCTGCTAAACTGCGGTGACACACACTGAATGGAATATGTGACTTTAATATTTGAGTTTGAAAACTTAACAGTATTTCTTACTATTCTGCAACTCTGCAGAGTACACAGAATAGGCTGTTAAACGGCGTTGAAACACACTGAATGGAATATGTGACTTTAATATTTGAGTTTGAAAACTTAACAGTATTTCTTATAATTCTGGAACTGTACAGAGTACACAGAATAGGCTGTTAAACGGCGGTGAAAGACACTGAATGGAATATGTGACTTTAATATTTGAGTTTGAAAACTTAACAGTATTTCTTATAATTCTGCAACTCTGCAGAGTACACAGAATAGGCTGTTAAACGGCGGTGAAAGACACTGAATGGAATATGTGACTTTAATATTTGAGTTTGAAAACTTAACAGTATTTCTTACTATTCTGCAACTCTGCAGAGTACACAGAATAGGCTGTTAAACGGCGTTGAAACACACTGAATGGAATATGTGACTTTAATATTTGAGTTTTAAAACTTAACAGTATTTCTTATAATTCTGGAACTGTACAGAGTACACAGAATAGGCTGTTAAACGGCGGTGAAAGACACTGAATGGAATATGTGACTTTAATATTTGAGTTTGAAAACTTAACAGTATTTCTTACTATTCTGCAACTCTGCAGAGTACACAGAATAGGCTGTTAAACGGCGCGTTGAAACACACTGAATGGAATATGTGACTTTAATATTTGAGTTTGAAAACTTAACAGTATTTCTTATAATTCTGCAACTCTGCAGAGTACACAGAATAGGCTGTTAAACGGCGTTGAAACACACTGAATGGAATATGTGACTTTAATATTTGAGTTTGAAAACTTAACAGTATTTCTTATAATTCTGGAACTGTACAGAGTACACAGAATAGGCTGTTAAACGGCGGTGAAAGACACTGAATGGAATATGTGACTTTAATATTTGAGTTTGAAAAATTAACAGTATTTCTTACTATTCTGCAACTCTGCAGAGTACACAGAATAGGCTGTTAAACGGCGTTGAAACACACTGAATGGAATATGTGACTTTAATATTTGAGTTTGAAAACTTAACAGTATTTCTTATAATTCTGGAACTGTACAGAGTACACAGAATAGGCTGTTAAACGGCGGTGAAAGACACTGAATGGAATATGTGACTTTAATATTTGAGTTTGAAAACTTAACAGTATTTCTTATAATTCTGGAACTGTACAGAGTACACAGAATAGGCTGTTAAACGGCGGTGAAAGACACTGAATGGAATATGTGACTTTAATATTTGAGTTTGAAAACTTAACAGTATTTCTTATAATTCTGGAACTGTACAGAGTACACAGAATAGGCTGTTAAACGGCGGTGAAAGACACTGAATGGAATATGTGACTTTAATATTTGAGTTTGAAAAATTAACAGTATTTCTTATAATTCTGGAACTGTACAGAGTACACAGAATAGGCTGTTAAACGGCGGTGAAAGACACTGAATGGAATATGTGACTTTAATATTTGAGTTTGAAAACTTAACAGTATTTCTTATAATTCTGCAACTGTGCAGAGTACACAGAATAGGCTGTTAAACGGCGGTGAAAGACACTGAATGGAATATGTGACTTTGATATTTTAGTTTGAAGACTTAACAGTATTTCTTCCTATTCTGCAACTCTGCACAGTACACAGAATGTGCTGCTACACTGCGGCGAAGCACACTGAATGGAATATGTGACTTTGATATTTTAGTTTGAAGACTTAACAGTATTTCTTCCTATTCTGCAACTCTGCACAGTACACAGAATGTGCTGCTAAACTGCGGCGAAGCACACTGAATGGAATATGTGACTTTGATATTTTAGTTTGAAGACTTAACAGTATTTCTTCCTATTCTGCAACTCTGCACAGTACACAGAATGTGCTGCTACACTGCGGCGAAGCACACTGAATGGAATATGTGACTTTGATATTTTAGTTTGAAGACTTAACAGTATTTCTTCCTATTCTGCAACTCTGCACAGTACACAGAATGTGCTGCTACACTGCGGCGAAGCACACTGAATGGAATATGTGACTTTGATATTTTAGTTTGAAGACTTAACAGTATTTCTTCCTATTCTGCAACTCTGCACAGTACACAGAATGTGCTGCTAAACTGCGGCGAAGCACACTGAATGGAATATGTGACTTTGATATTTGAGTTTGAAGACTTAACAGTATTTCTTCCTATTCTGCAACTCTGCACAGTACACAGAATGTGCTGCTAAACTGCGGCGAAGCACACTGAATGGAATATGTGACTTTGATATTTTAGTTTGAAGACTTAACAGTATTTCTTCCTATTCTGCAACTCTGCACAGTACTCAGAATGTGCTGCTAAACTGCGGCGACGCACACTGAATGGAATACGTGACTTTGATATTTTAGTTTGAAGACTTAACAGAATGTGCTCTAATCTGCAACTTTGCACACTAAACAGAATGTGCTCTAATCTGCAACTTTGCACACTAAACAGAATGTGCTCTAATCTGCAACTTTGCACACTAAACAGAATGTGCTCTAATCTGCAACTGTGCACACTAAACAGAATGTGCTCTAATCTGCAACTTTGCACACTAAACAGAATATATATATATTTTTTTTTTTTTTTTTGTTTTTTTCCCCCCACACCAAATAACCTGCTGCCCCCACACACAGTAGTCCTAAAAAGGACTTTTGGTTCTTTTTTTTTCACAATTTTTGTTTTTTTCCTCCCTACACTGCCTTTCCCTTCCTATCCTCAGCTCTCCCTGGCTCAGACTGAGCCGAACTCGATGGTCAGGTGCTATACAGCACCTGACCACGGGTTCTGGCCAGCCAATCAGTGTAATGCCAGCAGCCAACATGGCTGCTGGCATTACACCGATGTCAGAGCCTCCCTGCACGTTTATTGGCTGCGCAGCAGCCGCAAAACGTGCGGGGAGGAGACCCGAACATGGCGGGCGAGCACATGCGGTACTCGTACGAGTACCGCCATGTGCCGAGCAGAGCGATGCTCGAGCCGATCCGAGCATCGGCCGAGCATGCTCGCTCAACACTAATAGTAGCCCATGATACAAAGGATCACTTCATTCCAATAGAAGGCAATTCATCAACCCTGGCTCTACGCCTAAGATGAGGCTTCCTACAAAGAGGTCCAATCTGCAGTTTCTTAGGGGTGGGCGAAAAGTGTGAAATTTCGTGAACGACTTTTTGCGAAAACGTGCTGATTTTTCGCTTTTTCTGAGAAAGTTTTCGCCTTTCCGCCTATGCAAAATTGTCACCCTTTTCACCTATTTTATCAAACTGTTTGCCTATTTTAACACATTTTTTGCCCATATTTCCTGTAGGTACTACATTTCCCACTGTAATATTACTTCTTCTGAGGGCTGAAGTTTAGAAATAAATGGCTGAAAGTCAAAGTTGTGAGTCCTACATATGGTTTGAAAAATGTGTTAGCATGCAGAGTGTGTTTGTACTTTGCCCACAACACTAACTTCCTGCTGTGACACTGGCACGTATTCATGATGATGTCAAGTTGGGGTAGATGGTGGCAACCCTTCTTCACATCCGTCCTCCACCTCCTCATCTGTGCTGCTGTTTATATATATGTCCTGGCTTTGTCTGTCGTGTGTGGTTTCTGCTACCCAAAGGTATGAGATGTTGGTTCATTTTTAAGAATGTTAGTCTCCCAACATTGCTGCTTGATGACTGATAGGGTGACATATGTGCCTGTTCAGGGTCAGACCTTCCAATGGCTTTCTCAAACCGTTTATAGACAGGCACAGTGCTCCTTAAAAGTGGAGGAAGATACAGCCTTTGACTTTCTACTAATCTTATAGCCCTGTCACCATCCTCACTCTCAACTTCATCTGTATCTGTACAAGAGAATGATGCTGGGGGGATATATTCTAGAGCTGCATCATCATCAGTCATCATTAAGTCATCCTCAGCAGCATCAGCATCACCTGACAGTTCTTACCCACTACTACCCTTATATTCCTCTAAGCTTTTGGAGGTCTCAAACAATTTCTTTTTACTGTAACAAAGTTCCCTTCTACTCTGAGAACTTGTGTTTTGGTGCTTGTTTGTCTCACTATCTTATGCAGCAGGCGGTTCAGCTGCTGCACCTTCCTATATTATGCTATTGCCATCATCATCAGCACTTGGATGGGACTTGTAGTCTTCAGTGTTCTTCTTATATGGTTCTTTATTTCTACTGGCACTGGTGGTGCTGGGACTAGTTTTGCTGGGACCATGACAAACTGTGTCCTCCCCTTGGAGTAAAGGGATCATCATCATTGATTGCATACACTGCAACAACAATTGCTGAAGTCCGTTATTGAACTACTACTTTACTGTCATGTCTCTACACTGCTCCACCCCTCTCCTTTTTCTTGTGCGTTTGCTGGACTTTACTCAACTACATAGTGCTTTTTTTTTTTTTTTTTACTGTACGGTACAAAACACAACTGATGGAGCTGTATGATGCCTTGCCTAAGTCCAGTCAGCTGTCTGTCACTGTCACCTAAGATATTTAGTTATTTCTTTCTTTCTTTCCTTTCTTTTCTTTCTCTTTTCTCTCTCTTCTTTCTTTTCGTTCTCTCTTTTCTCTCCCTTTCTTTTCTTTCTCTCTCTCTTTCTCTCTAAGTTGTCCACCCTGTTGTCTTATCACAGTCTGTCAAAAAAAAATTATAACTGAAAAACAAAATCAACAACATCTTTCCCCAGACTTCCCCACCCAGCACATAGACAATAACAGCAAGATCAGCAAGCAAATAGGTCCCCAGCTGCCTGTGTCTTTCCAGTCAGTCACATGGAATTTTGGAGTATTTGAGGGACAACCTCCTTCCTCCCTTCTTATCCCCTAGAATGCCCCCAGACTCCCCTAATACAGAGAAAAAATGTCCTACCTAAATGACTCCCTAAACTACACTTCAACTCCCCGTGCCAAGGTACCGCATAGTTTGTCAAGAACCTACTCTAACATATCTACACAAGTCTATCTAAATTAAAGCAATATCTTGAGAGAGTTTTTTTGAACCTTTATACCATGAATACTACCTTGTAGGTCCCAATATTGACTGAACTGTATTATAGAGATTGAGAGAGAGACTTGCCTTAGAGACCTCCCTGGCCTGCAGAGAGTGTATACTGGCACAAGAGGACTGCAAACCTTTCAGAATCTCTTTTAGACCAGAAAATATCACCCCCCACAGGCCACTAGAGGAATAGCACTCTATACCATACAAGGTGTATACAAGCACAGTTCTGTCTTGTTTTTAATTGCTAAAATATTGGGACCTACAAGGTAGTATTCATGGTAAATTTTAAAGGCCCCACTACACTTTTACAAAAAGACTCCTTCCTTTCTCAAGATATAAAAGATTTTGTAAGGTCATATAGGTGTTCTTAATTATAATACACACTGGGACACATTAGTTTAGTATTCATGTTACCTTAAAGGGGCCATGATTCAATTTGTGTCTTCAAAACTTTGTCAAGATATTGTTTTAATTTAGACAGACTTGTGTAGGTATGTTAGTAGGTACTTGCCAAGCTATGAGGTACCTTGGTAAAATGGCAAGCTTACACCATTTTGGGCAAAATAGGAACTACATCCTCAAAAACAACATGCTGCTCTTTACTCTCAAACACAGAATGGCTGCTGTGACACCCTAACACCATTTTATATGTGTGTACACAGAATGGCTGCTGTGACACCCTGACACCCTTTAGAATGGCTGTTGTGACACCCTGACACCCTTTTATATGTCTGTACACAGAATGGCTGCTGTGACACCCTGACACCCTTCTATGTGTTTGTACACAGAATGGCTGCTGTGACACCCTAACACCCTTTTATATGTGTGTACACAGAATGGCTGCTGTGACACCCTGACACCCTTTAGAATGGCTGTTGTGACACCCTAACACCCTTTTATATGTCTGTACACAGAATGGCTGCTGTGACACCCTGACACCCTTTTATGTGTCTGTGCACAGAGTGGCTGCTGTGACACCCTGAGACCCTTTTATACGTCTATACACAGAATGGCTGCTGTGACACCCTGACACCCTTTTATATGTCTGTACACAGAATGGCTGCTGTGACACCCTGACACCCTTTTAAATGTCTGTACACAGAATGGCTGCTGTGACACCCTGACACCCTTTTATACGTCTGTACACAGAATGGCTGCTGTGAGAGCCTAACACCCTTTTATACGTCTGTACACAGAATGGCTGCTGTGACACCCTGTCACGGTTTGTTAAGACTCTCAGACGTAAGGTTTAGGTAAAAACATAACTTTATTGAAAAGTTAAGGCAATCCCATAGGGTTTTCATACACATACAAACATTACATATATATAAGCAAATGACAATTGAGGTAGGTTCTACCGGCCTTGCAAATAATACCGGCAAGGCAACCCAAGCGTTACTGAAGGAATAGTGGAAGTAGGCTTTACCGGCCCTGCCAATACCGGGTAAGGCAACAGTAAGATGGTAATGTACTGGTTCTACCGGCCTTACCAATACCTGGCAGGGCAGCCTGAGGAATGCACAAGGAATAGGCTCTACCGGCCCTGCCAATACCGGGTAAGGCAACCGTGGAGTGGCAATGTAACAGGTTCTACCGGCCTTACCAATACCGGGCAGGGCAGCCTGAGGAATGCACAAGGAATAGGCTCTACCGGCCCTGCCAATACCGGGTAAGGCAACCGTAGAATGGCAACGTAACAGATTCTACCGGCCTTACCAATACCGGGCAGGGCAGCCCAGAATGGATACCCAAGGATAGGCTCTACCGGCCCTGCCAATACCGGGTAAGGCAACCTATAGGTGGCAACGTGAAAGGTTCTACCAGCCTTACCAATACCGGGCAGGACAGCCCAAGGAGGAAGACACCACTAAGACCAGTGACTTTTAGATGACAATGACAGTAGTATGGTAAATAGAGTATATGGTCAAGCTGTCTCACCAAGGGAGAGACTAGTGTCAGTACACATCTGAACCAAGTGCTGCTAGGACTGGACAGCACCAGAAACCTGACTGCAAGTCAGGGAGTAAACCAGCGTCCGCACGCTGGGACCAACAACTGTACTTTGAGCCGCAAGGCAAATGGAGCACACCAGCGTCCGCACGCTGGAACCAACAGGCAGTAGAATGAGCTGCAAGGCCAATGGAGTAAACCAGCATCCGCACGCTGGGACCAACAACTGTACTTTGAGCCGCAAGGCTAATGGAATAAACCAGCGTCCGCACGCTGGGACCAACAGACAGTATTGAGAGCCGCAAGGCCAATGGCGTAAACCAGCGTCCGCACGCTTGGACCAACAAACAGTATTGTGAGCCGCAAGGCTAATGGAGTAAACCAGCATCCGCACGCTGGGACCAACAGACAGAATGTCGCCGGAGTGACAGGAAAGGAAATATCGCCACAGGAACTGCACACAGGAAACAGCAGGAGCAGGCTGAGGCTCAACCGGGACGAGCACCGCAAGTCAGCTGGCAACCGGAACGCTAGCAACTGGAACCGGACTGGAACTGACACGCAAGCAGGAACACAGCAACAGGTAAACTCAGGAACAGGCCCGATAGCTTCAGCAGACAGGCAAAGTGAATGCTGTCAGAGACACCACGAAAGGGCAACTAAAGGGTGCCCAGACTGAGTTTAAAAAGGCAACCAGAGGCGGGCTGACTACAGATGGCCAATGGGAACCCCCTGCAGGTGATGGACAGAGAACTGCAGCAATCACGGGCACTGTGATACACCCTTTTGTGTCTGTACACAGAATGGCTGCTGTGACACCCTGACACCCTTTTATATGTCAGTACACAGAATGGCTGCTGTGACACCCTGACACCCTTTTATGTGTCTGTACACAGAATGGCTGCTGTGATACCCTGGCACCCTTTTATACCTCTGTACACAGAATGGCTGCTGTGAGAGCCTAACACCGTTTTATACGTCTGTACACAGAATGGCTGCTGTGACACCCTGACACCCTTTTATACGTCTGTAGAAAACTTTTCTGTGGTGGAGAAACCTTTTTTCTCATTGATTTCAATGGGCAAAAAAGGTGGAAAAACAGCAAAATTATTTGCCAAGCAGAAAGTGCCATTATTCACAGATTTCAGTTTGAGGTGAATATTTTTGCCCACCCCTAGCCACCAGAAGCAAACCACAGCAAGACTCAATGAGGTAACATGGCTCCATTCATGGCTGGGTACATGTGGGGGTGAGGCTGGGTACATATGCTGATGAGGCTAGTGAGGCTGGGTACATGTGGTGGTAGTGAGGCTGGGTACACGTGGTGGTGAGGCTAGTGAGGCTGGGTACATGTGGTGGTGAGGCTAGGTGCATGTGGTGGTGAGGCTAGTGAGGCTGGGTACATGTGGTGGTGAGTCTGGGTACGTGCACTGGTGAGGTTTGTGAGTCTGGGTACTTGTGGTGGTGAGGCTGGGTACATGTAGTGGTGAGGCTGGGTACATGTGCTGAGGCTAGTGAGGCTGGGTACATGTGGCGGTGAGGCTAGTGAGTCTGGATACGTGTGGTAGTGAGGCTGGGTACATGCGCTAGTGAGGCTGAGTACATGTGGTGGTGAGGCTATTGAGGCTAAGTACATGAGGTGGTGAGGCTGGGTACATGCGCTGGTGAGGCTAATAAGTCTGGGTACATGCACTGGTGAGGCTAGTGAGGCTGGGTACATGTGGTGGTGAGGCTAGTGAGGCTGGGCACATGTGGTGGTGAGGTTGGGTACATGCGGTGGTGAGGCTAGTGAGGTTTGGTACATGCGCTGGTGAGGATAGTTGTAACGGGAACCCAAGACACCGGGGTGTCCTAGGCCTTCGTATCAGAATCTCTCCTGAAGGCGGCTGGGCAGATTCACCTGTCACAAGATAGCTGAGATGGTCGCTGGGTCTGGAAGCCGTTGACGTCGAGACGTTCAAGGGGAAGTCAGCGGGGCGAAGTCGACTGTTCTGGAGGTTGACAGAACTCGTGTCATCTTACTGAGACTCCAGTCGAGGGATCCATAGTCGACAGATTCGATTCGGAGTCGGTAGAGGCGAGCAGCTGGAAGTCGGCGAGTCTCAAGGAGAAGAGTTTGTTTGCAGTTGGAAGTGTGAATAGCTCTTGATGCCATTCAGGGATGGGAGTAAGAGGGGCTCTTTAAACCACTCAGGCAAGAAAGACACATTGAGACTTCTTACTCCAGCACTAACACAGTTTATCGAACAACTTCTGGCTTTTATACACATTTGAACACAAGATATAATACGGGACAAAGAACACAAAGGCCAGCGACATATGATGTAAACATAATACAAAGGAGCAGACCTGACTGAATTAATTCACAAAGGGGTTCGGACTATGGTACACAACAGACAAAGGCTTGAGGGGCTGGAATATACATTCTGGGGACAATGGGCAGGGGTTGGAACAGTTGGTCGACTGGTTTGAATATTCTGCTTCAACCACGACCAATCAGATGACACAGTGGGTTTGCCTTTCGACCAATCCCTGAGCCGCCTACTTTTCTCCATATTAAGTCTATGGAAGACCTTTAAATGTCCTGCTCAGGCATTCAGGCAGTTGTCTACTGTCCCCACCACGAGGTGTACGACATTGTGTTGATGATTCCAGCCTTATCCCAGGAACCTCCAACTGGTCATTGGCGACAGAGTAGTCCGGCAAAGAGTTGTTGATGCTCCAAAGTAAGGCAGCTCTGTCCATCCATGCTTGTTTGCAGAGATGTTTGCAGACATAATGTCCCACAGAGTTCAAAATGTTTGCCCACAAGGGCCAAAAAGGTTGTACGCCCAGAATTAGCCTCCAGTGCCTGCCTATGGCCCGTTACACTAGTGATGCTGGGAACATGAGGTGGTGAGGCTAGTGAGGCTGGGTACATGCTCTGGTGAGGCTAGTGAGGTTGGGTACATCAGCTAGTGAGTCTGGGTAGTCTGGGCACATGCACTGGTGAGGCTAGTGAGGCTGGGTACATGCACTGGTGAGGCTAGTGAGGTTGGGTACATGCTCTGGTGAGGCTAGTGAGGCTGGGTACATGCTCTGGTGAGGCTAGTGAGGCTAGTGAGGTTGGGTACATGCTCTGGTGAGGCTAGTGAGGCTGGGTACATGCTCTGGTGAGGCTAGTGAGGTTGGGTACATGCTCTGGTGAGGTTGGGTACATGCTCTGGTGAGGCTAGTGAGGCTGGGAATATGCTCTGGTGAGGCTAGTGAGGTTGGGTACATGTTCTGGTGAGGCTAGTGAGGCTGGGTACATGCGGTGGTGAGGCTAGTGAGGTTGGGTAAATGCTCTGGTGAGGCTAGTGAGGCTGGGTACATGCTCTGGTGAGGCTAGTGAGGCTGGGTACATGCTCTAGTGAGGCTGGGTACATGCTCTGGTGAGGCTAGTGAGGTTGGGTACATGCTCTGGTGAGGCTAGTGAGGCTGGGTACATGCTCTGGTGAGGCTAGTGAGGCTGTGTACATGCTCTGGTGAGGCTAGTGAGGTTGGGTACATGCTCTGGTGAGGCTAGTGAGGCTGGGTACATGCTCTGGTGAGGCTAATGCTCTGGTGAGGCTAGTGAGGCTGGGTACATGCTCTGGTGAGGCTAGTGAGGTTGGGTACATGCTCTGGTGAGGCTAGTGAGGCTGGGTACATGCTCTGGTGAGGCTAATGCTCTGGTGAGGCTAGTGAGGCTGGGTACATGCTCTGGTGAGGCTAGTGAGGTTGGGTACATCAGCTAGTGAGTCTGGGTAGTCTGGGCACATGCACTGGTAAGGCTAGTGTGTCTGGAATCATGTGGTGGTGAGGCTAGTGTGTCTGGAACCATGCGGTGGTGAGGCTAGTGAGGCTGGGTACATGTGGTGGTGTGTCTGGAATCATGTGGTAGTGGTGGGTCTAGCATTGGAGGTTGTCTTACTGGATGTGTTATGGCCTGAGGTCAGTCTGGACTTCAGAAGGGTCTAAGTCTTATTTTGTGGGCTAACGAATACTGTGGAATCTGACTGCCTTCTCATTACTCTTGATAGAGGGATGAAATGAGTGAACAGTTGACAATGGAAGGGCCATCCCAATATTTACCCACAAGGCCTGGACATAGATGAGCCGCACATCTTCCCTAATGTCAGACCGCATCCATTTGGGCAATGTAATTGCTTGAGCCACTTGTTTCCATAACTCTGCTAGCAAACCATATTTGAAGTCCTTGATAGCAGTGGACCTATATGGAATCAACTGGGGCCTATAACCATAAGGGTCCCCTCTCCATTATTCAGCATTGACAGCTGCAGACCATGTACCACCTCTGGATGGTAGTGTCCAACTTTTGTCCACAAGGGACAGCTAAACATGAAGGGCTGGATCCATATGTTGGTGACGGCTGTTTTTTCTGCTGACGGCATTTTTTTCGTGCACAGTAAACTAATCAAATGCCTGCGCTGTGAAAAAATACAGGAAAAAGAGCCGTTGTGTGATAGTTATGAGGGGTTTTCATCCATTGAAAATGATGAAAACACCGTAAATTGCAATTCAAATGTCTGCGTTAGCCATGAAAACCCGGTATCTTTCCTGAGATAACTTGAGTCCCTGAACACCTACTTTTTAAGTCCCTTATCACCGGTTTAAACAGCCAACGCAGAATCTTGAATGAAAAAAAAAGTCCTCCGTAAATGTAGTGATATGGAGCGCTAAGCCCCATATCTATACATCCAAAGTACGAAAAGTGTGTCAGTTGTTAGTAGAATTAACCCTATGAGTGCCAGTGGGGTATAATTAATCTGACGGCATTCATAGGGTTAACCCGACTCAGTTAAAAAATACATTGTTTTACAAGTACAGAGGAGTCCTCCGCTTCCTGGTCATCTTCTGTCCTTCTGTCTTCTCTTCTGTCCTTCTGTCTTCTCTTCTGTCCTCTTATCTACTCTTCTATATTCTGTCTTCTTTCTGTAAAAACAAAAACAGACAAGTACAACTCCAATGCATAAGTATCCGGCACACCAATGCATAGATTAACCCCTTGTGTGCCAGAGGGGTACGCAACGCATTGCAAAACCATGTTAGCATGATGGTGTATTTTTAAGCATCTTTACTTGGCCAGAATCAGACTTTCCAATGTAGCTCTTAAAGAAGCACCATGCTCCTTTTCAGTGGGGGAACATTGAACCTTTCTTTTCAGATAATTTTTTGTCCATATCAAGATCATGCTCTGTACTTCATTCCTGTGGAGTCATGTTGGTCTGTCTCTATTACCTCACTCTGTCTAGGCTCAGATGTAGGATCTCTATCACCAGTTGGTCAAACATTTAACCGTTCCTTTCTATTACTGTTGGCGTCAATATCTACAAACTGCACCAACACTCCTTGCAGCGGCAGGCAACTCCAGTTCCCCTCTCTGCCTGTCTGCCACTACACACTAGTCGCTAGAGTCAAAATGTCAGCAGCTTTCTTCTTCCCACCCAAGAGCTTTAGTGTTAATGTTTACAGTACAGGATAGTCCTGTTGGCTTTCAAATCCGTAGCTTACAATAAAAGATAAAGTGCACAGCAGATAAAACAGCAGCACCACAGCTCAGTACATGATTGTACTCTTGTTCTTGTGGATGTAGGAGTGTGTGTGTAAGTATGTCAAGTTGCACACTTTTGTCTTGAATGCATGATGTTTGTTGCACAGCACCTGTCCGTCTCTTCCAGTTTGGGTAGGAAGGATCTCTTCCCCTGCCTGTCTGACTGCCACCTAGCAGTCTTTTTTTATTTTTTTTGTTTTTAACTCTCCATTTCTTCCCATCCCACCCCCCCTGCACCCTGAGAACTGGCTACCATCAAGCACCTCCAGATAGCTATGAGCTGCTTTTTCCCTGTATCCCGAGCCCAGACTGACCACACGCTGGACATTGACACCTTTTCTTTATACTGTAGCATGGTGGGAATATATTGGGGAACTGTCAATGTGTGGGGGGGTAAGGCCTCCCGATCTATAAACACTGCATTACTCGGGACACTACAGAGATATACAGATCTGGTACATATACTGCAGATATAAAGACTACAGAGGAGGAGCCTGATCTGAAGAGCTGACACTTAAAACTGCTGCAGACCTTGCTTTATGTTGTCTCTTTTCTTACCCACAGATCTGGCTGTATACCTTGGGGTTTTACCCTTGCTGAGCACTTAATATTTCACCCTGTCAGAGTGGCGCTGGGTCTGGATCGGTGCAGATTCTGCTATGTGGGCACAGAACCAATCTCACCAGACATAAAGGAGTACTATAGAAGCCTGGACCTTCTATTACTGGACATGTATGGTACAAATGAGAGCTGCGGGGCACACAGCCTGGAACTGCCTGATACACATGGGCGAGGGAGGTGAGATGCACACAACTTGGCACAATTTGTGGTGTGGGGTAAAAGGCATAGCCTGGCATAGTATGGGATGGAAGAGAGAGGGTGCAAATCCCAGCAAGATGCATGGTATGAAATGGTGGAAGAGGGATTCACAGTATGGCACGGATGGGTAGGAAATGCACAGTATGGCATTACTCATGTTTGGTATATTTTGTGACATGAGAAGGAAATTGGATGCACAGCCTGGCCCTCTCGCCGTGGATAGGACAGAGGGTGAGATGGAGAGCATGGCACTGCCTGTACAAGGTGTATGTGGAGGGTAGGACAAAGGGTGATGTATACGTGGCACTGTGTGTACAAGGGTAGTGTATGTGGAGGGTAGGACAGAGGGGATGTGTACGCGGCACTGTGTGTACAAGGGTAGTGTATGTGGAGGATAGGACAGAGGATGGTGTATAT
Organism: Rhinophrynus dorsalis; assembly: GCA_037306005.1. Lineage (NCBI taxonomy): Eukaryota > Metazoa > Chordata > Amphibia > Anura > Rhinophrynidae > Rhinophrynus > Rhinophrynus dorsalis. The sequence continues at coordinate 225,170 of JBBDGT010000308.1, read as the reverse complement.
GTGTCACTGTGTGTACAAGGGTAGTGTATGTGGAGGGTAGGACAGAGGGGGTTGTATATGTTGCAATGTGTGTACAAGGGTAGTGTATGTGGAGGATAGGACAGAGGGGATGTATGTGTGGCACTGTGTGTACAAGGGTAGTGTATGTGGCGGGTAGGACAGAGGGGGATGTATATGTTGCAATGTGTTTACAAGGGTAGTTGTAACGGAAGCTGAGAAGGGACCGCGTCGCCTTCCGCCGTCGTTCCCAGGTCTCTCCTTCTTGACGCCAGATAAGCGCCGTCAGATGCACTGGTTGAAGTATGGGCGGTCATTGGAAACAGTCGCAGGATCGCTGGAAGCAGGGAAGCATGGAAGAGTCCACGTCGCCGCCTGACAGTCCACGAAGTTAGGTCGCAGGAAACTGGCAGCAGGCGGTCGACGATTCAGGATACTTGGCGCAGATGCGTGTCAGAGTGGACACTTTAGACCATAAGCAATACAAGACTCCAGGACTCCTTGTTCACTCCAAACATAACTAACTTTATTGTCAAAGACAGTACAATAGGGTGAGATCCAATCATAATACATCAGACAAAGGCCAGCAACAGATGGTCTTAACAGATACAATAACTTAGACAGGATTACATTTCAGATACAAAAGGGTTTGATTGAACAAAGACTTGAGGGCTTGACTAATTACCACATGGCAAAGGGTCTGACTGCAGTTCCCAATGGCTTAATTAACACACAGCAGGGAGTCTAGCTACAGTACACATAGTCAAACGGCTGGAGTGGCTACAATACACATCTTAGGCTATGGAAGATATTTGCATGCCTACTCCAGGGTTGAATGACCCAGCTTTCACCTCTTGCCCCTGCCGCCGAACGTTCGATCCGGTGGTGCTGATCGCACACCACGCCAGTCCCCGCCGACTGGTAATCGGTGAGTGTGTAAACCCTCGAACATACTACATACAATAACTAAAACGTTCAACATACATTAAACATAGTATCCAAAGTCTATGAATTTAAGTCTTTGCTCTTCGGTAATAGCTGGCCAGTTTGTACGCCAAGGCACAGCATAGAGTCCAAACGGTAATAAATGTCCATAGTCTTTGGATAAATAGTTTGAGGTCCAGACAAGGGCTCAGGTAATGGGTAGGATCCCTTACATTAGTGTATGTGGAGGGTAGGACAGAGGGGTTGTATATGTGGCACTGTGTGTACAAGAGTAGTGTATGTGGAGGGTAGGACAGAGGATGGTGTATATGTGTCACTGTGTGTACAAGGGTAGTGTATGTGGAGGGTTAGGCTGTGTATGATATGGACAGTGTGGTACTGCCAGTCTATGAGTAGTATATATATGGTGGGTGGTGGATGATGGGGTAATCTATAATATATATATATATATATATATATATATATATATATATATATATATATAGTCCCACATCTCTTCCAGTATAATAATCTTTCAGTTATGTGTCTGTCCCTCTATCTGTTGGGTGGTGATTATCTTGTTGTCATATCTGTGTCATGTTCATGGAATAAGGTAATTTCTTTCCCTTACAGTTGTGGCCTAGAGATCAAAGGTTGTAAGACCAAAGTAAAAGCTCCATTAACACAATCCATGGGCGAGCTGTGTCTGTGGGGGCGCCACATCTTTATGGGTTACCTGGGACGAAAGGAGGAGACCCAAGCAGTGCTGGATGGGGATGGATGGCTTCTCTCCGGGGATCTGGGATGGAAAGACGACAATGGCTTCCTATACATCATAGAGAAGGGCAGAGGTAAATATGTGGGGTGCACTTGTAAGAAAACTGGTGGTCTGGAGAGGAACCATTGATTTTAGGGAGGGGTAACATAAGATACTACTTGAGGTGTACCAGAGGGTGGATACTGGGGAAAAACTATAGATTGCTGGATATCTCCACTAACTGAGGGATGTATTGTCGCCTGACCCTGTATAATAAAAGGAGAGATGAGGTGGGTATAGGCATGTGGCTCTGATCTCTGAGGGGAGCAAGGTGAAACCTCCCTAGTGGGCAGAGCCCTGTCCAGGATTCCCATGTGGTATAAGTCTGTTTGCCTTACGCTTATTAGCAGCAGAATTAAAAAAATCCTCAAGCCCCCCCCGTGTGTGCAGACCTGGAAAGTGATACAAAAATGTGTGGGGAATCTACTTGCTGTCCTAGTCACACAGCTGAGACTGTAAAAAGACCTGTGTCCAAGTTCAGCCCATGTCCTATCATCCTTTATCAATCCTGTGGGTGGTAAAAAAACCTTGTTGATGCCATTTCCAATTAAGCCTCGTGTGTATAAAAATTCTTCTTGGCTCCAAATGGCAATCGGATGGTTCCCTGGATCAACCTCCTCTCTGCTGTGAAGCCAACAATCCTAATTATCTGTACTGATTCAGAGCCAGGACGTTACCCATTACTATAAGCACCAACAGTATCTTCTTACACAGCATCCTAAAGCAAAAAACCTCACAGCCTTACTGCTCTTACTGTAAAAAGAATCCTTATCTTTATGTGAAATTGCCTTTCCTGTAGTCTTAATGGATGACCTCTGGTTCTTAGTTCAGTCCCGATTTAAATGATTAATTGGACAGTTCTTTATATTGACTTTGAATATATTTGTAGATTCAAGGATTTCCCGAACTTGATGAAGGAAAATCAGGATTTTATGATAGACACAGAGGCAAATATTATGCTTTAACTTCTTTACGATCATACTTCAGATATTAACCCCCCCACCCCCTTTTGAGTCCTTTCCACCAATCCCGTGTCAGGCTATCTAAATAGTCGCTGATATCTTAAAGCGGCTTCCTTTTTCTTTGGTGTCTGATTTCACGACTTGAGTACAAACTTCGTCCAACTTGGTTTGTAATCTAAAGATTTGTAATTTAAATAACTGTTACACGTTCAATCGCATATGAAGGTGGCCAGTCAACCTCTGGAGACAAGAGAAAATGTCATGGGGAGTGTACCACATGGGAGGGATAATATTTAACTCCATGGCTAATAAAATTCTGACTTTCCTTCACAAAGTTGGCAAAGTCCTAGAATTTTATTGAAAGACAAGAGGCTTCAAATTATGCTAGTTTAAAGATGATTTATCCCATTAGAGGATACATGAGGAAATGGTTTAAAATGAAATGATTTAAAAGTGGATTCTCTGGACCAGTCAGCCACCTTGAGGATATCTGCATGGTAACCTCCCAATAAAAATGACCTGGAAACCATGGCACTTCTTGAGGAGTGGACTACAAATTGGGACACATCCACTCCTGCTGACTGCATCATCTAGCGAATCCATCTTGCCAAGTAGCAGTCGAAACTGGAAGGGGAGGTTTCCTATAAGAAATTAAGAGTTGATATTGAATTGGATCTGAGAGTAGACTAGCTCATATGAATGCAAACAAAGCACGATGCAAAGCTGGAGGTTTTGCAGGAAGGCGGGAAGAATTTTGTTCTCTTAGAAACTGAGAATCTAACTACATCAGGAACAAAAGATCTTTTGTTGAGAGTTTAATTCTTTTCATAAGTCTGCACACTAATGGGTGTTGGCCCATTGAACAACCATCTATTTGATCATGGTTGGTAGAAATAGCAGATCTATAACAATTAATAGTTCTGTATGCTGCTTGTTGAAAAGAATCCAAATCCCATTCCAGGCACTAACATGATCTGTAACATTCCCTAGTACCTGGGGCCTATGACTCTGAGATGAGATTGAGCAGATTCTGAAAGTCGCTCGATACCCCAGGGACCCTTGAAATCAGCAAAGACATTAGATGTAACTGTTTTGACACTAATAGGTTGTGAGGATTCTACAGTGGATCCTTGAAGCAATGAGGGAAAGGAACTATGTAATGTGGGAAGTCTACTGACAATTCCAGAAGTGGAAGGAACCACTGTTGAGCTGTCCAAAATGGGTTGATCAGAACTATGGTAGCTTGTTGTTTCCTGACCTGAGGAAATACTCTGGGAATCACTGTGAAAGGTGGAAACGCGTAATTCCTGAACTCTCTCCAATTTTGAAGGAACCCGTCTACTGCCAGTGCCACTGGATCTGGTAAGTCTCTCTTTCGTTAAGTCTCTATGCAAAAAGGTGTATTTCCAGAGTGGTCCACCTTTAATTAAACTATTTTATGTAATATCCAGTCACTGGAATCCGATGTCCTGAGTTGCAGTCTATCTCATTGGATAGACCCAGAAGATACTGTGGTTGCACAGAAATATCTCTGTCCTGGTGAAATTGCTAAAATTCCTTGGTCAGATTGACCAGAGTTTTTAATTTGGTGCCTCCCAGATGATGTATCGGACTCCTGATACATTGTTGGTATTAAGCATAATGCAGCAATTTGATGTGTGTGCCCGGGGGTGGATTATGGTGTCCATTTTGAGGAGAAGGCAGCAGTTTGTGTTTGTTCAGGGGTGGATTATGGTGTCCATTTTGAGGAGAATACAGCAGTTTGACTTGTGCGTGTTCAGGGGTGGATTATAGTGTTTGTGCGCTCGGGGGTGGATTATGGTGTCCATTTTGAGGAGAAGGCAGCAATCTGATGTGTGTGTGCTCAGGGGTGGATTATGGTGTCCATTATAAGGAGAATGTGTGTGCGTTCGGGCGTGGATTATGGTGTCCATTTTGAGGAGAAGGCAGCAGTTTGATGTGTGTGCTCAGGGGTGGTTTTTTTTAAACGTGTCAACAAGCTGGTATTTTAGTCTCTATGTATTTTAAAATCCTTTGCGTGCCAGGGTGATAAACAGTACATTATTTAGCATCTATGGTGCACCCCTCTGACGGTTTAATACAGCTCCTCCAACTCTGTTCCCCACTCTGTCCTCCTGCCCCAGTCCATAACCCCCCCCCCCGTGCCTAGAGCCGACAATGCAATCCAGGTCTTCATTTGTCCTCCACGTGGACCTTTAAATGATTGGATGGAAAAATGACCCCTGCTAAACCTGGGCCTCACAAAAACTATGTGGAAACTTTTCTCAGCTATGTTTGTGCCTTATCCAAAGCAGTGAGATTTGTCATATTTTACCAAATCCTTGATAAAGGAATCACCAAAAAATAAGTCCCTAAGCCTCAGAACCAGCTTCTGAATAGGCCTTCTCAGTAAGTTTAGGGTCTAGTTTAATCAAAATTGACCTACATCTTTACGTAGCAAGTGCTGTTAGCCTTGCCTAAAAGGCTTTTTGCATCCAGCCCCTAATTCTAGAAATATCAATCATTATTGATTATCATACCTGGATTTTGAATGATTTCTCTTTTTTTTTTCTCTAATTCTTGGAAATCCACTAGAAGTATGTTCTCCCTTGAGAATTGGAAATAAATAGGAATCTCTTTGGTAAGGTATGGTGTAAAACTCTATCTGATACCCTTTGATAGTCTGTAATATCCATTGATCTAAAGTGATCTGAGACCAAGCATGGGAAAAATGGGCGAGTCTGCCATCTACTTTTTCCAGATAAGGGGGTGGGGGCAGAAAGGGAAAGGTGCTTAGCTGGAAGTGGTCAGGAACAGGATATTCCTTTAGTGCTCCTTGAGCTCTGTATTCTGACTCTTTGGGGAAGAATAGGTTAGGGAGCCCTGGTCTCATGAGAATATGGTACTATGCCATAGGATGAGGGGTCTTGTGCATTTTTATTTTGTCCTCTGAAAGGACCATTGAAGGATCAGCTGGGAAGATGACCCCCTGCTTTTCCTGGCCTTGACCAAATCCTTTTGAGAAAATACTTTCTTCACAAAGGAATGTGCTTTATCCAAATCTGTGAAAGTGTTCCCAAATTTTCCCAGAAAGAGACCCTCTGCTTCATTAGCAGCCATGTCAGATATTTGGGATCAATTCTTAATAGGATAACCCTGCGTCTTTCTGTTGATAGGGTCATGTCTGTGCTGCCCAATAAAGAAGGTTCTCTGGGTCCAACTTCTAAGGATGGGAATATTAATGGGGGTTTTGTTTGCAACCATGTCCTTGGTCATATCAAAAAATATTTGAAAAGAACCCACTAGATTTAATAATTTGTCCTGGCATTGCTTTAATGACCTTTCTACTAATCAGTACCCCTCTGGAGCTCAAAGGGTAATAAATAAAAAGCATTGGTCCCAGGACTGAACCCTGCGGTACCCCACTTATAACTTTAGACCAATTTGAAAAAGTTCCATTTACAACAACTCTCTGCCATCTATCATGTAACCAGTTCTCAGTCCATGTACAGATATCACCGCCCAAACCGAAGCCTTTTAATTTATGCAGTAACCTGTTGTGAGGCACTGTGTCAAAGGCTTTTGCAAAATACAAGTATACTACATCTATGCAAATCTCCTCTATACTGCCTGACCCATTATTGTAGGCATGGGGGTGTGATTTTGACAAAAATGGACAGGGGCATTGTCAGAAGGGGACACTCGTGTCACAATCTCTACAGTCCAGTGTTTGAAATGTGTGTCCCTGTGCAGCCCCCTTCTAGGATAATACAAAGTCCCAGAATGAAGACTCCAGGGCACAGAGGTCTACACACTAGAATGAGAACTGTCTACTGTGACACAAAGTGATGTTTCTGTTGTGCTACAAGAAAATGGCTTCCGGCTCTAAACACTAGAGAGAGAGAACTGATCCTTGATCCTGACATCAAACAGGCGCTGCAGTTATGTTGTAGTGTGATGCTAGTCTAGGGCCGTGAACATGAGTTACTTTTTCTTGTAGTTCAGCACAGGCAAGGTTTCTGCCACAGCAGTCAGTGGGCAGCATTGAGAGCACGGATGTCCAGTTATGTATGGTGATTCCTCCCACGTAGCTGCACTGGAGTCCAGTGATGTATAGTGACTCCTCCCACACAGCTGCACTGGAGTCCAGTGATGTATGGTGACTCCTCCCACGTAGCTGCACTGGAGTCCAGTGATGTATGGTGACTCCTCCCACGTAGCTGCACTGGAGTCCAGTGATGTATGGTGACTCCTCCCACGTAGCTGCACTGGAGTCCAGTGATGTATGGTGATTCCTCCCACGTAGCTGCACTGGAGTCCAGTGATGTATGGTGATTCCTCCCACGTAGCTGCACTGGAGTCCAGTTATGTATGGTGACTCCTTCCACGTAGCTGCACTGGAGTCCAGTGATGTATGGTGACTCCTCCCACACAGCTGCACTGGAGTCCAGTGATGTATAGTGACTCCTCCCACACAGCTGCACTGGAGTCCAGTTATGTATGGTGATTCCTCCCACGTAGCTGCACTGGAGTCCAGTGATGTATGGTGACTCCTTCCACGTAGCTGCACTGGAGTCCAGTGATGTATGGTGACTCCTTCCACGTAACTGCCCTGGAGTCCAGTGATGTATGGTGACTCCTCCCACGTAGCTGCACTGGAGTCCAGTGATGTATGGTGACTTTTCCCACACAGCTGCACTGGAGTCCAGGACAAGTACAGTCTCATCTCCGCAGCGTCCCCTAATGGCAGAATGGAGATGTGGTCACCTTGGGTGCAAGGGCTTTAATGAAAACACAAACACACACACACACACACACCCACCATATATACACACACACACACACACACACATATAATTATACATGCACACCAATATACACAAAACACTATATGCCAAACACTATACAGAAACCGCTGTACACCAAACATTATGTGCAAAATTGCAATCACAGAGCTCTACACAATATGCACTAAACGTAATATACCAAACTCTATACAATATATACCCAAAGCTATATGCAAAACGCTCTACACAATGCACCAAATAACATATGCAAAAAGCTATACTCCAAACCCACTATAGATAGTGTATATGCCAACCGCTATATGCAATATACCAAACGTTATATGCAAAACACAGCATGCCATACACAGATACTATATGCCTTAAGCAAAATGCTATACACAGTACGCTGGACGCTATGCACTAGAAAAAATAAGCTATAGGCAATACGCTATACATGTTCACACACACTCTTGCTCACGCACATACTGACGCACACACGTTCTCAGTGGTGGAGAGTTGTGTAATGTAGTGCTTTGCCTGTCATTTTATTAACTGCATGGGCAAAGCTGTTCTAACATTGCTAGTTCTTGATAAAACCATTCTGTTTCTTGCTAATAGTGGTCATCGTCATATAATCTAAATGCTGATGTTTAGTAGTGCAAATATCTCGCCCACTATGAAAGTCAAGCTCACAGGTCTATAATTTCCTGGTTTGGATCTTGCCCCCTTTGTGAACAATGGTGCTACATCAACTTTCCTCCAATTACAGGGCATTATGCCTGATGAAACTGAATCAATAAACATTAAGTATAATGGTCTTACTATTACTGAAATAAGTTCCTTAACCCCTTAACAAAGAGTGGTCCAGGGAAATGAACTTCCCTTAAGGACAGTTTTGATCTTGGTCAGCTGTTGTGCTCCGGTCGCTTACCTCCGCTCCCGTCTGTTCCTCCACGTCCGGCCATCGCGTCTGCGCATGCGCGGCCGGTATTTATTACTTCCGGGTCTCGGAGGCCTTGACGTTGCGGCGCATGACGTCACGCCATCGCCTATAAAAAGCAGTGCAAGCTGGTTGCGGGCGCTCTTGCGTCGAGTCCCCTCTCCAGTATTCTTGTGTTCTTTGGGCCTCCAGTCAGCGTCCTCTGGCTTTCCTCCTGCTCCCTTCCTTTTTTTGGTCTTCTTTTTTGTCTCCCAGCCCTTCTTTGTCCGCGGTTGCCTTTTGTCCTCTGCTTGTTTTTTTTGTCCTGCTCCGTCCGCGGATCGTTTTCTTGCGCGGTTTTCTCGGTTCTTTCTTTTATTTTCCATTTCTTTATATTATCTTGCCACTTGCTAGCCTTTGTCTGGCTTCCTCTACGCAAAGCAAGTTTCAAGAGGCATACACAGGGCCAGTACTCAAGTGGTCAACATCAGCTCATCAGCACATGTGACTGACGTGTACCGTCTGAGAGAGACTGTACTGGTCTTGGAGTGGTCAATTTCAGACTCCGCTAGTGCTTACAGCGCTCTCATATCGTTTGCCATTTTTATACTTGTAGAAATGTTTGAATTTTCTTGCTTTTTTGCAAACAAATGTTCACTTTCAGTTTTAGCTAGCCCAATTACTTGTATTCTTTATACACTGTTTACCATGTCAGAATTTGGGTATGGAAGTCATTAATCTTATCACCCATGATTGGGAAGGTAGTATAATTGAGGAAATGGGATTAGAGAAGGGGCATGGGGGTGGAGGGGGGATAGGCTAGATCACCTAATATTTGTCATTATTACAGCCTGATAAAAGACAAATACATTTTTCAAAGAATTAAATTTTTCAGAATGGCAGATTAAACGAATGCATCTGAATGTCTAAGAAACCTGGTTAGATGATACACAAGACCTGGCAGTCAATCTAGAGGGTTATTCACTTTTTAGGAGGGACAAGGTTAATAAAAGGGGAGGAGGGGTATGCCTATATGTAAAGCGGGCCTTAAAACATAATTTAAGGGAAGAAATAAATGAAGGGTCCAATGAAAAGGTAGAGGCCTTGTGGGTTGAAATACACACTGGGGGCACATACAATATAAAGATATTGGTGGGGGTTTGCTACAAGCCACCTAATGTTGGGGAGTTGGAGGAAGCCCAAGTTTTACTGTAAATAGAAAAGGCTTCTAGATCAGCAATGGTAATTATAATGGGAGATTTCAACTACCCTGAAATTTACTGGAGCAATATGACTTCCGGCACGATAAATGTCAATTTTATGTCCCAACTAGTAGAGGAGCCAACTAGAAGATTCATTGCTTGACCTAGTGCTCTCAAACCATCTGACATGGTAAACAGTATACAGATAAAGGAACATTTAGGCAGCTGTGACCACAAAATGGTATGCTTTGAAATTTGTTATGAGAAACCCAAGAGAGAGGGTTTAATCAAAACATTACATTTTAAAGACTAATTTTTCAATGATAAAAGAAGTATTAAAGGATATTCAGAGGGATGTAATCTTCAGGATAAAATGCACAAGAATCATGAAATTTGTTTAAAATGCTCTTAGACAACTGTGTGTCAGTTTATATACCATTGGGGAATAAGCACAAGAAGATAAAAATTAATACCAGTGTGTATTAATAATGAGGTTAGCAGGGAAATAATAAGTAAGCTTTTCAAAATGGTTAGATGCATCATTTACAAATCATAAAGAATTAAATAGAACCTGCAAACAAGCAATAGCCTAGCTAAAATTGAACAGAGAAAATTATTGCAAACAGAGAGCAAGAAAAGTCCTAAACAATTTTAAAAGTATATTGATAACAAACGGATTAGTGTATACATTTGTTGTTTTAAGGCTGAGACAGTTGAATTGATTGAGGATAAGGATATGGATGACAACTTAAACATGTTCTTTTTTTTTTCTGTATAAATAAAGTGTCTCGATCTCTGCTGATGACACTAAGCTGTGTAAGGAAATACACACAGAGCTGGATGTTTTTTCCCTACAGAAGGATTTAGATAAACTAAGTGAATGGGCAGAAAAGTGGCAGATGTCATTTAATGTAGATAAATGTAAGGTTATGCATTTGGGCTGTAGAAACAAACATGCTACATCTACTCTAAATGAGAAACAACTTGGGAATTCCTCATTAGAGAAAGATTTAGGAGAACTGATAGACAATAGACTTCACAGCAGTGTGCAGAGTCACTCAGCTGCTGCAAGAGCAAATAGAGTACTAGCCTGCATAAAAAGAGGTGTAGAAGCAAGGGATGCAAGGGTTTTTTTTTTCCCCTCTGGATCAACATGGGTGATATAGCATGGGCTGAACTTGATGGGCACATGTGTTTTTCCAGCCTCATCACTTATGTTACTGTGTTACTAGATAGCTGGTGAGTAGCTATAGAACAAGCCATTGTGCTTTTTGTTAGTCCTCTGCCTCTCACATTTTGTTATGTACTTAAAGGGGCTGCAATATTTAGTGTTGCATATCTGGGGTCTTACAATTTAATCAAGTCAGACAAGTAAACAAACTGAAGACTACCTTCAATATTTTGGGCACTGAATATCAGATCTTACTCCTTCCAGAAGGAACACAGAAATCCTTATAGCTGTAGAGTACTTCCTATGGACAAGATATATTCCATCTTCTTGGCTTGACTCTTCATGTTTTGATGGACCATGGCACCCAGTTTCTTTGTTTTGAGAGGCCTTTTGGCATCACATTTGTATTGACCTGCACTTTTAATAATCTCCTCTCCCCCAGTTAAATGGTAAAATCAGAGCACATCAATTAGCTCCTTAAACAGTTCCTTAGATCTTCTGTGGATGCTCAGCACTCAAATTTGATCAGCTTCCATTTGCACAATTCTCTTTAAATAACATCAGATGTGAAGCACTTCAGTGTTCCCCATTCCTTGCAGTCCTTTAGTATCCACCTCTGGTTTTTCCTGAAAAACTCCCCTTCAAGTGTTTCAGATGCAGATAGAAGTTGAGAACCTGTTAAATCATTGGTCCATCATCCACAGGAATATTGAAGAAAGCACTCGTTACAAAAAGAGCTGCTAAGGACTGCAGTTTGTTCACACGTTCATTGATGACCACTCTGTGGAGTACTCTAGAAGCTTAGTCTTTAACAGCCTCTTCTTAGACTTGTACCTACATTCATTGATCAAATTACTCCGGTCACCTGTCTCCTGAGCCAATCTTACATGAAGATCTCCGTTTCTTCTCTTATGTTTCCCTCTTCCAACCTTTGGTCAAGAAAGATGCCTGTATTTTCTCCAAATCAAGCTCTTGTTCAGGGCAAAGAAGACTACTTGGTTTCTTAAGATCCTGAGTTCCAGTCTGGCCTATAGACCCCATCAGTGTCACTTAAACTTATGTTATGGACTTGAGGAGACTTGATTAGCATGCCCCTTTTGTTAATATGTGCCTTTATTTTCTACACCCTAACAAGCCTAGATGCCCGGAACTCTCATCAGAGCATCATATACCTCATGACTGATACACTCGTTCCTATGGTTGCTCACTTTTTGCAATGCATTTTTCTCTCCATGTATCCATGGGCTGTTAGACTTCCACTTTGGGAAGTTTCTTCTGGAGTTTGCATACTGTTTGACACAGTTCTGGCTCCTTATTCTGTTTATCTATTAGCTGAATCCTTCGTCTTATCCTTTGCCCAATTATCAAGATTTTCTTTAGAGAGGAATCAGAGGATGCATAGCTACTGATCCTGATATTACTTCTACCTTGGCTTTGGACATTGAACTAGGACTGCGCCAATATATTGCCTCATAGTCTGATCAAGTCTGTCCTGCCTTTTTTTACTTTGACTTGAACTATTAAACTCAAACTCCTGGCATACGTAAAACCCTAGAGGCTCTATCCATAGGTGCAGAGGTTTCCACTATATGGCCAGCGCTTCTATTTCACCCTAATGGGAATCCAGCCCATCAGCTCAGCTGGTTTAGTCATTGGCTTCTGCACACGCACGTAGGTCTTTTTGGCCTTGGGAACATTCTGGGGTAAACCATTTGCTGATCAATACCTAGTGAATATTCAACAAATTCTTCAAATATACGAGATAGAGTTCCTCCTCCTTCTCTACCATGGGGCTGGAAATTAATTCACAAAGCTTTACTGACAAATCCCTTTTAACCAATGCAGAAGTGCGCACTGGAGTTTTTTTTTTTCCTCAAGCAAGTCTTTCTTAGGAGACCCTTAATTCCACTAGGAGAGCTGACCGAATTCTAGAGTTTCCCATAAAGCTGCCTTCTATGAATTTCAAACAGGACTGTTCCTTGGAAGCTAGCGCTCAGATTTGTATCCAAGGTGTTTGTCTATTTTGACAGGATTCAGAAGTTTTCCCTCTGTGTCCTAATCCTCTCAATGCAAAGGAAGGGAGTCTACATACACTAGGTGTCAAGTTTATTCTTGAGTACTACCTAGATCAGTTGTTCTCGCTCCAGACCTCAGGGCACCCACCAGGTTTGGTTTTTAGACTATCCCTAATTATTAAAGATTACTCCCCCGTGATTAAGCAGAAGTATTGAAAACATAAACGTTAGACCTCATGACAAACCGACATTGAGAAACACTGATCTAGACAGCAAACTCTTCAGCAGAGTTTAACACTAGCTTCCTTGCTCCTTCCAAAGGTGTGAACTCATCCAGCACCACTAATTCCAGATCATGTTCAGCTTACAATTCTCAGGGCTATTTTACTTCTGCTATTGCTGTATCCTGGGCTGGCGAGGCAAAAGGCGGCTTTGGTGCAGAAATGTGGAACCGCCACTTGGAGACCATCCATGTCATCAGGACTACAGGTTCAAGCTTCAGGGAAGGATACATTTGGCTGTAAAGGTCTGCAGACTATTAGTACTTAAGCCCTCCCGTTGATGTAGCTCTGATCTGGGCTGTTGAGATTTGAGCCTTTCCTTTGGTTAAGTTCTGATCTGTAAATGCTTAAACCCTCCCTTTGGTTAATTCATTTTCCCTTGTGTGACCTTTGATAGAGCCCAGACTTCCCACCTTTTGTTTTTTGTTATAATTAGTTTTAGCATCACTTTGCTGTTCTGCTTACAGAGAGACAGCAGGACTTTGTGTTTGCTGTTTTTCTGTTGTGTTTAACGTGTCTGTAAGATGTGAAACGTGCTGGGGGCTTATAGTAGGATACTCTGTCACCATTGGGTTCGCAATGAGACATGGGAGGAGTAGAGACACTAAGACCTTTGTGACCATCTGGGTGCCATGGACCCCTCTAACATTCAGTAAGAGATGGCTGGACACTGAGATGGAATTATGAGGTGTAACATGCTTCTTTTTCTTCTCCTCCCTCCCTCAGGACCTAGGATTTGGCAATCTCTACAGGCCAGCACAGAAGATGTGTACATGGAATTCTAGATCTCCGTACAGAAGATGTGTACATGGAATTCTAGATCTCCGTACAGAAGATGTGTACATGGAATTCTAGACCTCCGTACAGAAGATGTGTACATGGAATTCTAGACCTCCGTACAGAAGATGTGTACATGGAATTCTAGACCTCCGTACAGAAGATGTGTACATGGAATTCTAGACCTCACACCCGTCTTCATGAACGTCCTAAACCCAGGGACACTTCTTTAGGTGGCTCAGGCCTGAGGAGGGCCGCAGTATCTTTCCTGTCTGCAATAAAACTACTTTATTTTCTATCATAATGCTGTAGTTTGGATTACTTTAAATTACACTGTAGTAGTATTATTAGTCCAGTTGAAGTAATACAAAATGAATGTTGGTGTGTGTGCATGTACATTTAAAATTTTGGACAAAATTTACATTTTAAGATTAATTTTGAACAGATTATTCAAACAGTAAAACTTTTATTGACCATTTTGATGAACATCAGGCACTACAAGTCCCCTCATCCCCAGTCAGCCACTGGAACAATCTGCTCAGTCAGTGGTGGGAATGTCAATGTGTCATTTTTTCCATATGGTGATGATATGCCTTTAAATTGTATAATTCACCTAGGGCAGTGGTTCTCAACCTGTGGGTCGGGACCCCTTTGGGGGTCGAATGATTATTTGCCAGGGGTCGCCTAATACCATCAGATATTTATATGTCGATTCATAACAGTAGCAAAATTACAGCGATGAAGGAGCAACGAAAATAATTTTACTGTTAGGGGTCGCCAATGACAAAGTTAGAGGAAGGTGGAGAGTCCTAAAAGGTAATTTTAGGGATTTAGGCAGTAAGATTAGGAACAGGACCTCCAAGGTAGTATTCTCAGAGATACTACCTGTGCCATGCGCTACGCCAGAGAGACAGCGGGAGATTAGGGAGCTCAATGCATGGCTGAAGTCTTGGTGTAAGAAGGAGGGCTTTGGGTTTTTAGAGCACTGGGCTGATTTTGCTTTGGGGTACAATCTCTATAGCAGGGATGGATTGCACCTGAATGCAAGAGGGTCTCAAGTGCTTGGGGAGAGGATTACCAGACGGTTGGAGGAGATTTTAAACTAGGAAGGGGGGGGGAGGGGCCAATAAATACTGGGATAGATAGTATAGAAAGGGAAGGCCATGTAGTTAATAACCAGGTGGGAGGATCTGGGGGCGGGGTTAGTACAGATGATAGGGAGAAGACTATAAGCCACAACAAAATTAAATCACAAATGGAACACAGCAGTGGCATAAATTGTATGCTTGCAAATGCCAGAAGTTTAACTGGTAAAATAGGGGAACTGGAGCTGGTAGCTGAAATTGAAAACTATGACTTGATAGGCATAACAGAAACATGGTGGGATGACACACATGATTGGGCAATCAATTTAGAGGGCTACATGTTATTTAGAAAAGATAGGTCAAGCAAAAGAGGTGGTGGGGTCTGTCTGTATATCAAACCAGCATTATTGCCTCAATTGCGGGAAGATATATGTGAGGACAGTAGTGAACATGTGGAATCCCTGTGGGTTGAAATAGTCACTGGGGATAAAACTGCCCAGAAAATATTAGTGGGTATTTGTTATAAACCACCAAACATTGGTGACCTTGAAGAAACACAGCTATTAATGCAAATAGAAAAGGCTTCCCAAATAGGGAGAACTATAATTATGGGGGATTTTAATTATCCAGAAATAGACTGGAAAAATGGAATAGCTAACTCTGCTAAAAGCAGCAAGTTTCTGAACTTGTTGAATGACAATTTTTTGTCACAACTAGTGCAGACCTCAACCAGAGGGAATGCATGTCTGGATTTGGTAATAACTGACCATGAAGAACTTATCTCTAACATCC
This sequence comes from Rhinophrynus dorsalis, assembly GCA_037306005.1. Taxonomy (NCBI): domain Eukaryota; kingdom Metazoa; phylum Chordata; class Amphibia; order Anura; family Rhinophrynidae; genus Rhinophrynus; species Rhinophrynus dorsalis. The sequence goes on along the minus strand of JBBDGT010000308.1, from coordinate 209,441 downwards.
AAGTAAGGGAGCACTTGGGGAATAGTGACCATAACATGGTATCGTTTGAGATTAATTCAAAAAAACAAGTTGATATGAGTTCCACCAAAACACTGAATTTTAAAAAGGCCAACTTTAGCAGGTTTAATTCATCCCTTGGTCTCGTTGACTGGGATAAAATATTTTCAGGAAAAAACACAGAAGGTAAGTGGAATGCCTTCAAAATAATATTGCAAAAATACACATATAAATTTATCCCTGTTGGAAACAAATACAAAAGAAGCAAATTGAAACCAATGTGGCTAACCAGTAAAGTAATTCATGAAATAAATAACAAGAAAGCGGCATTTAAACATTACAAAGCTGAGGGATCAGCAGAGGCATTTGCAGAATACAAAAATGTCAACAAAACCTGTAAAAAGGCTATTAAATTAGCTAGACTGGAGAATGAAAAAAATATTGCTAAGGAGAGCAAAAGCAACCCAAAAAAATTCTTTAAATACATTAATGGCAAAAAATTAAAGTCTGATAATGTTGGGTCCTTGTTAGCTGAAACGGGTGAGATGGTCAAAGGTGACAGAGAGAAGGCAGATATTTTAAATAATTTCTTTTCTTCTGTTTTTACCAAGGAAGACGCATTGGACAAGAATCTGCAAACTACTTTTACAGAACAGGCACAGCAAGCATGGGACTGGCTAACACAAGAAAAAGTGTTAAAAAAATTGAATGGTGTCAAGGTAGACAAGGCTCCGGGGCCAGATGGTATACACCCACGGGTACTTAGGGAGCTAGGCCAGACCCTGGCCAGACCGATATATCTGATTTTCAGGGATTCTTTTATTTCTGGTATGGTGCCCATGGATTGGCGTAAAGCAGATGTGGTGCCCATATTTAAAAAGGGATCAAAGTCCCAGCCAGGAAATTACAGACCCGTAAGCTTGACATCTGTGGTAGGGAAGCTGTTTGAAAGGTTGCTAAGGGAATATATTCAAGAATTCTGCTGGAACAGGAATATCATTAGCAATAGCCAACATGGCTTTGTGAAAGATAGGTCTTGTCAAACGAACTTGATCGCATTTTATGAAAAAGTAAGTAATAATATAGATGAGGGAGAGGCGGTTGACGTGATCTATTTAGACTTTGCCAAGGCATTTGATACGGTTCCACACAAGAGGTTACTGTACAAATTGAATGAAATAGGACTAGGGCAAAATGTTTGTGAGTGGATTGGAAATTGGCTGAAAGATAGAATGCAAAGAGTGGTAGTAAATGGCAAGTTCTCCAGTTGGATAAACGTGATAAGTGGAGTGCCTCAGGGATCTGTCCTGGGTCCTCTTCTTTTTAATTTGTTTATTAATGACCTCCCAGAGGGCATAGGAAGCCATGTATCAGTGTTTGCCGATGACACAAAATTAAGTAAGGTAATAAAGTCTGAACTGGATGTGTCTTCATTACAAGAGGACTTGGACAAATTGAGTAACTGGGCAGGCAAATGGCAAATGAGATTCAATATAGACAAGTGTAAAGTTATGCATTTTGGGTATAATAATAAAAATGCAACATATAGTTTAAATGGTGTTTCTCTGGGGAAATCTACTAATGAAAAGGATTTAGGAGTAATGGTAGACAATAGACTTTGCAGTAGCATGCAGTGCCAGCTGGCAGCTGCAAAGGCCAATAAGATATTGGCATGTATTAAAAGGGGTATTGACTCAAGGGAGGAAGATATAATTATGCCTCTTTACAGGTCCATGGTAAGACCCCACCTAGAATATGCTGTTCAATTCTGGGCGCCCTTTCTGAAGAAGGACATTATGGAACTAGAGAGAGTGCAGAGGAGGGCTACAAAACTAGTAAGGGGAATGGAAAGTTTTAGTTATGAAGAGAGGCTAGAAAAGTTAAACTTGTACACACTAGAGAAACGGCGTCTTAGAGGGGATATGATAACACTATATAAATATGTTCAAGGCCCATATAAAGGGCTTTCAAAAGACCTGTTCATTAACAGAACAGTACACAGGACAAGGGGCCACCCGCTTAGACTTGAGGAAAGGAGATTTAGTCTACAACAGCGGAAGGGTTTCTTTACAGTAAGGACAATAAAGGTATGGAATGCACTTCCGGAGGAGGTGGTGCTATCAAATACATTAGATGCTTTTAAAAGGGGCCTGGATACTTATTTAAAAGAGCATAATATAGAGGGCTATGCACGTTAGTATTGGGATTAATATTTAGTTAGGGCTTGTTGATCCAGGGAGAAATCTGATTGCCATTTGGAGTCAGATGCCTTCTTTTGGGTCAGCGATGGTAAACAGGAATAGGAAAAGGGTTGAACTGGATGGACGCAAGTCTTTTTTCAACCTAAATTACTATGTAACTATGTAACTATGTAACCAGTCTGGGGGTTGGAAGGACTGTGTCAGAGGCTGAACAGGAATGATTTGAGTCTTTAAAGTATAGTTCTATGTACATAACAGTGTCTGGTCACTTTCCATGCCAGTAAATGTTTGTGATTTGTCTTTCAAAGCAGAAACTTTCCATCACAAGCTGCAAAGAACTGTATGGTGGAGACATTTATATTTAATCCTTTCTACTCAACCTGTTGCCTTAAAGCCACTTGTATAGTTGCCAGTTATTTCAGTGTGCCTCTGCATTGTGTGTAACTCTGCACTGTGTGTAAGTCTGGTGTGTGTGTGTGTGTGTGTGTATAACTATGCACTGTGTGTGTATGTGTAAGTCTGCAGTGGAGGTCCACGCGTGGCAGGCGTTGGAGATGGCTGCTTAGAAGATCTGCTCCGTCCCCATCCCCAATTGTTTTACCCAAATATCTGCATCTGGTGCTCTCTGGAATAACGATTTACACCCCAGATCTTCACCTAACTCTGGGGAAGCCAATCCAGTCATGTGTTTTTTTTTTTTTTTGGCTCTTTTACCCACCATGGCTACAAAAAAAAGACAACACGAAAAATCTAAGTCCAAAGCTCCTGACTTTAAAGACTCAACGGATGCTAAACTGTCAGCTCAGGCCGTCGCCTCAATTCAACACGCTTCATCTAGCAACGCTGTATCTCTCCACCAAGTCAAGTATCTCCAGTGAATGATACTATAATGCAAGAATTTCATCTTCTACTGGACTCCGTCAGACATCAAATCATGGAGGGAGTGGTGACAGCCATTAATGGTAACAGAAATGACATTCTCTCCATCCATAATAAAACAGTTGAGCTCTCCAATATAATTCAACAGCATGATGATCACATTAACATAAATAGGAGAAATACTGACTATAATTACTTTTCCATAGCTGACTGATCAGCAAATATTGAATCCCTAGAAAATGAAAATAGAAGAATCCGAGAAATACCAGAATCTTGTGCCGATCTTCCTAAAATATGTGAGGAGCTCTTAACCTACATTAAGGCCAGGACCTCTGTAATTCTACAAAATGGTTCTCCAGCTCTTAGCGCTTTGGTCGGAAAAATGTGAGATCTATACAACACAAAGACGTAGTAATAATAATATGTAGCTCTTTGGACATAAGAAATAACCTAGTGAGAGTGGCGAGGATTAGGAATCCAAACAACTTTAATGGAATGTCCATCTCCTTATTCCCGGACATTGCTTCTACCTCATTACAGAATTAGCCTTAAAGCCCTTAATTGCTTGGCTTAAATGTAAAAATGTGCATTATGCTTTGAGATATACACCTTTTGCTTTATCATTTACATACAATGGAAAGGCGTATCTGATTAGAGATGGAGATGAAGGGCGCAAGACTCTGCAGAAGCTGGAGGAGTCCGTTACCAGCGCGAGGTCCCAATCGAGGAGTCCCGTGGAGCAGCACCCTCCTTCTAGTGCCAGTCAACTTCCATGGTCCCCCTGCTTGTGCGCATGCGCCTGATCTCCCAGGAACGGTTCTACCCACTGAAGCTCAACCCGGAAGTTCCTCCCCAAATGCCTCGCACTCCACCTCCAAGTCCCAACCAAGTCCTCAGCCGCCCAGATCTAATTCTAAACCGACGAAGGACTGGTGGTCTAATTGAACTCTCTACTGCCCCCTGGAGTCTCTCCTCTATGACTTGCGCACCCTCCCTGAGTTGTAACCAAACACACACTCATGCTCCCTGCTAGTGGTGTGCCCCGTGAGATGCTTCATGTCAACTTATTTTAAATTTTCTTGTGGTGTGGAGCACCTTATGGGATATCTCACTGGTGGGTCCTCTTTGATGTGCTCTCTAAATTATTCCTAGATATATTCCTGAATATACATTCGTCTAATTCTGGTTGAATCTCCCCAATACGCTTGTGTTTTATCTCCTAATCCTTTCTGAGTTTACATGTCTGTTTTCCCATGTAATGTTACAGTTTTGTATTTTCTGTGACACCCCCTATATTTATAATTTGCCTCTTGTGTCGCTGTGGTGGGGCTGGGGTGTTTACCGATGTTGGTTGGCAGATTGTATTTTGGTATGGTTTGCCATTACGTGTTAGTGGATGCGCCAGTCCCGTTGTGATATCTGATATTATGTTTGTTATGCACAAGCACTTCTAAGTATGTGCACAGTGTCATACATATACATACACACATACATATACGCTCACGCTCTCACGCACTCACTCGTACATACACACATATATATATAATATATATATACTGTGTGTGTGTGTATGTATGTATGTATGTATGTATATATAATATGCACATACACACACACTCATATTTACACCTACTTACTTATAAGCGCGCACATTCTGCTAGGTTTGTTCCTTATTTCATTGTGCTCAGCACTTAACAGGTTAATTATAAGGGTTCTGTATTCTTCCTGCTTTTTAGAGGGATTCTGGGGACGGGGAATTTTCCTCTCATTAGTTCAATAGGTAGTTACTCTACCTCCTCCCTTATTTGTTTGTTTATACTTCTACATTATTCATTTGATTCCTTTGTTCGTACAGTATGTCTGTGTATTACCTCTATTAATGTTAGGGGTTTCTGTTCCCAGTACAAGAGGAGACAGGTTTTCTTAATCTTACAAAGACACAGCCCTGATATAATCTTCTTGCAAGAAACAAAAATGAGTAAAAATTCTGAAAATAAACTTTTAGATAGAAGGTACCAAAGATTTTATCTTTGCAACAACTTCTCTAAAAAAGGTGGAGTTGCCATCCTGATTAAGAACAGTCTCCCCTTTTTGGTTGACAGTAGTCTTAAGGATGACGAAGGCGGCTACATTATAGCTGTTGGATCCATCTCTGATGCTTTTTATACACTAGTATCTGTTTATGGTCTGCAGAGATCGAAAACCTTTTTTTGTATGCTCAGGAATGACGGTTTATCCTGTAGAAGTGGTTCCCTACTCTTAGGCGGTGACTTTAATGTAACTCTAAACTACAAACTTGACAGATCTTGTAAGAGTGGTTATAGAATTGGTCAAGACAAAATGTTAAATAGCTTTACGGGTGCTTTGAGTCTTGCTGTCCCCTGGCGTTTCTTATATCCAAACAGGAGGGAGTATAGCCATTTTTCTGCCCATTTCACTGTCTAGTGGAGAATTGACTTTTTCCTAGTACATCAACCACTTCTGGCTGGTGTTAGAGGTTACGTTTTGCCTGGAGGCTTCGTCTGATCACAGCTCAATCTCTTTATGGTTTTCTCCTACCCTTGTTGATGTTAGAAAGAAGTGCTGGAGAATCAACGAAAGAACGTTACTAAATAATATTAAATTAGAGATCCGTAATGAGTCCTTTTTTGACCACAATGATGATGGGCAGGTTTGTGATGATACTCTTTGGAACGCACACAAAGTAGTACTGAGTGGTGAGCTAATTAAAATAGCAAAAACTGGGTAAAAAAAAGAAATGAACAAATTAAATTATTGGAAGCAAACCTGCATCCCCTCCTTCAGAAACCAGCTCTATCCCTCAGTATTTCTAAGGTAGAACTATTAATAAAACTAGACAGCAATTCAATGTCTTATTGGATAGAGATGTGGACAAGACTCTTGCCTGGCTTAGACAGAAATACTACAGAACGGATAATAAAGACCACACATGTCTCGCTCATCGCCTGATTTCCCCTAAACAATTTAGTTATATTAAAAGATTGGTTTGTTCCAAAGAGGGCCTCAGTTCTAAAATTTCTAGTATTGTCAACACCTTTCAGGAGTATTATGCAAAGCTATTTAGTAAAGGTGGTGATTTTCGCCCAGCAGATTTTGATTCTTTTCTGTCAAAGATTAATCTTCGTTGCTAAAAGCTGAAGGGAAAGTTAGATTGAATCGCCCAGTTGAACTAAAAACTGCAGAAAGCTATTGCTACTTTGAAAAATTCTTCCTGTCCTGGACCGGATGGTTTCCGTAATTTTTACTACAAATGTTTCATTAACGAATTATCACCATACTTAATCCGCTTTTTTCATATATTTTAGAGAATCATAAATTAGACTCTGAATCTAATCTCTCCTTTATTACCATCTTAGGAAAGCCTGGCAGGAATCTAGAGAAAGTGGAAAATTATAGACCTAACAGCCTAATAAATTCTGATATTAAAGTCCTCTCCAAAGTTTTAGCCGTTCGTCATGGTTCTTTTATCCCGTTTTTAATCCATAAAGATTAATGCAGTTTCATCCCTGGTAGACAAACTTCTGATAATAGGAATATTTAATATCTTATCAATTTGCAAAAGGTTTAATTTAAAAAGTCCTCTTGTTGTCCTTAGATATCAATAAGGCTTTCGACTCTATTAATTGGTCTTTTATTGACAGTGTCCTCAAATCTTTTGGTCTCAATGGGATCTTATCCAGTTTCTTGGAAGCATCTCATGGTTCTTGTAGGGGTAAAATAAGGATTATGGGCTACGAGAGCAACTCATTTAAACTTGAAAGACGTGTCAGGCAGGGCTGCCCATAATCCCCGATGATTTTTGCTCTTTGTATGAAACCTCTCGCCGAATACATCAGAAATGCAATGATGTTCGCGGAACCAGATAAAATGAGTTTATATGCTGACTATTTAGTCCTTTTTTCTCTCTAGTCCCTTATCTAGCCTTGACAGTTTATGGTCTATACTTGACAAATTTGGAGCAATTTCTGGCCTTGTCATTAATAAGGAGAAGTCGGACTATCTGGGCTTTAATCTATAAGATGACACTGAGCTCATCATACTCAGTAGGTTTGGACTTAGAATCTGTCCCAATCATTTGTCTTACTTAGGCTGTTGCACAGGACTATAAGAAAGTATTTATTCTTAATTACAAACCTTTCTTCCACAACATTGATTCTCTTCTTTCTCTTTGGAAATCGCTCCCTCTAGCCTTAGTTGGCAGAATTAGTGCCATTAAAATTTTTATTTTACCTAAAATTCTGTACCTATCTAGGGTTCCTCCCATAGAAGTTAACATTTCTGACCTTGTGGGCTTGCAAAATAAATTATTTAATTTTATATGGGCTGGAAAGCATCCCTGAATCAAACGTGATTATTTGTGCAGATCTAGGGATCTTGGGGTCCTCATGGTCGCAAACCGTTATAAATATTTTGTAGCCTCTACTCTAACTCACCTCCTACACATAAGTTCTAAATCGGTGGATAACTGGCTTCTTCCTAGATGGCTAGTTCAAGAGCGAGTCAAACACATTTTGATAACCAGGTATAGTATAGTAAGCGATTTAAAAGGCCCACCTAGTAAGCACTCACTAGACAGTACTAAGTTTCTTCTCAAGACCTGGAATAAAGTTAAAGGCCCCTTCAAAAGTATTGACTTTTGCTCTAAATTGCTCCCTCTTTCAAATCTTGAGCTGTTTAACTGGGATGATTCTTAGATTGCAGTTCTTATTTCACTATCAAACACTAATGGCATCCATACTATCAGAGATCCCGTCTTTAGAGGCGATATTATTGATTTTGATACCCACTCTAAAAATATTACAGTAGACGACTCCCACCACCGTTTTTATTTTAAACTGAAACATACAATTACAAATTACCTGGGAGGTTGTATTAATTACCCATTGTTACCTTTTGAACATTTTTAGACCTCGTGCCAAACTCCCAGAATCTATCTTCCAGATATATAAAATTTGAATTCATGACAAACTTAGATTAAGTTGTATGAATAAGTGGGAAGAAATGACTGGGCAAGATATACTTAAAAGAATCCCTAAGGCCTCTATAAATTCTAATCTTAGGGACCAGACTTTCAGAATGTTGTGTCTCTTACCTTGTCCCCACTAGGCTTGTGAAGATGTTTCCAAATCACCCAAGTGACTGCTTTAGGGGCTGCAACGAACTTGGGTCATTTTTATATACAAGTCCACCAGGTTCTGTTTGGAATAAGGTCTTTAATCTACTTTCCAATTTACTTGGGAAATGCATTTGTCTTAATATATGGGAAGCCCTCTTGGGTAAAAGATTCCCAGGTCTTAATAATTCCAGGACAGCCTTGTTGTCCTGCTCACTCTTTGTACTAGGATGACTATTGCAGCCAACTGGAATAATAGCACTAGTCCTTGGAAAAGTATTTTGGATAAAATTGCCCAGATCTGTTATTAAGAGTACCTTACCTCATTAGAATGTAATAACTACGCCTGGTTCATATCCACCTGGTCCCGTGGCTTGATAGTAAATACTCTAAAGGTTTCAGGTCCATCTCTCAGGTTGTTAAAAATTAGACTTGTGCTGTACTCTCCTTCCTCCCCTTGTTCACTTGTCCACCTCCTTATCTAATCCTAATAGTCTGTCAGACATCTTACTTACCTCGTTAACCCTATACATTTTCAATCTTATTGTATAATCACATTTATTGTATTTTCTTCTGGTTTTTACTTCAATTTTCTTCTCACAAAAATCCAATAAAAGTTTTGGTTTTTTAAAAAAAAAGTGTAAGAGTGTATGTGTGTGTGTGTGTGTGTAAGAGTGTATGTGTGTGTGTGTGTGTGTGTAAGAGTGTATGTGTGTGTGTGTGTGTGTGTAAGAGTGTATGTGTGTGTGTGTGTGTGTAAGAGTGTATGTGTGTGTGTGTGTGTGTGTGTAAGAGTGTATGTGTGTGTGTGTGTGTGTAAGAGTGTATGTGTGTGTGTGTGTGTGTAAGAGTGTATGTGTGTGTGTGTGTGTGTAAGAGTGTATGTGTGTGTGTGTGTAAGAGTGTATGTGTGTGTGAGAGCATGTGTATGTGTCTGCTGCACTGTGTCTTCGTGTAAGTCTGCTGCACTGTGCGTGTGCGTGTAAGTCTGCTGCACTGTGCGTGTGCGTGTAAGTCTGCTGCACTATGTGTGTGTGTGTGTGTGTGTAAATCTGCAGTGTTGAGTCACACTGGAGCCGTTGGAATTTGCGGCTTAGAAATTTTGCTCCGTCCCAAAAACCCATAATTTTTTTGTTACTTTTTGGGGAAAATTATCTTAACACTGAAAACTCTGTTTCTCTATTTTGGTGAAGTCCCAAGGATCAAGAAAGGTTGTTTTTTTTTTTTTTTTAAATGATCAAAAACTTCAAATGTCATCTAAAAGCGATAATACAAAAAAGATAAGCAGCGACCCGTTTCCTCCAACTGCACAACAACGCCTAAACCTGAGCGATACAATGAAGGCGGCAACAATGTAACACCTCCTACAGAAGCTTCTCAACAAGGTAACTTTGTTTCAGGATCGTCTACAACCTCTAACGTTCTGTGTAATGGTGAAATAATATTATCTGAATTACAGCAAATGCTGGATCCGTTTAAAACCCAACTAATAACAAAATGGAAGGACTAGCTGAAATAGTTAATGCAGTTCGATCAGATATTAATGTGATACACAATAAAACACTGGAGCTTACAGACAAAATATCTGAACATGAGGGACTAATAAACGAAAAGAGAAGATATGTTGATAGCAACTATTTCACTATTAATGATTTGTCAGCAAATGTAGAAACTTTAGAAAACGAAAGCAAGAAAAAAAATATAAGAATAAAAGACATTGTTGAATCTTGCTCAGATCTCCCTGCAATACGTAATAGTTTATTTACTTATTTATATGGACAAGACTTGTTAATTCCTGAAAAGTGGCATTCTACCATCTACAGATTTGGAAGGAAAATCCAAAATCAGATCTAAACAGAGATTATTGTACGTTGTGTGAATATGGACGTAAGAAATAATTTATTAAGAACGGCATGGCTTAAAGATTTAAAAAAAAAAAAAGTTAATGTCCATTTCTATTTTTCCAGATATAGCTTCTGTCTATTTAAAGAAAAAAATCTGCTTTAAAACCGTTGATTATGTGGTTGAAACTTAAAGACATAAGGTAGAACTGGGGATATACAATGTTTGCTCTGACCTTCAATTATAATTCAAAAATGTACCTGGTAAAGGATGAAGAGGAAGGTCGCGAGGTCTTGGAGAGATTGGGCCAACTGACGTCAGGCACGCAATCCCAATTGCAGAGTCCGGAGAAGAGATTAAAGGGATAGTAATACTTAAAATGTAAAAAAAATATGTTGTAGAGTTTATCCCCCTGAGTAAAACAAGAGTACTCCCACTGCTGAAAGGTGTTTCATTCAAAAGTTATTAATTTTCAAAGTTGAATTTTTTAGGTGCAATATCACAGTGGCCTGAAATTGTACAGTGACGCTGTTGCCACACCATCCTATGGAGATTTATGGTCCCGGGACCAGAGCTGTCCATAGGATCTTGTAGCAACAGCGCCACTGTACAATTTCAGGCCACTGTGATATTGCACCTAAAAAATTCAACTTTGAAAATTAATAACTTTTGAATGAAACACCTTTCAGCAGTGGGAGTACTCTTGTTTTACTCAGGGGGATAAACCCTACAACATTTTTTTTTTACATTTTAAGTATTACTATCCCTTTAAAGCAGCAGAGACAATGGAGCGTTTCTTCACCTGGCGCATACGCGAATACAGAATGAACAATATAATCCGGAAGTGTCCACCTTGCAATCAATGCGTTCCATGAGTGAGATTCGCAAGAGTCTCTCAAATATATTTATAAAAAATGTCATAAACTAATACATTTATTTAAATTACATTTAAAATCTTGGTAATTGTTACAATAGACCTTCTTTCTGTAATTCAAAGTAATAAAAAAAAGGTTTTATAATATTTGATTTAAATTTGGAGATAATATTGTAACATGGAGATAATGAATAGGTTTAGACTTATGATATAAACTTATGTTGTAATGTTATCAATGTTTATTAAATAGTTATTTAAACAAATATAATTATTTAAAATATACATATGGGAAAATCAATATACATAAATATTGAAAACATGTATGTTATTTATGAATATAGTTTATTTAATATGGAAAATTATTCATATATGTGGTTTTACTAAATATGTATATGAGTTCATAAGAGTAGATTTTATATAATATATATATGTGTGTTTAAATATTTGCATATATATGTATGTATATGTTCATATACATTTGTTAAAAGTAAATGAATTTATTATTTTATTTATTTAACTTGTGTTTAAAATTAAAAAATTGTAGGGGAAACATTTTTTTAAAACCTTTATGCGTAAAGAGTATTTTAAGGGTTATGGGTAAAAAATCTTTCTTTACAACAGTTACACATAATTCATATTGAATTAACTAGTCTAACTTGAGGTTTATGCGCACAAGAAAGAAGAAAACTTTTTTTTTATAAGTTTAAAAAGAAATAATCCAGATATTATCTTTTTACAAGAGACCAAGTTTAGCAGAATAAAAGAAAATTCATAAATAACAAATAAAAGATTATACCTAAGTTCCAACATTTCAAAAAGTAATGGTGTTGCCTTTTGTTGAAAATAAAATTGTTAGAGATGAAAATGGAGGATACATTATTCTGGTAGGAAATATTTCATATTTGGAAGTAACTTTAGTTTCTATTTATCGCCCACAATTAAAAATACTTTTTTTTTTTTTTTTTTAATTTATAAACTCCAAACTGATATACGATGTTATAGAAAAGGTAACAATTATAGAGGGAGATTTTAACATTTGCCAAAATAATAGAACAAGTAATAAAAGTTATAGAGAAAGCTTAGACAAAACAATTAATACATTTATGAAAAATACTGGTGTTTTAGATCCATGGAGATTCTTATATCCAAAGAAAAAAAATATATACTTATTTTTCTCCACAATTTAATTCATGGTCTAGAATTGACTACTTTTGTAATAGATCAACATCTCCTAAATGGTGTACAGGAAGTAAAATCTTATTCAGAAGCCTGGTCTAACCATGAACTTATAATGTTATGGTGTAAGCTAATGTCACAAGAAAAAAAAATAGATGGAGATTAAATGAAAGATTGATTTTAAATAAAAACATCAAACAGGAAATCATAAATAAAGGAATACTTTAAAACTAATGATAATGGATTAGTAAGTGATGGTAATTTATGGACAGCTCATAAATCGGTTTTAAGAGGTATATTAATAAAATTGGCTAAAAAGAGACTAAAAGTGAGAACAAACCAGATTAAATTATTAGAAAGCAAATTAGATTCCTTAATTCAATTACAAAAAAATGTCCCTAAATTAAATGGAGCTAGAATAATTTGTAATATAAAAGATGAATTAAATATATTACTAGATAAAGAAGTAAATAAATATTTAGCTTGGTTAAGGCAAAAATATATTATACCTGGGAAAACAAACCACATACTCTTTTAGCCCATCAGCTTTGCCAAAAGAAACAAATTAGTTACATTAGCAGATTAGACTGTGGTTCCAAAGGGAAAAGTTCAAAAATTAAAGATATTACAACATTTAATTTATTCTATCAAAAATTATTTAGTAATAGTAATGAATTTATTGAAGAAAATTTCAACTCTTTCATATCAAATGTAAAGTTACAATCTCTAAATAATTCTGGTAAAGATATTTTAAATGCAGCAATTGAGTTAGAGGAAATAAAAGAAGCAAAAAAATCACTCAAAAATAATTCTAGTCCAGGCCCTGATGGATTTAGCAACTTATAAAACATTTATTCAAGAACTCTTACCATAGCTTAGTTGATTTTTTGCAGATGTGTTGAAGATCCAAAGGTTGGATTCAGAATCAAATTTGAGTTTAATTACAGTAATTGAGAAAATGGGAAAAGATAATGAAAAAGTAGAAAACTACAGACCAATTAGTCTAATAAACAGCGATATTAAAATTTTATCTAAAATATTAACCACAAGATTAGGAAAGGTTTTACCTTATTAAATAAAGATCAATGTGGATTTGTACCGGGGTTGATATACAGGAGATAATATAAAGAGAATTATTAATGTCATATCAATAAGTAAGAAAATTGTAAAAATAGAATATCTTTAGATATTCAAAAAGCATTTGACACAGTAAACTGGACTTATATGATTAAAAATTTAAAAACTTTTGTTTTAAATGGAATTTTAACAATTTCTATATACAGTTCAATTTTCTCCAAAAGGAATATTAAGATTAATGGGTACGGAGAGTGACTGAATTAATATATGTAGAGGAACTAGACAAGTATGCCCACTATCACCTTTAATTTTTGCTCTATGTATAGAACCCCTTGCAGAGGCAATAAGAAATAATCCTAATATTTCAGGAATTGGTACAAAAGATTACTCACAAGATAAAGTAAGCTTATATACAGATGACATGCTATTCTTTTTATCAAACCCAATAATAAGCCTAGAAAATTTATGGGATTTACTTAAAAAATGTGGTCATTTTTCAGGTCTACAAATAAACGAAGAAAAAACAGAATTATTAAGTCTCCATTTAGATAAATCAACAGAATTATCAATTTTTCAAAAATACAAATTTAAAAAATGTACTGAATATCTGACTTATTTGGGTGTCTATATCTATGGAATATAACAAATTATTTAGTATAAATTTTACTAATCTTTTCAAAATTGATTAATTGTTTCAATTTTGGAGGACACTTCTACTTTCCCTAACTAGAAGAATTGGCGCGGTCAAAATGGTCATACCTCCAAAAGTATTATATTATTTTAGAGACTTACCCATATTCATAAATAAACGAGATTTACAATCTCTTCAAAATATTTTTTAATTTTATTTGGGCTGGAAAATCCCCAATAATTAATAGGAATGTTTTATATAGACAAAAAGATCAAGGTGGCTTATTAGTTCCTGATGTTTATAAATACTATACTTCTTGTATTTATATTTATCTGCTAGAAAAATTGATACATGGATAACACCAAGATGGGTGGATAAGGAAAGAATTTTCATAAAAAGATTAGACTTTCTAAATATCATTTAGGCTAGTAAATCTTATAAAAATAACCTCCCATTAAATTGCTTAAATAATACTTTAACAATTATTAAAATATGGAATAAAACCAAAAATGTTATAAATCTTAGACTTTAGATCAAAAATGCTCCCTTTACGTAATGTAAAACTTTTTAATTGCAATACCTTAGAAAAAGAAAAAAAATTAAAATCTGACTGAAATTGGAAACATTGAAACTATAAGAGATATGATTTTTAGGGGAGAGTTTATATCTTACAATGAGTTTGTTAAGGATTTAGATGAATACACCTACTTTTCTGATATTTATCTAAAAATAATAAGTAAATTAAAAATATATTTAGGCAATTATATAAAAACTCCGTTACTTCCTTTTGAACACTTAATTAGACATTGGAACTACGGTTCAAAAACAGTCTCACAGATTTATGGAATTGTTTTAAATATATATTTTAGGATGAATTGTATGGACAAATGGGAAGAAATGACAGGAGATATACTAAAAAATTAAGACTGGAAAAACAAATTAGAAAGATTACCAAAATGTTGAATTAATTCTAACTTTAGCGATCAACAATATAAAATGTTACATATGACTTATTTAGTCCCTACCAAATTAGCACAAATGTATGCAGAAATTCCAAATTGTTGTTTTAGAAATTGTAACATGGAAGGTTTTTTTATTCACATTTGGTGGAATTGTTATAAAGTAAAAAAATATTTGGGGAAAAATAAATATAGTTCTTGGTAAAATTCTGAATAAAAAAAATTAATTTAAACATTTGGGAAGCACTATTAGGAAAAAAAGTTCAAAACCTAAATACATTTTGAAGATAAATTTTTATAGTTTTAGTATGTACAGCAACAAGAATAACAATTGCGACATTTTGAAAATCATATAATATCCCCCAGACAAAAATATTAGAAAAAATTAACTATATCTGTTTGAATATCTGTCTTCAATAGAAAACAATTGTTTTGAAAAATTCATTTCACATATACTTGGTCAAATTGGTTCTTATGGAAAAAAATATGAATTTTTAATGCAATCTTAATATATTATATATATAATTCAAATAGTCTTTGATGTATATTATAAATGTTTGTAAAAAAAAAAAAAAAAAAAAAATTTATAAAAAATGTGTTTAAAAAAAAAAAAAAATCTGTAGTGTGTGTGTGTGTAAGTCTGTAGCTTGTGTGTGTAAGTCTGTAGTGTGTAAGCCCAGAGAGACCAGCAGGAGGATCCTCTAGGAGATCTCCGTAGAATCAATCCTTGATGATGATCTCTGTGCATGTGATGTCCTGCTAGCCCAGTGTCTTACCCTGGGCGTTTGTTTTGCTCCAGGTTGCCTTCCCGGTCCCCGCGCTACTTCTTTTGATCTGCGCCGCTTCCGGAGGCGGCGCGCATGTCGGTGGACCATAGAGAGGATTTGGTAGAAGGTCCGCCGACATTCTAGGCTCCTTCCGGTTTGGGATCCTTATCTTCTGCCTCCAGCTCTGTTTAGATGCATTTGTATAGCGTCTATCTGAGCTTCCAGTACTTGGGTTCTTGCCTCTGTGTATGACCTGGACCTGCCTGGACCAATCCTCTGCCTGAACCTGCTGTGCCACTGTGTATGACCTGGACCTGCCTTGAACAAGCCTCTGCCTGAACCTGCTGTGCCACTGTGTATGACCTGGACCTGCCTTGACCAAGCCTCTGCCTGGTCCTGTTGTGCCTCTGTGTATGACCTGGACCTGCCTTGACCAAGCCTCAGCCTGATCCTGCTGTGCCCCTGTGTATGACCTGGACCTGCCTGTGACTGAGCCTCAGTCTGACCCTCTTCCTAGGAGACCTGAGTGAGTACCTTTTTCTTTTGGAGATTTAATTCCTCCCTGGGGACCTCTGAGTATAGTTTGTCTAGGTTAGGGTTATCCGGGGTTACCCAGCAGCTCCTCTGCTGGGGGCCACAACATCTGGATTTGCGGCCAGCACCTATAGGCGGCTCAGCCGCAGCACAACCCTGGCCTAGGCAACCTACTCTCCCTAGCTCCGTTCCCTAGCGTCGCCCCCTAGCATCTTGCTCAGCGGCCTCTTGTTGGAGGAATGTCCGTTTCCTGCTCCCAGGTACTCCGGTTCCTTCCTGTCCTCACCTCTGGTCGTGACAGTGCACCAGCGAGACTATGGGGTGGATTCATGGGGACAGATGAGTAATTCTGATACAGACCTACTACAAGGGAGTATACAAATTCATAATGATTTAACTGGATCTTTTAACCCCCTGGGGGTTACCAAGGTTTTGGCAATGTGCTGCAGATTGCTCCAGCATATAAAGGACTAAAAGTCCTGTTTCTTCTCCTCACTTGTTACTGTCTGTAGTAAGTCAGAGTATTTAGTGGTAAAGGAAACACAGTCTTGTAACTAAACCTCACTTGTACCATCTGTAGTAAATCACAGGTTATTTAGTGGTAAAGGTCACAATGTTTTGTAACTAAACCTGTCTGGTTATCTGTAGTAAATCATGGGTTATTTAGTGGTAAAGGACACGCTCTCTTGTAACTAGATCTCTCTGGTTATCTATAGTAAGTCACAGGATATTTAGTGATAAATGTCACACTGTCTTGTAAGTAGATCTCTGTGGTTATCTTTAGTAAGTCACGGGTTATTTAGTGGTAAAGGTCACACGGTATTTTAACTAAACCTGCCTTGTTATCTGTAGTAAATCATAGGTTATTTAGTGGTAAGGGTTACACAGTCATGTAACTAAACCTCACTTGTACCATCTGTAGTAAATCACAGGTTATTTAGTGGTAAAAGTCACAATGTTTTGTAACTAAACCTGTCTGGTTATCTGTAGTAAATCATGGGTTATTTAGTGGTAAAGGTGGACTGACAAAGAACATGCTCTGATCTACAAAGAACAGACAGAGACCAAGCTCTGACCTAACAAACTGACTCTGGCGTGCCGTCAGCGAAAGAAAGATGTTGTGCTCTTGGGGTACACCATGTGTCAGATGCGATGTGGATGGTCTGTCCACTAGCTTTAGGCATCTCATTCTTCACAATAACCGACTAGTGGTAAAAGGAAGGCACTATATTCCTGCTGAAGGTGGTGCATGATGGGAGGTGGTAAGAGCATCTAACACCTTCCTAAAGGGTTCCCCTGCAATCAGGGAGATGGGATTAGCTGCCCATGCAGCCATGTCAACTTATATGACTGCCGCTTGGCCATATCCCTTGAATGGGAAGCCCCCAAAGTGTTCAAGGGTAGGCTGGTGCTGAGGTCCCTGTACCACCTGTCGCTGGTAACTGGTCTGAGTCTTAGAGTACACCGATGCATCTCCACGCCCTCTGCCCTGGCTGCTTCTGGTGGTGGTGGCTGTTGTGTTGTTACTGCTGGTGCTAGTGCTGCCAGTTTGTGCCCAGAGCAAAGCTGCACTGTGGACTGTTCATACCTCTGGACAAGAGTTTCCTGGGTTTAAATGAACTCCTCTGTTCCCTACAGATATCACCTGGACTAGACTCGTCTGGCTTTAACTGAACTCCTCCGTTCCCCATAGATATCCTCTGGACCAGACTCACCTGGCTTTAACTGAACGCCTCCGTTCCCTATAGATATCACCTGGACTAGACTCACCTGGCTTTAACTGAACTCCTCGGTTCCCTATAGATATCCTCTGGACTAGACTCACCTGGCTTTAACTGAACTCCTCCGTTCCCCATAGATATCCTCTGGACTAGATTCACCTGGCTTTAACTGAACGCCTCCGTTCCTGTCACGGTTTGTTACGACTCTCAGACGCAGAGTTCCCCATAGATATACTCAGGACTAGATTCACCTGGCGTTAACTGAACAACTCCGTTCCCCATAGATATCCTCAGGACTAGATTCGCCTGGCTTTAACTGAACTCCTCCGTTCCCTATAGATATCCCCTGGACTAGACTCGTCTGGCTTTAACTGAACTCCTCCGTTCCCCCATAGATATCCTCAGGACTAGACTCGTCTGGCTTTACACTGAACTCCTCCGTTCCCTATAGATATCCTCTGGACTAGACTCACCTGGCTTTAACTGAACTCCTCCGTTCCCCATAGATATCCTCAGGACTAGATTCACCTGGCTTTAACTGAACTCCTCCGTTCCCTATAGATATCCCCTGGACTAGACTCGCCTGGCTTTAACTGAACTCCTCCGTTCTCTATAGATATCCCCTGGACTAGACTCGTCTGGCTTTAACTGAACTCCTCCGTTCCCTATAGATATCCTCAGGACTAGATTCGCCTGGCTTTTAACTGAACTCCTCCGTTCCCTATAGATATCCTCTGGACCTAGACTCGTCTGGCTTTAACTGAACTCCTCCGTTCCCTATAGATATCCTCTGGACTAGACTCACCTGGCTTTAACTGAACAACTCCGTTCCCTATAGATATCCTCTGGACTAGACTCACCTGGCTTTAACTGAACAACTCCGTTCCCTATAGATATCCTCAGGACTAGATTCGCCTGGCTTTAACTGAACTCCTCCATTCCTATAGATATCCCCTGGACTAGACTCGTCTGGCATTAACTGAACTCCTCCAATTCCCTATAGATATCCCCTGGACTAGACTCGTCTGGCATTAACTGAACTCCTCCGTTCCCTATAGATATCCCCTGGACTAGACTCTCGTCTGGCTTTAACTGAACTCCTCCATTCCCTATAGATATCCCCTGGACTAGACTCGTCTGGCATTAACTGAACTCCTCCGTTCCCCTATAGAATATCCCCTGGACTAGACTCGTCTGGCTTTAACTGAACTCCTCCGTTCCCTATAGATATCCCCTGGACTAGACTCGTCTGGCTTTAACTGAACTCCTCCGTTCCCTATAGATATCCTCTGGACTAGACTCGTCTGGCTTTAACTGAACTCCTCCGTTCCGCTATAAGATATCCTCTGGACTAGACGTCGTCTGGCTTTAACTGAACTCCTCCGTTCTCTATAGATATCCCCTGGACTAGACTTGCCTGGCTTTAACTGAACCTCCTCGGTTCCCTATAGATATCCTCTGGACTAGACTCGTCTGGCTTTAACTGAACTCCTCCGTTCCCTATAGATATCCTCTGGACTAGACTCGTCTGGCTTAGAACTGAACTCCTCGGTTCCCTATAGATATCCTCTGGACTAGACTCGTCTGGCTTTAACTGAACTCCTCCATTCCCTATAAGATATCCCCTGGACTAGACTCGCCTGGCATTAACTGAACTCCTCCGTTCACCCATAGATAATCCTCTGGACTAGACTCGTCTGGCTTTAACTGAACTCCTCTCCGTTCTCTATAGAATATCCCCTGGACTAGACTCGTCTTGGCTTTAACTGAACTCCTCGGTTCCCTATAGATATCCTCTGGACTAGACTCGTCTGGCTTTAACTGAACTCCTCCGTTCCCTATAGATATTCTCTGGACTAGACTCGTCTGGCTTTAACTGAACTCCTCCATTCCCTATAGATATCCCCTGGACTAGACTCGCCTGGCATTAACTGAACTCCTCCGTTCCCTATAGATATCCCCTGGACTAGACTCGTCGTCTGGCTTTAACTGAACTCCTCCGTTCCCTATAGATATTCTCTGGACTAGACTCGCCTGGCTTTAACTGGACTCCTCTGTTCCCTATAGATATCCCCTGGACTAGACTCGTCTGGCTTTAACTGAACTCCTCGGTTCCCTATAGATATCCCCTGGACTAGACTCGTCTGGCTTTAACTGAACTCCTCCGTTCCCTATAGATATTCTGTGGACTAGACTTGCCTGGCTTTAACTGAACTCCTCCGTTCCCTATAGATATCCTCTGGACTAGATTCGTCAGGCTTTAACTGAACTCCTCCGTTCCCTATAGATATCCCCTGGACTAGACTCGTCTGGCTTTAACTGAACTCCTCCGTTCCCTATAGATATCCTCTGGACTAGACTCGTCTGGCTTTAACTGAACTCCCCTTCCGTTCCTATAGATATCCCCTGGACTAGATTCACCTGGCTTTAACTGAACTCCTCCGTTCCCTATAAGATATTCTCTGGACTAGATTTCGCCTGGCTTTAACTGAACTCCTCCGTTCCCTATAGATATCCTCTGGACTAGACTCGCCTGGCTTTAACTGAACTCCTCCATTCCCTAATAGATATCCCCTGGACTAGACTCGTCTGGCTTTAACTGAACTCCCTCCGTTCCCTATAGATATCCCCTGGACTAGACTCGCCTGGCTTTAACTGAACTCTCCGTTCCCTATAGATATCCCCTGGACTAGACTCACCTGGCTTTAACTGAACTCCTCCATTTCCCTATAGATATCCTCTGGACTAGACTCGTCTGGCTTTAACTGAACTCCTCCATTCTCCTATAGATATCCCCTGGACTAGACTCGCCTGGCTTTAACTGAACTCTCCGTTACCTATAGATATCCCCTGGACTAGACTCACCTGGCTTTAACTGAACTCCTCCGTTCCCTATAGATATCCCCTGGACTAGACTCACCTGGCTTTAACTGAACTCCTCCATTCCCTATAGATATCCTCAGGACTAGACTCGTCTGGCTTTAACTGAACTCCTCCGTTCCCTATAGATATCCTCTGGACTAGACTCGTCTGGCTTTAACTGAACTCCTCCATTCCCTATAGATATCCCTGGACTAGACTCGCCTGGCTTTAACTGAACTCCTCCTCGTTCCCTATAGATATCCCCTGGACTAGACTCACCTGGCTTAACTGAACTCCTCCGTTCCCTATAGATATCCCCTGGACTAGACTCACCTGCTTTAACTGAACTCTCTCCGTTCCCTATAGATATCCTCAGGACTAGACTCGTCTGGCTTTACTGAACTCCTCCGTTCCCTATAGATAATCCCCTGGACTAGACTCGCCTCGGCTTTAACTGAACTCCTCCGTTCCCTATAGATATTCTCTGGACTAGACTCGTCTGGCTTTAACTGAACTCCTCCATTCCCTATAGATATCCCCTGGACTAGACTCGTCTGGCTCTTAACTGAACTCCTCCATTCCCCATAGATATCCTCAGGACTAGATTCGCCTGGCATTAACTGAACTCCTCCGTTCTCTATAGATATCCCTCAGGACTAGACTCGTCTGGCTTTAACTGAACTCCTCCATTCCCCTATAGATATCCTCAGGACTAGACTCGCCTGGCTTTAACTGAACTCCTCCATTCCCTATAGATATCCCCTGGACTAGACTCGCCTGGCTTTAACTGAACTCCTCCATTCCCTATAGATATCCCCTGGACTAGACTCGTCTGGCTTTAACTGAACTCCTCCGTTCCCTATAGATATCCCCTGGACTAGACTCGTCTGGCTTTAACTGAACTCCTCCGTTCCCTATAGATATCCCCTGGACTAGACTCGTCTGGCATTAACTGAACTCCTCCGTTCCCTATAGATATCCCCTGGACTAGACTCGTCTGGCATTAACTGAACTCCTCCGTTCTCTATAGATATCCCCTGGACTAGACTCGTCTGGCATTAACTGAACTCCTCCGTTCTCTATAGATATCCTCTGGACTAGACTCGTCTGGCATTAACTGAACTCCTCCGTTCCCTATAGATATTCTCTGGACTAGACTCGTCTGGCTTTAACTGAACTCCTCCGTTCCCTAATAGATATCCTCTGGACTAGACTCGCCTGCTTTAACTGAACTCCTCCATTCCCTATAGATATCCCCTGGACTAGACTCGTCTGCTTTAACTGAACTCCTCCATTCCCTATAGATATTCTCTGGACTAGACTCGCCTGGCGTTAACTGAACAACTCCGTTCCCTATAGATATCCCCTGGACTAGACTCGTCTGGCTTTAACTGAACTCCTCCGTTCCCTATAGATATCCTCTGGACTAGATTCGTCTGGCTTTAACTGAACTCCTCCGTTCCCTATAGATATCCTCTGGACTAGACTCGTCTGGCTTTAACTGAACTCCTCCGTTCCCTATAGATATCCTCTGTACTAGACTCGTCTGGCTTTAACTGAACTCCTCCGTTCCCTATAGATATCCCCTGGACTAGATTCACCTGGCTTTAACTGAACTCCTCCGTTCCCTATAGATATTCTCTGGACTAGATTCGCCTGGCTTTAACTGAACTCCTCCGTTCCCTATAGATATCCTCTGGACTAGACTCGCCTGGCTTTAAACTGAACTCCTCCATTCCCTATAGATATCCCCTGGACTAGACTCGTCTGGCTTTAACTGAACTCCTCCGATTCCCTATAGATATCCCCTGGACTAGACTCGCCTGGCTTTAACTGAACTCCTCCGTTCCCTATAGATATCCCTGGACTAGACTCACCTGGCTTTAACTGACATCTCCTCCATTCCCTATAGATATCCTCTGGACTAAGACTCGTCTGGCTTAACTGAACTCCTCCATTCCCTATAGATATCCCCTGGACTAGACTCGCCTGGCTTTAACTGAACTCCTCCGTTCCCTATAGATATCCCCTGGACTAGACTCACCTGCTTTAACTGAACTCCTCCGTTCCCTATAGATATCCCCTGGACTAGACTCACCTGGCTTTAACTGAACTCCTCCATTCCCTATAGATATCCTCAGGACTATACTCGTCTGGCTTTAACTGAACTCCTCTCCGTTCCCTATAGATATCCTCTGGACTAGACTCGTCTGGCTTTAACTGAACTCCTCCATGTCCCTATAGATATCCCCTGGACTAAGACTCGCCTGGCTTTAACTGAACTCCTCCGTTCCCTATAGATATCCCCTGGACTAGACTCACCTGGCTTTAACTGAACTCCTCCGTTCCCTATAGATATCCCCTGGACTAGACTCACCTGGCTTTAACTGAACTCCTCCGTTCCCTATAGATATCCTCAGGACTAGACTCGTCTGGCTTTAACTGAACTCTCTCCGTTCCCTATAGATATCCCTGGACTAGACTCGCCTGGCTTTAAACTGAACTCCCTCCGTTCCCTATAGATATTCTCTGGACTAGACTCGTCTGGCTTTAACTGAACTCCTCCATTCCCTATAGATATCCCCTGGACTAGACTCGTCTGGCTTTAACTGAACTCCTCCATTCCCCATAGATATCCTCAGGACTAGATTCGCCTGGCATTAACTGAACTCCTCCGTTCTCTATAGATATCCTCAGGACTAGACTCGTCTGGCTTTAACTGAACTCCTCCATTCCTATAGATATCCTCAGGACTAGACTCGCCTGGCTTTAACTGAACTCCTCCATTCCCTATAGATATCCCCTGGACTAGACTCGCCTGGCTTTAACTGAACTCCTCCATTCCCTATAGATATCCCCTGGACTAGACTCGTCTGGCTTTAACTGAACTCCTCCTCCGTTCCCTATAGATATCCCCTGGACTAGACTCGTCTGGCTTTAACTGAACTCCTCCGTTCCCTATAGATATCCCCTGGACTAGACTCGTCTGGCATTAACTGAACTCCTCCGTTCTCAAAAGATATCCCCTGGACTAGACTCGTCTGGCATTAACTGAACTCCTCCGTTCTCTATAGATATCCCCTGGACTAGACTCGTCTGGCATTAACTGAACTCCTCCGTTCTCTATAGATATCCTCTGGACTAGACTCGTCTGGCATTAACTGAACTCCTCCGTTCCCTATAGATATTCTCTGGACTAGACTCGTCTGGCTTTAACTGAACTCCTCCTTTCCCTATAGATATCCTCTGGACTAGACTCGCCTGGCTTTAACTGAACTCCTCCATTCCCTATAGATATCCCCTGGACTAGACTCGTCTGGCTTTAACTGAACTCCTCCATTCCCTATAGATATTCTCTGGACTAGACTCGCCTGGCGTTAACTGAACAACTCCGTTCCCTATAGATATCCCCTGGACTAAGACTCGTCTGGCTTTAACTGAACTCCTCCGTTCCCTATAGATATCCTCAGGACTAGATTCGCCTGGCTTTAACTGAACTCCTCCATTCCCCATAGATATCCTCAGGACTAGATTCACCTGGCATTAACTGAACTCCTCTCCGTTCCCTATAGATATCCTCAAGGACTAGACTCACCTGGCTTTAACTGAACAACTCCGTTCCCCATAGATATCCCCTGGACTAGACTCGCCTGACTTTAACTGAACTCCTCCGTTCTCTATAGATATCCCTAGGACTAGAACTCGTCTGGCTTTAACTGAACTCCTCCGTTCCCTATAGATATCCTCAAGGACTAGATTCGCCTGGCTCTTTAACTGAACTCCTCCGTTCCCCATAGATATCCTCTGGACTAGACTCGCCTGGCTTTAACTGAACTCCTCCGTTCTCTATAGATATCCTCTGGACTAGACTCGTCTGGCTTTAACCTGAATTCTACCCTTCCCTATAGATATCCTCTGGACTAGAATCTCCTTGCTGTAACTGGACTCCTTGTCCTATAGCTAGCCTCTTGAACTATTTAACTACTGATTTTAACTGAGCTCCCCCTTCATGTAGATCTAGTTTGGCCTAGAGACATCTGGGCTTTAACTGAACAAAACCACCACCACCACCCACACAACACACACACTTTGTAGATTACCCTGGACTAAAGTCTGCTGGATTCTACTGGAACCCCTCCCTCCCCCATTTCTTCTTGACTAAAGTACCCAGGATTTACCCATACTCCTCCCTGTAGAAAACTTCTGGTCTAAATTCTGAAGGATTTAACTGGACTCTCAATCCCCCATCTGATAAAGACAGAACTGACCTACCATGCACTGCCAGAGACAGTGCTCTCCCCCTCCCAATGTGGACTGCCAGAGACAGTGCTCCCCCCCCCCCCAATGTGGACTACCAGAGACAGTGCTCCCCCCCCCAATGTGGACTACCAGAGACAGTGCTCTCCCCCCCCCAATGTGGACTACCAGAGACAGTGCTCTCCCCCCCCAATGTGGACTACCAGAGACAGTGCTCCCCCCCCCCCCAATGTGGACTACCAGAGACAGTGCTCTCCCCTCCCCCCAATGTGGACTGTGTGTGTGTAGTGCAGGGATCAGGCTGTATGGTGTGTGTGTGTGTGTGTGTGTAGTGCAGGGGTCAGGCTGTATGGTGTGTGTGTGTGTGTGTGTGTGTAGTGCAGGGGTCAGGCTGTATGGTGTGTGTGTGTGTGTGTGTGTGTGTGTGTAGTGCAGGGGTCAGGCTGTGTGGTGTGTGTGTAGTGCAGGGATCAGGGTGTGTGGTTTGTTTGTGTGTGTGTAGTGTAGGGGTCAGGCTGTTTGGTGTATGTGTTGTGCAGGGATCAGGCTGTGTGGTGTATGTGTGTGTAGTGCAGGGGTCAGGCTGTTTGGTGTGTGTGTGGTACAGGGGTCAAGCTGTGCGGTGTATGTGTGTGTGTGTGTAGTGCAGGCATCAGGCTGTGTGGTGTGTGTTGTTGTGTACCCTTGTTATGCCGGAGATCATTAAGGAATGTCCACAAATATGTGAGGTCAATGGAGCAGCAACATGCTGGCTCCATTTATTAAGGAGTACACAAAAACTGTTTGCTAACTGTAATACCT
This sequence comes from Rhinophrynus dorsalis, assembly GCA_037306005.1. Taxonomy (NCBI): domain Eukaryota; kingdom Metazoa; phylum Chordata; class Amphibia; order Anura; family Rhinophrynidae; genus Rhinophrynus; species Rhinophrynus dorsalis. The sequence continues at coordinate 183,729 of JBBDGT010000308.1, read as the reverse complement.
CCGGATGACCACCGGAGCCTTAGTGAGTCCTTGCTAGTTAAGTAGCTAGCCTTAACTGCAGAGCGGCAGTGGGGGATCCTTCTGGAGCGGAGACTCACGCCCAACTGATACTTCCGGGTAAAGCATCTGCTTTATGACGCACCGGCTGCTGACGTCATCAACCGGCGCCTGCATTCCCGCATCAGCAACAGATCTGGATCACTCCACAACACCTCTCCCTTTCCTGAAAGAACAGAACACAAACAAACAACAAAAACACAGGGGTGGGAGAGAGATAGAGAGAGAGACTGGAACATCTTCATGGCTGCCGCCAACTTCTGAGAACCTCATCTGGTTCCCATCTCACTGGAGGACGGGATACTCGTATTGGCCGTGCTCTTACAGTTGGTGGTGGTATTTCTCCTGTACTACTAGTAGCTGCACTAGTCGAAGGTAACTCTGAAGTACTCGATGGAGTCCCCTGACTTTCAGGCATAGGTGGCCCAGGTGTCAGAACAGGAGAGTCTACTGGCCAAGTGATATCATCATCAACTCCGGAGTCATCTGCTGAAACTGCCCCACGAGAACCTGGCCGCAACTGGTCCACATGCCTTTTCCACTGTAAACCTTGAGTGGTGCGGACTATATAAGTCCGATAACCTAGCACCTTCAATATTTGGCCAGCCACCCATTTCCTTGAACCGTGGTAGTTGCGGGCCCACACCCTATCCCCTGTTTGAAAAACAGGAGCCGGCAACCTCACCCCTGGAGCAGACCTGTGCTGAGGGCTATTGGGAATGGAGGCAGGCCGCAGAATGTCTAGTTTCGTGCGGAGAGGCCAGGCAAACATCAGAGAAGCAGGAGAAACGCCTGTGGCAGCATGAGGAGTCGTCCGTTAGGAAGACAGAAACTCCAAAATGGTCAGCGAGAGGTCATCGGAGGGCGCAGCTGCAGGCAGAGCAGCCTTGAAAGTCTGCACAAACCGCTCCGCTAGGCCATTAGTAGCAGGGTGATAAGGAGCAGAGGTGCGATGTTGAACACCAATGGAGGAAAGGTAAGTATGGAAAGCATACGCAGTAAACTGAGGGCCATTGTCCATCACCAACACCTGGGGTAAGCCAAATACTGCAAAAATCTGTTGAAGGACTTTGATTGTCGCATCTGTAGTGGTTGAAGACATGGAACAAACCTCCGGCCATTTCGAATAAGCATCCACTAGGACTAAATAGGACTTGCCCCGCACTGGCCCAGCAAAATCCAAATGCAAGCGTACCCATGGACCGGGTGGACGGGGCCAAAGAAGGACAGGAGCAGGACTACGATGTTTCTGAGTCTGAGCACAGCCAGCACACGCACTGACCCAGACATCAATATCAGCATCTAGGGAAGGCCACCACACAGAAGCACGGGCATTTTGCTTCATCCGAACCACTCCTGGATGACCTTCATGAAGAATGCGAAGAGTAGTATCCCGTAAAGACACCGGAATGATGACCCTGGAGCCCCACAAAAGACACCCCTCCGATGTACTGAGTTCCAGCTTCCGATTCCAATAAGGGCGACACTCAGAGGGCACAGAGGAGGGCCAGCCATGATGTAAGAACTCGTAAATCTGCCGTAAAACGACATCCGTCTTCGTGGCCTCTGCAATGGTTTGGGAGGTACATACAGTGGTATAACAAATGTGATGCTGATTAGTGATGATCGAGCACCCCAATGCTCGGGTGTTCGGGTGCTCTGGCCGAGCACCCCCGGAGGCTCGAGTGCTCGGCCGAGCACCCGAGCCCCATTGAAGTCAATGGGAGGACTCGAGCATTACACCAGGCACCCCCTGCTCTGATGAGGGGAGGGTGCCTGGTCCATAGGAAAAGGGCAGAAAATGATGGAAACACCACAGAAATGGTTCAGGGACAGCATAGGGAGGATGTCTGGATGCATCTTGGACTCCAACGTTGCTGCTGGGAACGATGTTTCGCCTGTAGTACGCCATTTTTACAGACTGACCGTAAAACACACAAAAAGGAAGATAAAAACGACTTTAGGCGAAAAATTGTTTCCAAACAGTATTTGCTGTATATTTACTTGTATATCATCTGCAAATTCTGCAAAAAATTTCATCGATTTTTCGGAACTGGGGCCATGATTAAGAGGGAAACGTGCGCAGAGTAAAGCAGGTGTTCAACGTGGTTATGGCCCGGGTAAGGTACAGCATTCAGGAACGGAGGCCGCAGCTACCACAGGTTTTACAACATGTCTGTTTGCCCTTGTTAAGTCCAAAATTTATAGTCGGAACAGTGGGGTCTGATCCATTCAGTAAAAGTGACGAAGTGACTTAGTGGATGAAGCCAAGAACTACCTTCTGCTCTGTCGAACACCCCAGCCCTATTTAATTCAATGGGAGGACCTGAGGCACTCCGATACAACCTGTATATCACAAAATGGAAGGCCTCATTCACATTGTGGTACAATAGTTCAGGTAGTGGTCCAACACTCATAAAGCCGATGCACTAAGTGAAAGGGCTGCCAAAAATTAGACTGAAATGTCACTCCAATACACCCTTTATTACACATAAAGGAGGGCATCATACACACCCTTGAAAAATTAGGATTAATAGCCTGCTGGTGACCCTCTAAAACATTAGGGGCGAGGGCATGCCGCTAAGCTGACCATCTAAAACATTAGGAATGAGGGTCTGCAGCTGAGCCGACCATCTAAAACATTATGGGTGAGGGTCTGCTGCGGAGCTGACCATCCTAAACATTATATGCGAAGGCCCGCTAGTGAGCTGACGCTATAAAACATTATATGAGAGGGCCCGCTAGAGAGCTGACCCAATAAAACATTATATAAGAAGGCCCGCTGGTGAGCTGACCTATGCAAAAAGTTGTCAAACAGGGCCCGCTGGTGAGCTAGCCCTATATAAAAATTATATCACAGGGCCGCTGGTGAGCTGGCCCTATATAAAAATTATATCACAGGGCCCGCTGGTGAGCTGGCCCTATATAAAAATTATATCACAGGGTATATGGAAGAGAGTCAACCATATACCCGTTTTTTGGGTGGAAGGGGTGAATGGGAATACAGAGTATTCCCATCATTGTAAATAACATATCTAAAGTGACTTTATGTTCACCCGGGGCTTTCCTCCAGTGGAGTGGAGAAGTCAGGGGAAATCCAGGCCTTGTTCATTTTTATAAGTGTCAACCTATCAGCATTTTCGGTGGAAAGGCGGATACGCTTATTTGTTATGATGCCACCAGCAGCACTAAATACCCGCTCAGACAGAACGCTGGCGGCAGGGCAGGCCAGCACCTCCAAGGCGTAGAGTGCCAGTTCATACCACGTGTCCAGCTTGGACACCCAGTAGTTGTAAGGCACAGAGGGATCATTGAGGACGCTGACACGGTCTGCTACGTACTCCTTCACCATCTTCCAAAACTTTTCCCTCCTTGTGACACTAGGCTGCGCATCAGGGTGAGGGTGCTGGCGGGGTGTCATGAAGGTGTCCCACGCCTTGGAGAGTGTTGCCCTGCCTTTGTCGGAACTGCTGTGTGCTCCCCTTTTCTCCCCTTCTCGGTTGGCCAAGGTAGCACGTACTCTGCCGCCAGCGTTGTCAGATGGAAAATTTTGGAGCAATTTTTCAACAAGAACCTTCTGGTATTGCACCATTTTGCTTGTCCTCTCCACCGGAGAATGAGAGATGAGAAATTCTCTTTGTAGCGGGGGTCCAGAAGGGTGAACACCCAGTAATCCGTGTTGTCTAAAATGCGTATAACGCGTGGGTCACGGGAAAGGCAGCCTAACATAAAGTCAGCCATGTGTGCCAGAGTACCAACAGGCAAGATTTCGCTGTCCTCACCAGGAGGATGACTCTCAATATCCTCATCCTCTTCCTCCTCTTCTGCCCACCCACGCTGAAGAGATGGAACTAAAGTTCCATGGCTACCCTCTGTAGCAGAGGCAACCGTGTCTTCCTACTCCTCCTCCTCCTCCAATTGTCGCTGAAAAGACGAAGTGAGGGTGCTCTGGCTATCACCTTGTGTAAGCTCTTCCTCCCCCATTTCCACCTCTTCCACATGCAAAGCGTCGGTTTTAATTGTGAGCAGCGAGCGTTTCAGTAGACACAGAAGTGGGATGGTTACACTGATTATAGCGTTATCGCCGCTCACCATCTGTGTCGATTCCTCAAAATTGCGTAAAACCTCACAGAGGTCTGACATCCATTCCCACTCCTCACTTCTGATTAGAGGAAGTTGAACGGAGAGGCGACGACCGTGTAACAGCTGGTACTCCACTACTGCCCTCTGCTGCTCACAAAGCCGGGCCAACATGTGGAAGGTGGAGTTCCAGCGCGTGCTCACGTCACACAGCAGCCGGTGAGCTGGCAATTGTAAGCGCTGCTGCAGCTTCAACAGGCCGGCTGAAGCTGTTGATGACTTACGGAAATGTGCACACACGCGGCGCACCTTGGTCAAGAGATCATGCAAATTGGGGTAGGTTTTTAGAAATCGCTGAACCACTAAATTAAATACATGCGCTAGGCATGGTACGTGTGTGAGCTTGCCGAGCTCCAAAGCCGCCACCAAGTTACGCCCATTATCACACACAACCATGCCTGGTTGCAGGTTGAGTGGCGAGAGCCACTGCTCGGTCTGGTGACTAATCCCCTGCAACAGCTCTGAGGCCGTGTGCTGTTTGTCCCCAAGGCAGATCAGCTTCAGCACGGCCTGTTGACGCTTCCCCACTGCAGTGCTAAACTGCTTCCAGCTACCGGCTGATGGGTGAGTGGCGCTGCACGCAGAGAATTCGGAGGTGGAAACGGAGGAGGAGGAGCCAATAACGTAGGTGCTGGCGGAAACCCTGATGGAGGTAGGGCCCGCAATCCTCGGCGTGGGTAGCACCTGTGCCATCCCAGGGTCCGAGTCGCTCCCAGCCTCCACGACATTCACCCAGTGTGCCGTCAGGGAAATGTAGCGTCCCTGGCCACAAGCACTTGTCCATGTGTCAGTCGTTAAGTGGACCTTCCAGTAACTGCGTTGGTCAGGGCACGGGTGATATTACGGGACACATGGTGGTGTAATGCGGGGACGGCACACCGGGAAAAGTAGTGGTGGCTGGGGACTGCGTACCGAGGGACAGCTGCTGCCATCAGATGCGGAAGGACTCAGTCTCCACAAGCCTAAATGGCAGCATTTCGATGGCCAGTAATTTGGAAAGGTGTGAGGTTAGTGCTATGGCCTGTGGGTGGGTGGCTGGGTATTTTCGCTTGCGCTCAAATGCCTGGGGTAACGACATTTGGACGCTGCGCTGGGACAGGGAAGTGGATGTGGTCGCTGATGGTGCTTCAGATGGTACAGGTGCAGGGCGGGAGGTATGCGGGCCTGCGCCTTCGACAGGCGATTGGCCGGCACCGAAAACAGGGGAAGAGGAGGCAGTGGTGTGGCCTGCAGACACAGATTGGCGATCCGGGCGTTCCTCCCACTTATTACGGTGCTTGGATGCCATGTGTCGGATCATGCTGGTGGTGGTGAGGTTGCTAGTGTTCATGCCTCGGCTCATTCTGGTGTGGCACAGGTTGCAAACTACAATTCTTTTGTCGTCCGCACTTTCCTTAAAAAAACGCCATACCGCGGAACACCTAGCCCTTGGCAAGGGAGATTTACGCAAGGGGGTGCTCCGTGGAACATTTGCGGGCCGGTTTGGTGCGGTCCGCCTTCTTTCTTTAGCCACATCACTGCCTCTTCCAGCCTGTTGCGGTGCTGCAGATGGCTCACCCTCAGGACTGCTGTCATCGCTCGGCTCTCCACCTTCCCAGGTGGGGTCAGTGACCTCATCGTCCACCAAGTCCTCCTCCACTTCCTCACTCTGATCATCCTCCTCATTTCTTGATCCCACCACATACTCAGTCATTGACAACTTGTATCATCCTCCTCATCAAGGTCTTGAGACAGTAATAGTGGTTGATTTGATGGCAACTGTGTCTCATCATCATCATCATCATCCACTTCCTTTGACCTTAAATGCCGTTCCCCTCTGTCATCTTCTTGTGATTGGGTACCCTCTAGAGGTTGTGAATCAGGGCACAAGATCTCATGTTCCTCTGCAAGCGTGCTTGGAGAGAGGTTCAAATGAAGGATTGGTGATGAGACGAGCTCCTCACTATATCCCAGTGTGGGATCACTTCTTTGGCCAGACCCTCTATGGTGGGAGGAAGGATGATCAGGGTGAGGATTATGTTGACCAGACTCTTGGCTACTGAGAGTGGACTTGGTGGAAGACAGGGTGGTGCTTAACCGACTGGAAGCAGTATCAGCTGAAATCCCAACCGACCACCTGTTCGCAGTGGTCTGACCTCGAGAGTGATGTCCTGCGACGCCCTGTAAACTGAGACATGAAGCTAGGTATGGTGGATGTCTTTCTTTCTTGTGCTCTGGCACCAGGCACAGTTTCTACGCGTCCTGACCCGCGCCCTGAACTATCAGGATCACGTCCACTTCCCCGTCCCTTTTTACCCGCCTTCTTCATATTACACGGAATATGTGCTGCTAATCTGCAACTTTGCACACTAAACAGAATGTGCTGCTAATCTGCGGCTAGGCACAGTGAACGGAATATGTGACGTTTATTTTTTACACTTTCCACACTAAACAGAATGTGCTGCTAGTCTGCAACTTTGCACACTAAACAGAATGTGCTGCTAATCTGCGGCTAGGCACAGTGAACGGAATATGTGACATTTATTTTTTAAACTTTGCACACTAAACAGAATGTGCTGCTAATCTGCAACTTTGCACACTAAACAGAATGTGCTGCTAATCTGCGGCTAGGCACAGTGAACGGAATATGTGACGTTTATTTTTTACACTTTCCACACTAAACAGAATGTGCTGCTAATCTGCAACTTTGCACACTAAACAGAATGTGCTGCTAATCTGCAACTTTGCACACTAAACAGAATGTGCTGCTAATCTGCGGCTAGGCGTTTATTTTTTACACTTTCCACACTAAACAGAATGTGCTGCTAATCTGCAACTTTGCACACTAAACAGAATGTGCTGCTAATCTGCAACTTTGCACACTAAACAGAATGTGCTGCTAATCTGCAACTTTGCACACTAAACAGAATGTGCTGCTAATCTGCAACTTTGCACACTAAACAGAATGTGGTGCTAATCTGCAACTTTGCACACTAAACAGAATGTGCTGCTAATCTGCGGCTAGGCACAGTGAACGGAATATGTGATGTTTTTTTTTTAAATTTGTGCCCACCCAAACAAAATATAACTGCTGCCCCCACACACAACAGTCCTAAAAAGGACTTTTGGGTCTTTATATGGTGTTCCAACACTTTTCTTCTCCCTACACTGACTTTCCCTTCCTATCCTCATCTCTCCCCTGGCTAAGACTGAGCCGAACTCGCTGGTCAGGTGCTATACAGCACCCGATCACGGGTTCTGGCCAGCCAATCAGTGTAATGCCAGCAGCCAACATGGCTGCTGGCATTACACTGATGTCAGAGCCTCCCCGCACGTTTATTGGCTGCGCAGCAGCCGCGAAACGTGCGGGGAGGAGACCCGAACATGGCGGGCGAGCACATGCGGTACTCGTACGAGTACCGCCATGTGCCGAGCAGAGCGATGCTCGAGCCGAACCGAGCTTCGGCCGAGCATGCTCGCTCATCACTAATGCTGATCAGACGTCATGGAAACTGAAGAAGACGGGGTAGAGACCCCACAAGGTGGCAGCGCTAGAGGCAGGCGAGACATAGCATCCGCATTGGCATGGTGGTGATGAGAGCGATACTGGATGGAATAATTGAAAGCGCCAAGGTACAGAGCATAGCGCTGTAAACGGGCAGCCGCCGTTGGTGAAATACCCTTTTTAGGGTTAAAAATAGCCAGGAGCGGCTTATGATCCGTAATGAGAGTAAAGGTCCGCCCGTAGAGGTACAATGTAAACTTTTGCAGCGCCCACACTATGGCCAAAGCTTCCTTATCAATTTGCGCATAGTTGCGCTCCGCTGGCGTCAAGGACCTGGAAGCAAACGCGACGGGCTGCTCAGACCCATCCGGCATAAGATGTGAGAGCACAGCTCCGAGGCCATATGGTGAGGCGTCACAGGCGACCGTCACAGGTTTATGCAGGTCATAGTGGACCAAAACCTTGGAAGACAAAATCATCTCTTTGGTATTCCTGAAGGCTTGCTGACAAGTAACATTCCAGTCCCAAGGGGTATTGGACTCCAGCAACCGGTGTAAAGGATGCAAGACATGTGCCAAATTTGGCAAAAACCTGTGGTAGTAATTTAACAACCCCAAATATGAGCGTAATTGGGAGACATCCTTTGGAGCTGGAGCATTTACAAGAGCCTGCACCTTCTCACTGGAAGTATGTAAACCGTCCTTGTTAATCACATGACCACAGAAGGTCAAAGTAGGTTGAAAGAATTTACACTTCTCCAAATTTGCTTTTAATCCAAATTCTTGCAGCCTTTGGAGAACAGCTATGACATTGTTGCGATGGTCTTCATGCGTTTTCCCCGTTATTAGCATGTCATCTAATAAACATTTAGTATTAGGAATCCCTTCCAGGATAGTGTCCATCGTTCTCTGCCAGATGGCTGGGGCAGAGGCTACGCCAAAGACCATCCTTTGGTACTGGTATAACCCTTTATGGGTATTGATCGTTAAATACTGACGACTATCCGGGTGCAGTTCTAATTGCAGGTACGCCTGTCGTAAGTCCAGTTTTGTAAACGTCTGGCCACCCGCCAAAGATGCGAACAACTCTTCAAGTCGTGGCAGGGGATACTGTTCGATATCCAGTTGGCTATTGATGGCCATTCTAAAATCTCCACACAGGCGAATTTCCCCTGTCTTTTTAATCACAGGAACAATCGGAGATGCCCAGTCACTGCAGGGTACTTTTTTTATGACGCCTTGATCTTCCAAACGGAGCAACTCTCTTTCCACTCGAGCTCTGATAGCAAATGGCACAGTGCGGGCCTTGCAGAAGCGCGGAATGGCTCCAGGTTTCATCTGTAACTGTGCCTGCATGCCTTTAACAGTCCCCAGAGTAGGGGCAAACACGTCAGCTAAAGTATGTTGGAGCTCGGATACCCAATCCTGAGGGCAAGAAGCATGAACAGCCGGAACAGAGGAACGGCTACGCACAGTATCTGGCATTCCAATTGCTTGAATCCACGCTCTCCCAAATAGTGGAGGGCCACCCTCCTCCACAACATACAGCTGTACCCTATACGTAGAGTCTCGGTAAGTCACTTTCACCCAAGCAAAACCTAATGGATGAACAATATGGCCACTGTAGGTACGAAGGCTCATAGTGGTAGACTCCAGGGATAGGGTAATGTGTGCTTCTTGTAGTTGTCTGCGGGTCATTAAGGACACTGCGGACCCAGTGTCCACAACCATAAGTACCTCCTTATCGTTAATCTTTACAGTCACTTGCATATTAACATCAGGACAATCCAAACTGTTGACAGTAAGATGAGCCAAGCAATCTCCATCCTCAAAAGGTTCCTCCGTGTCAACTGTCTGACGTAACATATTAGTCGCAGTGCGCCTATTGCCCTTATCTGCGCCTCGTGGTGAGCGGGCACTCCTGCAAACCTTGCTCAAATGTCCTTTCTTGGAACAGTGAAAACAAACTGTCTCTTTAAACCTACATTGATTGGCATCATGGCCACTGGCGCCACAGCGAAAACATTTTCTCAGTGCTTGAGCATGCGGAGTAATTGGTTTAGATGGAGTTAGCTTCAAAACAGCGGTGGCCCCTTCCAGGGTAGGTGACACATGTTGAGCTTGTAAATGGGTTGCGTCACGGTCTGCCATCTCCATACCCACTGCAATATCTAGGGCAGATTGATCTGTTAACGTTTTCTCTGACAGCAGACGCTTTTGGATGCTTTTATTTAATAGCCCACAAACAAACTGATCTCTTAAAGCTCTCGGGAGATGAAGTCCAAAATTGCACGTGACTGCCAACCGTCGCAGTTCCACCATATATGCCTGCACAGATTCACCCTGGTGCTGTTTCCGTGAGTAGAAGCGAAAACTCTCAGCAATTTCTAAAGGAGGAGGTTGATAATAATTGGAAAGCATGTCCAGCAACTCTTTCAGAGGTTTATCACCAGGCTTCAGTGGTGCTAAGAGATTCTGTAAAACTGCGTATGGTTTCCTCCCCACCACAGTGATAAACACAGCAGTCTGTTTCTCAGCAGGAATATCATTTGCCTGCATAAACTGGTCCAGCCTGTCAGCATAGGAGGACCACGTTTCCACCTCCTCATTAAACTCCTGCAAGGCGCCAAACACATGCGCCATCATGGGAGCGCTTCAGAACACCGCAAAATAGGAAAATAAGGAAAGCCCCAGGAATGTAGTAATAGGCTGCAACCAAAAGTAATCCCCCCCCACAGAAACAGAGGGTGTTGGATCCAGGAAGTTGTAATCCTCAAACAGGAATCTGCAGCAATGTAAATGCAACTGTAGTCCACCAACAGCAACAGGAGCAGGGATCCAGGAAATTGTAATCCACAAAGAAGATTTTGCAGCAATGTAAATGCAATTGGAGTCCACCAACACCAACAGGAGCAGGGATCCAGGAAATTGTAATCCACAAAGAAGATTTTGCAGCAATGTAAATGCAATTGTAGTCCACCAACAGCAATAGGAGCAGGGATCCAGGAAATTGTAATCCCCAAACAGGAATCTGCAGCAATGTAAATGCAATTGTAGTCCACCAACAGCAATAGGAGCAGGGATCCAGGAAGTTGTAATCCACAAACAGGAATCTTCTTGCAGGCAGGAGAGATTCAAGTGAGTCCAGGTATTATAATCCTCGTTGCCACTGTTGTGTACCCTTGTTATGCCAGAGATCATTAAGGAATGTCCACAAATATGTGAGGTCAATGGAGCAGCAACATGCTGGCTCCGTTTATTAAGGAGTACACAAAAACTGTTTGCTAACTGTAATACCTCCGGATGACCACCGGAGCCTTAGTGAGTCCTTGCTAGTTAAGTAGCTAGCCTTAACTGCAGAGCGGCAGCAGGGGATCCTTCTGGAGTGGAGACTCGCGCCCAACTGAGACTTCCGGGTAAAGCATCTGCTTTATGACGCGCCGGCTGCTGACGTCATCAACCGGCGCCTGCACTCCCGCATCAGCAACAGATCTGGATCACTCCACAGCATGTGTAGTGCAGGGATTAGGCTGTGTGGTGTATGTGTGTGTGTGTGTAGTGCAGGGGTCAGGCTGTGTGGTGTGTAGTATGTGTTGTGGATACTGTTGTCAGTGTGTTTATACATCACAGTCTGGTATGTGAGAGACTTGTTATCATGATCTGAGGTCATTTGTGCACAGCTGGAATACAGATGCTGATTCACATCCTCCCTTCACACGCACAGAACACAGAATATTCCCTGCATCACATAAACACACGCACCTCACAGCCTGACCGCTGCGCTACACACACACACCACACAGCCTGATCGCTGCACTACACACACATACATACATACATCACACACCCTGATCCCTGCACCACACACAACACAGCCTGACCCCTGCACTACATACACACATGCACCACACAGCCTGACCCCTGCACTACACACACACCACACAGACTGATCCCTGCACCACACACCACACAGCCTGACTGCTGCACTACACACACACACAGACATCACACAGACTGATCCCTGCACCACACAGCCTGACCCCTGCACTACACACACACACATACACTGCACAGTCTGACACCTGTGTGGTGTTCGTTGGTATTGTTGGCAGGCAATGTCTTGGGCAGCCGAATGCAAGAGGAACCAGGAAGTGACATCATGCATCTATGCTTCCTAGTTGTTCTCTTTTAGTCTGGAGCAAGTCACCTCACTGTAAAGAGCCTTCCTGCTCCTCTCTGCAATAGAGGACAGCTGATGGGCTGGCAAGCATGATTCAGGACTTTGCCCTGCAATGTTGTAATGCAAATAAACGGAGTTGGCCAGTTGCTACTCCATTGACCTGCACAAGTTGTATGTGGATTCATTGCATCATATACCACTAGTTGGGGACATAACAACCTGCACTACACACACACACACCACACAGCCTGACCCCTGTACTACACACATACATACTCCACACACCCTGACCCCTGTACTACACACACACATACACCACACAGCCTGACCCTACACTACACACACACACGCACACAAACACACACTCTTTCTCTCCTCCCATTACAGACATTCGGTAACTCAGTTTCCCATTGTCTGTCCTGACACTTGCTGTTCATGCACCATTTGTACTCCAGTTCATGTGCTGTGTCCTGTCCTCTGTTACTTGTATTCCTGTCCGTGTGCTGTGTCCTGTCCTCTGTTACTTGTATTCCTGTCCGTGTGCTGTGTCCTGTCCTCTGTTACTTGTATTCCTGTCCGTGTGCTGTGTCCTGTCCTCTGTTACTTGTATTCCTGTCCGTGTGCTCTGTCCTGTCCTCTGTTACTTGTATTCCTGTCCGTGTGCTCTGTCCTGTCCTCTGTTACTTGTATTCCTGTCTGTGTGTTGTGTCCTGTCCTCTGTTACTTGTATTCCTGTCCGTGTGCTCTGTCCTGTCCTCTGTTACTTGTATTCCTGTCCGTGTGCTGTATCCTGTCCTCTGTTACTTGTATTCCTGTCCGTGTGCTGTGTCCTGTCCTCTGTTACTTGTATTCCTGTCCGTGTGCTCTGTCCTGTCCTCTGTTACTTGTATTCCTGTCCGTGTGGTGTGTCCTGTCCTCTGTTACTTGTACTCCTGTCCGTGTGCTCTGTCCTGTCCTCTGTTACTTGTATTCCTGTCTGTGTGCTCTGTCCTGTCCTCTGTTACTTGTATTCCTGTCCGTGTGCTGTGTCCTGTCCTCTGTTACCTGTATTCCTGTCCGTGTGCTGTGTCCTGTCCTCTGTTACTTGTATTCCTGTCCGTGTGCTCTGTCCTGTCCTCTGTTACTTGTATTCCTGTCCGTGTGCTGTGTCCTGTCCTCTGTTACTTGTATTCCTGTCCGTGTGCTGTGTCCTGGCCTCTGTTACTTGTATTCCTGTCTGTGTGCTGTGTCCTGTCCTCTGTTACTTGTATTCCTGTCCGTGTGCTGTGTCCTGTCCTCTGTTACTTGTATTCCTGTCCGTGTGCTCTGTCCTGTCCTCTGTTACTTGTATTCCTGTCCGTGTGCTGTGTCCTGTCCTCTGTTACTTGTATTCCTGTCCGTGTGCTCTGTCCTGTCCTCTGTTACTTGTATTCCTGTCCGTGTGCTCTGTCCTGTCCTCTGTTACTTGTATTCCTGTCCGTGTGCTCTGTCCTGTCCTCTGTTACTTGTATTCCTGTCCGTGTGCTGTGTCCTGTCCTCTGTTACCTGTATTCCTGTCCGTGTGCTGTGTCCTGTCCTCTGTTACTTGTATTCCTGTCCGTGTGCTGTGTCCTGTCCTCTGTTACTTGTATTCCTGTCCGTGTGCTGTGTCCTGTCCTCTGTTACTTGTATTCCTGTCCGTGTGCTCTGTCCTGTCCTCTGTTACTTGTATTCCTGTCCGTGTGCTGTGTCCTGTCCTCTGTTACTTGTATTCCTGTCCGTGTGCTGTGTCCTGTCCTCTGTTACTTGTATTCCTGTCCGTGTGCTGTATCCTGTCCTCTGTTACTTGTATTCCTGTCCGTGTGCTGTATCCTGTCCTCTGTTACTTGTATTCCTGTCCGTGTGCTGTGTCCTGTCCTCTGTTACTTGTATTCCTGTCCGTGTGCTCTGTCCTGTCCTCTGTTACTTGTATTCCTGTCCGTGTGCTGTGTCCTGTCCTCTGTTACTTGTATTCCTGTCCGTGTGCTGTGTCCTGTCCTCTGTTACTTGTATTCCTGTCCGTGTGCTGTGTCCTGTCCTGTGTTACTTGTATTCCTGTCCGTGTGCTGTATCCTGTCCTCTGTTACCTGTATTCCTGTCCGTGTGCTCTGTCCTGTCCTCTGTTACTTGTATTCCTGTCCGTGTGCTCTGTCCTGTCCTCTGTTACTTGTATTCCTGTCCGTGTGCTGTGTCCTGTCCTCTGTTACTTGTATTCCTGTCCGTGTGCTGTGTCCTGTCCTCTGTTACTTGTATTCCTGTCTGTGTGCTCTGTCCTGTCCTCTGTTACTTGTATTCCTGTCCGTGTGCTCTGTCCTGTCCTCTGTTACTTGTATTCCTGTCCGTGTGCTCTGTCCTGTCCTCTGTTACTTGTATTCCTGTCCGTGTGCTGTTTCCTGTCCTCTGTTACCTGTATTCCTGTCCGTGTGCTGTGTCCTGTCCTCTGTTACTTGTATTCCTGTCCGTGTGCTGTGTCCTGTCCTGTGTTACTTGTATTCCTGTCCATGTGGTGTGTCCTGTCCTCTGTTACTTGTATTCCTGTCCGTGTGGTGTGTCCTGTCCTCTGTTACTTGTATTCCTGTCCGTGTGCTGTGTCCTGTCCTCTGTTACTTGTATTCCTGTCCATGTGCTGTGTCCTGTCCTCTGTTACTTGTATTCCTGTCCGTGTGCTGTGTCCTGTCCTCTGTTACTTGTATTCCTGTCTGTGTGCTGTGTCCTGTCCTCTGTTACTTGTATTCCTGTCCGTGTGCTGTGTCCTGTCCTCTGTTACTTGTATTCCTGTCCGTGTGTTGTGTCCTGTCCTCTGTTACTTGTATTCCTGTCCGTGTGCTGTGTCCTGTCCTCTGTTACTTGTATTCCTGTCCGTGTGCTCTGTCCTGTCCTCTGTTACTTGTATTCCTGTCCGTGTGCTCTGTCCTGTCCTCTGTTACTTGTATTCCTGTCCGTGTGCTGTGTCCTGTCCTCTGTTACTTGTATTCCTGTCCGTGTGCTGTGTCCTGTCCTCTGTTACTTGTATTCCTGTCCGTGTGCTGTGTCCTGTCCTCTGTTACTTGTATTCCTGTCCGTGTGCTCTGTCCTGTCCTCTGTTACTTGTATTCCTGTCCGTGTGGTGTGTCCTGTCCTCTGTTACTTGTATTCCTGTCCGTGTGCTGTGTCCTGTCCTCTGTTACTTGTATTCCTGTCCGTGTGTTGTGTCCTGTCCTCTGTTACTTGTATTCCTGTCTGTGTGCTGTGTCCTGTCCTCTGTTACATGTATTCCTGTCCGTGTGTTGTGTCCTGTCCTCTGTTACTTGTATTCCTGTCCGTGTGCTGTGTCCTGTCCTCTGTTACTTGTATTCCTGTCCGTGTGCTCTGTCCTGTCCTCTGTTACTTGTATTCCTGTCCGTGTGCTGTGTCCTGTCCTCTGTTACTTGTATTCCTGTCCGTGTGCTGTGTCCTGTCCTCTGTTACTTGTATTCCTGTCCGTGTGCTCTGTCCTGTCCTCTGTTACTTGTATTCCTGTCCGTGTGTTGTGTCCTGTCCTCTGTTACTTGTATTCCTGTCCGTGTGCTGTGTCCTGTCCTCTGTTACTTGTATTCCTGTCTGTGTGCTGTGTCCTGTCCTCTGTTACATGTATTCCTGTCTGTGTGCTGTGTCCTGTCCTCTGTTACTTGTATTCCTGTCCGTGTGCTGTGTCCTGTCCTCTGTTACTTGTATTCCTGTCCGTGTGCTCTGTCCTGTCCTCTGTTACTTGTATTACTGTCCGTGTGCTGTGTCCTGTCCTCTGTTACTTGTATTCCTGTCTGTGTGCTCTGTCCTGTCCTCTGTTACTTGTATTCCTGTCTTTGTGCTGTGTCCTGTCCTCTGTTACTTGTATTCCTGTCTGTGTGCTCTGTCCTGTCCTCTGTTACTTGTATTCCTGTCCGTGTGCTGTGTCCTGTCCTCTGTTACTTATATTCCTGTCTGTGTGCTGTGTCCTGTCCTCTGTTACTTGTATTCCTGTCCGTGTGCTGTGTCCTGTCCTCTGTTACTTGTATTCCTGCCCGTGTGCTGTGTCCTGTCCTCTGTTACTTGTATTCCTGTCCGTGTGCTGTGTCCTGTCCTCTGTTACTTGTATTCCTGTCCATGTGCTGTGTCCTCTGTTACTTGTATTCCTGTCTGTGTGCTGTGTCCTGGCCTCTGTTACTTGTATTCCTGTCCGTGTGCTGTGTCCTGTCCTCTGTTACTTGTATTCCTGTCCGTGTGCTGTGTCCTGTCCTCTGTTACTTGTATTCCTGTCCGTGTGCTGTGTCCTGTCCTCTGTTACTTGTATTCCTGTCCGTGTGTTGTGTCCTGTCCTCTGTTACTTGTATTCCTGTCTGTGTGCTCTGTCCTGTCCTCTGTTACTTGTATTCCTGTCCGTGTGCTGTGTCCTGTCCTCTGTTACTTGTATTCCTGTCCGTGTGCTCTGTCCTGTCCTCTGTTACTTGTATTCCTGTCCGTGTGCTGTGTCCTGTCCTCTGTTACCTGTATTCCTGTCCGTGTGCTGTGTCCTGTCCTCTGTTACTTGTATTCCTGTCCGTGTGCTCTGTCCTGTCCTCTGTTACTTGTATTCCTGTCCGTGTGCTGTGTCCTGTCCTCTGTTACTTGTATTCCTGTCCGTGTGCTGTATCCTGTCCTCTGTTACTTGTATTCCTGTCCGTGTGCTGTGTCCTGTCCTCTGTTACTTGTATTCCTGTCCGTGTGCTCTGTCCTGTCCTCTGTTACTTGTATTCCTGTCCGTGTGCTCTGTCCTGTCCTCTGTTACTTGTATTCCTGTCCGTGTGCTCTGTCCTGTCCTCTGTTACTTGTATTCCTGTCCGTGTGCTGTGTCCTGTCCTCTGTTACTTGTATTCCTGTCCGTGTGTTGTGTCCTGTCCTCTGTTACTTGTATTCCTGTCTGTGTGCTGTGTCCTGTCCTCTGTTACTTGTATTCCTGTCCGTGTGCTGTGTCCTGTCCTCTGTTACTTGTATTCCTGTCCGTGTGCTGTGTCCTGGCCTCTGTTACTTGTATTCCTGTCCGTGTGCTGTGTCCTGGCCTCTGTTACTTGTATTCCTGTCCGTGTGCTGTGTCCTGTCCTCTGTTACTTGTATTCCTGTCCGTGTGCTGTGTCCTGTCCTCTGTTACTTGTATATCTGTCTGTGTGCTGTGTCCTGTCCTCTGTTACTTGTATTCCTGTCCGTGTGGTGTGTCCTGTCCTCTGTTACTTGTATTCCTGTCCGTGTGGTGTGTCCTGTCCTCTGTTACTTGTATTCCTGTCCGTGTGCTGTGTCCTGTCCTCTGTTACTTGTATTCCTGTCTGTGTGCTGTGTCCTGTCCTCTGTTACTTGTATTCCTGTCCGTGTGTTGTGTCCTGTCCTCTGTTACTTGTATTCCTGTCTGTGTGCTGTGTCCTGTCCTCTGTTACTTGTATTCCTGTCCGTGTGCTGTGTCCTGTCCTCTGTTACTTGTATTACTGTCCGTGTGCTGTGTCCTGTCCTCTGTTACTTGTATTCCTGTCCGTGTGCTGTGTCCTGTCCTCTGTTACTTGTATTCCTGTCCGTGTGCTGTGTCCTGTCCTCTGTTACTTGTATTCCTGTCCGTGTGCTGTGTCCTGTCCTCTGTTACTTGTATTCCTGTCCGTGTGCTGTGTCCTGTCCTCTGTTACTTGTATTCCTGTCCGTGTGCTGTGTCCTGTCCTCTGTTACTTGTATTCCTGTCCGTGTGCTCTGTCCTGTCCTCTGTTACTTGTATTCCTGTCCGTGTGCTCTGTCCTGTCCTCTGTTACTTATATTCCTGTCTGTGTGCTGTGTCCTGTCCTCTGTTACTTGTATTCCTGTCCGTGTCCTGTGTCCTGTCCTCTGTTACTTGTATTCCTGTCCGTGTGATGTGTCCTGTCCTCTGTTACTTGTATTCCTGTCCGTGTGATGTGTCCTGTCCTCTGTTACTTGTATTCCTGTCTGTGTGCTGTGTCCTGTCCTCTATTACTTGTATTCCTGTCCGTGTGCTGTGTCCTGTCCTCTGTTACTTGTATTCCTGTCCGTGTGCTCTGTCCTGTCCTCTGTTACTTGTATTACTGTCCGTGTGCTGTGTCCTGTCCTCTGTTACTTGTATTCCTGTCTGTGTGCTCTGTCCTGTCCTCTGTTACTTGTATTCCTGTCTTTGTGCTGTGTCCTGTCCTCTGTTACTTGTATTCCTGTCTGTGTGCTCTGTCCTGTCCTCTGTTACTTGTATTCCTGTCCGTGTGCTCTGTCCTGTCCTCTGTTACTTGTATTCCTGTCTGTGTGCTCTGTCCTGTCCTCTGTTACTTGTATTCCTGTCCGTGTGCTGTGTCCTGTCCTCTGTTACTTATATTCCTGTCTGTGTGCTGTGTCCTGTCCTCTGTTACTTGTATTCCTGTCCGTGTGCTGTGTCCTGTCCTCTGTTACTTGTATTCCTGCCCGTGTGCTGTGTCCTGTCCTCTGTTACTTGTATTCCTGTCCGTGTGCTGTGTCCTGTCCTCTGTTACTTGTATTCCTGTCCGTGTGCTGTGTCCTGTCCTCTGTTACTTGTATTCCTGTCCGTGTGCTGTGTCCTCTGTTACTTGTATTCCTGTCTGTGTGCTGTGTCCTGGCCTCTGTTACTTGTATTCCTGTCCGTGTGCTGTGTCCTGTCCTCTGTTACTTGTATTCCTGTCCGTGTGCTGTGTCCTGTCCTCTGTTACTTGTATTCCTGTCCGTGTGCTGTGTCCTGTCCTCTGTTACTTGTATTCCTGTCCGTGTGTTGTGTCCTGTCCTCTGTTACTTGTATTCCTGTCTGTGTGCTCTGTCCTGTCCTCTGTTACTTGTATTCCTGTCCGTGTGCTGTGTCCTGTCCTCTGTTACTTGTATTCCTGTCCGTGTGCTCTGTCCTGTCCTCTGTTACTTGTATTCCTGTCCGTGTGCTGTGTCCTGTCCTCTGTTACCTGTATTCCTGTCCGTGTGCTGTGTCCTGTCCTCTGTTACTTGTATTCCTGTCCGTGTGCTCTGTCCTGTCCTCTGTTACTTGTATTCCTGTCCGTGTGCTGTGTCCTGTCCTCTGTTACTTGTATTCCTGTCCGTGTGCTGTATCCTGTCCTCTGTTACTTGTATTCCTGTCCGTGTGCTGTGTCCTGTCCTCTGTTACTTGTATTCCTGTCCGTGTGCTGTGTCCTGTCCTCTGTTACTTGTATTCCTGTCCGTGTGCTCTGTCCTGTTCTCTGTTACTTGTATTCCTGTCTGTGTGCTCTGTCCTGTCCTCTGTTACTTGTATTCCTGTCCGTGTGCTGTATCCTGTCCTCTGTTACTTGTATTCCTGTCCGTGTGCTGTGTCCTGTCCTCTGTTACTTGTATTCCTGTCCGTGTGCTGTGTCCTGTCCTCTGTTACTTGTATTCCTGTCCGTGTGCTGTGTCCTGTCCTCTGTTACTTGTATTCCTGTCCGTGTGCTGTGTCCTGTCCTCTGTTACTTGTATTCCTGTCCGTGTGCTGTGTCCTGTCCTCTGTTACTTGTATATCTGTCTGTGTGCTGTGTCCTGTCCTCTGTTACTTGTATTCCTGTCCGTGTGGTGTGTCCTGTCCTCTGTTACTTGTATTCCTGTCCGTGTGGTGTGTCCTGTCCTCTGTTACTTGTATTCCTGTCCGTGTGCTGTGTCCTGTCCTCTGTTACTTGTATTCCTGTCTGTGTGCTGTGTCCTGTCCTCTGTTACTTGTATTCCTGTCCGTGTGTTGTGTCCTGTCCTCTGTTACTTGTATTCCTGTCTGTGTGCTGTGTCCTGTCCTCTGTTACTTGTATTCCTGTCCGTGTGCTGTGTCCTGTCCTCTGTTACTTGTATTCCTGTCCGTGTCCTGTGTCCTTTCCTCTGTTACTTGTATTCCTGTCCGTGTGATGTGTCCTGTCCTCTGTTACTTGTATTCCTGTCCTTGTGCTGTATCCTGTCCTCTGTTACTTGTATTCCTGTCTGTGTGCTGTGTCCTGTCCTCTATTACTTGTATTCCTGTCCGTGTGCTGTGTCCTGTCCTCTGTTACTTGTATTCCTGTCCGTGTGCTCTGTCCTGTGCTCTGTTACTTGTATTACTGTCCGTGTGCTGTGTCCTGTCCTCTGTTACTTGTATTCCTGTCTGTGTGCTCTGTCCTGTCCTCTGTTACTTGTATTCCTGTCTTTGTGCTGTGTCCTGTCCTCTGTTACTTGTATTCCTGTCTGTGTGCTCTGTCCTGTCCTCTGTTACTTGTATTCCTGTCCGTGTGCTGTGTCCTGTCCTCTGTTACTTGTATTCCTGTCTGTGTGCTGTGTCCTGTCCTCTGTTACTTGTATTCCTGTCCGTGTGCTGTGTCCTGTCCTCTGTTACTTGTATTCCTGTCCGTGTGCTGTGTCCTGTCCTCTGTTACTTGTATTCCTGTCCGTGTGCTGTGTCCTGTCCTCTGTTACTTGTATTCCTGTCCGTGTGCTGTGTCCTGTCCTCTGTTACTTGTATTCCTGTCCATGTGCTGTGTCCTCTGTTACTTGTATTCCTGTCTGTGTGCTGTGTCCTGGCCTCTGTTACTTGTATTCCTGTCCGTGTGCTGTGTCCTGTCCTCTGTTACTTGTATTCCTGTCCGTGTGCTGTGTCCTGTCCTCTGTTACTTGTATTCCTGTCCGTGTGTTGTGTCCTGTCCTCTGTTACTTGTATTCCTGTCTGTGTGCTCTGTCCTGTCCTCTGTTACTTGTATTCCTGTCCGTGTGCTGTGTCCTGTCCTCTGTTACTTGTATTCCTGTCCGTGTGCTCTGTCCTGTCCTCTGTTACTTGTATTCCTGTCCGTGTGCTGTGTCCTGTCCTCTGTTACCTGTATTCCTGTCCGTGTGCTGTGTCCTGTCCTCTGTTACTTGTATTCCTGTCCGTGTGCTCTGTCCTGTCCTCTGTTACTTGTATTCCTGTCCGTGTGCTGTGTCCTGTCCTCTGTTACTTGTATTCCTGTCCGTGTGCTGTATCCTGTCCTCTGTTACTTGTATTCCTGTCCGTGTGCTGTGTCCTGTCCTCTGTTACTTGTATTCCTGTCCGTGTGCTCTGTCCTGTCCTCTGTTACTTGTATTCCTGTCCGTGTGCTCTGTCCTGTCCTCTGTTACTTGTATTCCTGTCCGTGTGCTCTGTCCTGTCCTCTGTTACTTGTATTCCTGTCCGTGTGCTGTGTCCTGTCCTCTGTTACTTGTATTCCTGTCCGTGTGCTGTGTCCTGTCCTCTGTTACTTGTATTCCTGTCTGTGTGCTCTGTCCTGTCCTCTGTTACTTGTATTCCTGTCCGTGTGCTCTGTCCTGTCCTCTGTTACTTGTATTCCTGTCCGTGTGCTCTGTCTTGTCCTCTGTTACTTGTATTCCTGTCCGTGTGCTGTGTCCTGTCCTCTGTTACCTGTATTCCTGTCCGTGTGCTGTGTCCTGTCCTCTGTTACTTGTATTCCTGTCCTTGTGCTGTGTCCTGTCCTCTGTTACTTGTATTCCTGTCCGTGTGCTCTGTCCTGTCCTCTGTTACTTGTATTCCTGTCTGTGTGCTGTGTCCTGTCCTCTATTACTTGTATTCCTGTCCGTGTGCTGTGTCCTGTCCTCTGTTACTTGTATTCCTGTCCGTGTGCTGTGTCCTGTCCTTTGTTACTTGTATTCCTGTCCGTGTGCTCTGTCCTGTCCTCTGTTACTTGTATTCCTGTCCGTGTGCTCTGTCCCGTCCTCTGTTACTTGTATTCCTGTCCGTGTGCTCTGTCCTGTCCTCTGTTACTTGTATTCCTGTCCGTGTGCTGTGTCCTGTCCTCTGTTACTTGTATTCCTGTCCGTGTGCTGTGTCCTGTCCTCTGTTACTTGTATTCCTGTCCGTGTGCTGTGTCCTGTCCTCTGTTACTTGTATTCCTGTCCGTGTTCTGTGTCCTGTCCTCTGTTACTTGTATTCCGGTCCGTGTGCTGTGTCCTGTCCTCTGTTACTTGTATTCCTGTCCGTGTGCTGTGTCCTGTCCTCTGTTACTTGTATTCCTGTCCGTGTGCTGTGTCATGTCCTCTGTTACTTGTATTCCTGTCCGTGTGCTGTGTCCTGTCCTCTGTTACTTGTATTCCTGTCCGTGTGCTGTGTCCTGTCCTCTGTTACTTGTATTCCTGTCCGTGTGCTGTGTCCTGTCCTCTGTTACTTGTATTCCTGTCCGTGTGCTGTGTCCTGTCCTCTGTTACTTGTATTCCTGTCCGTGTGCTGTGTCCTGTCCTCTGTTACTTGTATTCCTGTCCGTGTGCTCTGTCCTGTCCTCTGTTACTTGTATTCCTGTCCTTGTGCTGTGTCCTGTCCTCTGTTACTTGTATTCCTGTCCTTGTGCTGTGTCCTGTCCTCTGTTACTTGTATTCCTGTCCGTGTGCTCTGTCCTGTCCTCTGTTACTTGTATTCCTGTCCGTGTGCTGTGTCCTGTCCTCTGTTACTTGTATTCCTGTCCGTGTGTTGTGTCCTGTCCTCTGTTACTTGTATTCCTGTCCGTGTGCTCTGTCCTGTCCTCTGTTACTTGTATTCCTGTCCGTGTGCTGTGTCCTGTCCTCTGTTACTTGTATTCCTGTCTGTGTGCTGTGTCCTGTCCTCTGTTACTTGTATTCCTGTCTGTGTGCTGTGTCCTGTCCTCTGTTACTTGTATTCCTGTCTGTGTGCTGTGTCCTGTCCTCTGTTACTTGTATTCCTGTCCGTGTGCTCTGTCCTGTCCTCTGTTACTTGTATTCCTGTCCGTGTGGTGTGTCCTGTCCTCTGTTACTTGTATTCCTGTCTGTGTGCTGTGTCCTGTCCTCTGTTACTTGTATTCCTGTCCGTGTGCTGTGTCCTGTCCTCTGTTACTTGTATTCCTGTCCGTGTGCTCTGTCCTGTCCTCTGTTACTTGTATTCCTGTCCGTGTGCTGTGTCCTGTCCTCTGTTACTTGTATTCCTGTCCGTGTGCTGTGTCCTGTCCTCTGTTACTTGTATTCCTGTCCGTGTGGTGTGTCCTGTCCTGTGTTACTTGTATTCCTGTCCGTGTTCTGTGTCCTGTCCTCTGTTACTTTTATTCCTGTCCGTGTTCTGTGTCCTGTCCTCTGTTACTTGTATTCCGGTCCGTGTGCTGTGTCCTGTCCTCTGTTACTTGTATTCCTGTCCGTGTGCTGTGTCCTGTCCTCTGTTACTTGTATTCCTGTCCGTGTGCTCTGTCCTGTCCTCTGTTACTTGTATTCCTGTCCGTGTGCTGTGTCCTGTCCTCTGTTACTTGTATTCCTGTCCGTGTGCTGTGTCCTGTCCTCTGTTACTTGTATTCCTGTCTGTGTGCTGTGTCCTGGCCTCTGTTACTTGTATTCCTGTCTGTGTGCTGTGTCCTGTCCTCTGTTACTTGTATTCCTGTCTGTGTGCTGTGTCCTGTCCTCTGTTACTTGTATTCCTGTCCGTGTGCTGTGTCCTGTCCTCTGTTACTTGTATTACTGTCCGTGTGCTCTGTCCTGTCCTCTGTTACTTGTATTCCTGTCCGTGTGCTGTGTCCTGTCCTCTGTTACTTGTATTCCTGTCCGTGTGCTGTGTCCTGTCCTCTGTTACTTGTATTCCTGTCCGTGTGGTGTGTTCTGTCCTGTGTTACTTGTATTCCTGTCCGTGTTCTGTGTCCTGTCCTCTGTTACTTGTATTCCTGTCCGTGTGGTGTGTCCTGTCCTCTGTTACTTGTATTCCTGTCCGTGTGCTGTGTCCTGTCCTCTGTTACTTGTATTCCTGTCCGTGTGCTGTGTCCTGTCCTCTGTTACTTGTATTCCTGTCCGTGTGCTCTGTCCTGGCCTCTGTTACTTGTATTCCTGTCCGTGTGCTCTGTCCTCTGTTACTTGTATTCCTGTCTGTGTGCTGTGTCCTGTCCTCTGTTACTTGTATTCCTGTCCGTGTGTTGTGTCCTGTCCTCTGTTACTTGTATTCCTGTCCGTGTGTTGTGTCCTGTCCTCTGTTACTTGTATTCCTGTCCGTGTGCTGTGTCCTGTCCTCTGTTACTTGTATTCATGTCCGTGTGTTGTGTCCTGTCCGCTGTTACTTGTATTCCTGTCCGTGTGCTGTGTCCTGTCCTCTGTTACTTGTATTCCTGTCTGTGTGCTCTGTCCTGTCCTCTGTTACTTGTATTCCTGTCCGTTTGCTGTGTCCTGTCCTCTGTTACTTGTATTCCTGTCCGTGTGCTGTGTCCTGTCCTCTGTTACTTGTATTCCTGTCTGTGTGCTCTGTCCTGTCCTCTGTTACATGTATTCCTGTCCGTGTGCTGTGTCCTGTCTTCTGTTACTTGTATTCCTGTCTGTGTGATGTGTCCTGTCCTCTGTTACTTGTATTCCTGTCCATGTGCTGTGTCCTGTCCTCTGTTACTTGTATTCCTGTCCGTGTGCTCTGTCCTGTCCTCTGTTACTTGTATTCCTGTCCGTGTGGTGTGTCCTGTCCTCTGTTACTTGTATTCCTGTCCGTGTGCTGTGTCCTGTCCTCTGTTACTTGTATTCCTGTCCGTGTGCTGTGTCCTGTCCTCTGTTACTTGTATTCCTGTCTGTGTGCTGTGTCCTGTCCTCTGTTACTTGTATTCCTGTCCGTGTGCTGTGTCCTGTCCTCTGTTACTTGTATTCCTGTCCGTGTGCTGTGTCCTGTCCTCTGTTACTTGTATTCCTGTCCGTGTGCTCTGTCCTGTCCTCTGTTACTTGTATTCCTGTCCGTGTGCTGTGTCCTGTCCTCTGTTACTTGTATTCCTGTCCGTGTGCCGTGTCCTGTCCTCTGTTACTTGTTTTCCTGTCTGTGTGCTGTGTCCTGTCCTCTGTTACTTGTATTCCTGTCTGTGTGCTGTGTCCTGTCCTCTGTTACTTGTATTCCTGTCTGTGTGCTGTGTCCTGTCCTCTGTTACTTGTATTCCTGTCCGTGTGCTCTGTCCTGTCCTCTGTTACTTGTATTCCTGTCCGTGTGGTGTGTCCTGTCCTCTGTTACTTGTATTCCTGTCCGTGTGCTATGTCCTGTCCTCTGTTACTTGTATTCCTGTCCGTGTGCTGTGTCCTGTCCTCTGTTACTTGTATTCCTGTCCGTGTGCTATGTCCTGTCCTCTTTTACTTGTATTCCTGTCCGTGTGCTGTGTCCTGTCCTCTGTTACTTGTATTCCTGTCCGTGTGCTGTGTCCTGTCCTCTGTTACTTGTATTCCTGTCCGTGTGCTGTGTCCTGTCCTCTGTTACTTGTATTCCTGTCCGTGTGCTGTGTCCTGTCCTCTGTTACTTGTATTCCTGTCTGTGTGCTGTGTCCTGTCCTCTGTTACTTGTATTCCTGTCCGTGTGCTCTGTCCTGTCCTCTGTTACTTGTATTCCTGACCGTGTGCTGTGTCCTGTCCTCTGTTACTTGTATTCCTGTCTGTGTGCTGTGTCCTGTCCTCTGTTACTTGTATTCCTGTCCATGTGCTGTGTCCTCTGTTACTTGTATTCCTGTCTGTGTGCTGTGTCCTGTCCTCTGTTACTTGTATTCCTGTCCGTGTGCTCTGTCCTGTCCTCTGTTACTTGTATTCCTGTCTGTGTGCTGTGTCCTGTCCTCTGTTACTTGTATTCCTGTCTGTGTGCTGTGTCCTGTCCTCTGTTACTTGTACTCCTGTCCGTGTGCTCTGTCCTGTCCTCTGTTACTTGTATTCCTGTCTGTGTGCTGTGTCCTGTCCTCTGTTACTTGTATTCCTGTCCGTGTGCTGTGTCCTGTCCTCTGTTACTTGTATTCCTGTCCGTGTGCTGTGTCCTGTCCTCTGTTACTTGTATTCCTGTCCGTGTGCTGTGTCCTGTCCTCTGTTACTTGTATTCCTGTCCGTGTGCTCTGTCCTGTCCTCTGTTACTTGTATTCCTGTCCGTGTGCTGTGTCCTCTGTTACTTGTATTCCTGTCCGTGTGCTGTGTCCTGTCCTCTGTTACTTGTATTCCTGTCCGTGTGCTCTGTCCTGTCCTCTGTTACTTGTATTCCTGTCTGTGTGCTGTGTCCTGTCCTCTGTTACTTGTATTCCTGTCCGTGTGCTGTGTCCTGTCCTCTGTTACTTGTATTCCTGTCCGTGTGCTCTGTCCTGTCCTCTGTTACTTGTATTCATGTCCGTGTGCTGTGTCCTGTCCTCTGTTACTTGTATTCCTGTCCGTGTGCTCTGTCCTGTCCTCTGTTACTTGTATTCCTGTCCGTGTGCTGTGTCCTGTCCTCTGTTACTTGTATTCCTGTCTGTGTGCTGTGTCCTGTCCTCTGTTACTTGTATTCCTGTCCGTGTGCTGTGTCCTGTCCTCTGTTACTTGTATTCCTGTCTGTGTGCTGTGTCCTGTCCTCTGTTACTTGTATTCCTGTCCGTGTGCTGTGTCCTGTCCTCTGTTACTTGTATTCCTGTCCATGTGCTGTGTACTCTGTTACTTGTATTCCTGTCTGTGTGCTGTGTCCTGGCCTCTGTTACTTGTATTCCTGTCCGTGTGCTGTGTCCTGTCCTCTGTTACTTGTATTCCTGTCCGTGTGCTGTGTCCTGTCCTCTGTTACTTGTATTCCTGTCCGTGTGCTGTGTCCTGGCCTCTGTTACTTGTATTCCTGTCCGTGTGCTGTGTCCTGTCCTCTGTTACTTGTATTCCTGTCCGTGTGCTGTGTCTTGTCCTCTGTTACTTGTATTCCTGTCCGTGTGCTCTGTCCTGTCCTCTGTTACTTGTATTCCTGTCCGTGTGCTGTGTCCTGTCCTCTGTTACTTGTATTCCTGTCCATGTGCTGTGTCCTCTGTTACTTGTATTCCTGTCTGTGTGCTGTGTCCTGGCCTCTGTTACATGTATTCCTGTCCGTGTGCTGTGTCCTGTCCTCTGTTACTTGTATTCCTGTCCGTGTGCTGTGTCCTGTCCTCTGTTACTTGTATTCCTGTCTGTGTGTTGTGTCCTGTCCTCTGTTACTTGTATTCCTGTCCGTGTGCTCTGTCCTGTCCTCTGTTACTTGTATTCCTGTCCGTTTGCTGTGTCCTGTCCTCTGTTACTTGTATTCCTGTCTGTGTGCTGTGTCCTGTCCTCTATTACTTGTATTCCTGTCCGTGTGCTGTGTCCTGTCCTCTGTTACTTGTATTCCTGTCCGTGTGCTGTGTCCTGTCCTTTGTTACTTGTATTCCTGTCCGTGTGCTCTGTCCTGTCCTCTGTTACTTGTATTCCTGTCCGTGTGGTGTGTCCTGTCCTCTGTTACTTGTATTCCTGTCCGTGTGCTGTGTCCTGTCCTCTGTTACTTGTATTCCTGTCTGTGTGCTGTTTCCTGTCCTCTATTACTTGTATTCCTGTCCGTGTGCTGTGTCCTGTCCTCTGTTACTTGTATTCCTCTCCGTGTGCTCTGTCCTGTCCTCTGTTACTTGTATTACTGTCCGTGTGCTGTGTCCTGTCCTCTGTTACTTGTATTCCTGTCTGTGTGCTCTGTCCTGTCCTCTGTTACTTGTATTCCTGTCTTTGTGCTGTGTCCTGTCCTCTGTTACTTGTATTCCTGTCTGTGTGCTCTGTCCTGTCCTCTGTTACTTGTATTCCTGTCCGTGTGCTGTGTCCTGTCCTCTGTTACTTGTATTCCTGTCTGTGTGCTGTGTCCTGTCCTCTGTTACTTGTATTCCTGTCCGTGTGCTGTGTCCTGTCCTCTGTTACTTGTATTCCTGTCCGTGTGCTGTGTCCTGTCCTCTGTTACTTGTATTCCTGTCCGTGTGCTCTGTCCTGTCCTCTGTTACTTGTATTCCTGTCCGTGTGCTGTGTCCTGTCCTCTGTTACTTGTATTCCTGTCCATGTGCTGTGTCCTCTGTTACTTGTATTCCTGTCTGTGTGCTGTGTCCTGGCCTCTGTTACTTGTATTCCTGTCCGTGTGCTGTGTCCTGTCCTCTGTTACTTGTATTCCTGTGTGTGTGCTCTGTCCTGTCCTCTGTTACTTGTATTACTGTCCGTGTGCTGTGTCCTGTCCTCTGTTACTTGTATTCCTGTCTGTGTGCTCTGTCCTGTCCTCTGTTACTTGTATTCCTGTCTTTGTGCTGTGTCCTCTGTTACTTGTATTCCTGTCCGTGTGCTGTGTCCTGTCCTCTGTTACTTGTATTCCTGTCCGTGTGCTGTGTCCTGTACTCTGTTACTTGTATTCCTGTCCGTGTGCTCTGTCCTGTCCTCTGTTACTTGTATTACTGTCCGTGTGCTGTGTCCTGTCCTCTGTTACTTGTATTCCTGTCTGTGTGCTCTGTCCTGTCCTCTGTTACTTCTATTCCTGTCCGTGTGCTGTGTCCTCTGTTACTTGTATTCCTGTCCGTGTGCTGTGTCCTGTCCTCTGTTACTTGTATTCCTGTCCGTGTGCTGTGTCCTGTCCTCTGTTACTTGTATTCCTGTCCGTGTGCTGTGTCCTGTCCTCTGTTACTTGTATTCCTGTCCGTGTGCTCTGTCCTGTCCTCTGTTACTTGTATTCCTGTCCGTGTGCTCTGTCCTGTCCTCTATTACTTGTATTCCTGTCCGTGTGCTGTGTCCTGTCCTCTGTTACTTGTATTCCTGTCCGTGTGCTGTGTCCTGTCCTCTGTTACTTGTATTCCTGTCCGTGTGCTGTGTCCTGTCCTCTGTTACTTGTATTCCTGTCCGTGTGCTGTGTCCTGTCCTCTGTTACTTGTATTCCTGTCCGTGTGCTCTGTCCTGTCCTCTGTTACTTGTATTCCTGTCCGTGTGCTCTGTCCTGTCCTCTGTTACTTGTATTCCTGTCCGTGTGCTGTGTCCCGTCCTCTGTTACTTGTATTCCTGTCCGTGTGCTCTGTCCCGTCCTCTGTTACTTGTATTCCTGTCCGTGTGCTCTGTCCTGTCCTCTATTACTTGTATTCCTGTCCGTGTGCTCTGTCCTGTCCTCTGTTACTTGTATTCCTGTCCGTGTGCTGTGTCCTGTCCTCTGTTACTTGTATTCCTGTCCGTGTGCTGTGTCCTGTCCTCTGTTACTTGTATTCCTGTCCGTGTGCTGTGTCCTGTCCTCTGTTACTTGTATTCCTGTCCGTGTGCTGTGTCCTGTCCTCTGTTACTTGTATTCCTGTCCGTGTGCTGTGTCCTGTCCTCTGTTACTTGTATTCCTGTCCGTGTGCTGTGTCCTGTCCTCTGTTACTTGTATTCCTGTCTGTGTGCTCTGTCCTGTCCTCTGTTACTTGCATTCCTGTCCGTGTGTTCTGTCCTCTGTTACTTGTATTCCTGTCCGTGTGCTGTGTCCTGTCCTCTGTTACTTGTATTCCTGTCCGTGTGCTGTGTCCTGTCCTCTGTTACTTGTATTCCTGTCCGTGTGTTGTGTCCTGTCCTCTGTTACTTGTATTCCTGTCCGTGTGCTGTGTCCTGTCCTCTGTTACTTGTATTCCTGTCCGTGTGCTGTGTCCTGTCCTCTGTTACTTGTATTCCTGTCCGTGTGCTCTGTCCTGTCCTCTGTTACTTGTATTCTTGTCTGTGTGCTGTGTCCTGTCCTCTGTTACTTGTATTCTTGTCCGTGTGCTCTGTCCTGTCCTCTGTTACTTGTATTCCTGTCCGTGTGTTCTGTCCTGTCCTCTGTTACTTGTATTCCTGTCCGTGTGCTGTGTCCTGTCCTCTGTTACTTGTATTCCTGTCCGTGTGCTGTGTCCTGTCCTCTGTTACTTGTATTCCTGTCTGTGTGCTGTATCCTGTCCTCTGTTACTTGTATTCCTGTCTGTGTGCTCTGTCCTGTCCTCTGTTACTTGTATTCCTGTCCGTGTGCTCTGTCCTGTCCTCTGTTACTTGTATTCCTGTCCGTGTGCTGTGTCCTGTCCTCTGTTACTTGTATTCCTGTCCGTGTGCTGTGTCCTGTCCTCTGTTACTTGTATTCCTGTCCGTGTGCTCTGTCCTGTCCTCTGTTACTTGTATTCCTGTCCGTGTGCTGTGTCCTGTCCTCTGTTACTTGTATTCCTGTCTGTGTGCTCTGTCCTGTCCTCTGTTACTTGTATTCCTGTCTGTGTGCTGTGTCCTGTCCTCTGTTACTTGTATTCCTGTCCGTGTGTTGTGTCCTGTCCTCTGTTACTTGTATTCCTGTCCGTGTGCTGTGTCCTGTCCTCTGTTACTTGTATTCCTGTCCGTGTGCTGTGTCCTGTCCTCTGTTACTTGTATTCCTGTCCGTGTGCTGTGTCCTGTCCTCTGTTACTTGTATTCCTGTCTGTGTGCTGTGTCCTGTCCTCTGTTACTTGTATTCCTGTCTGTGTGCTCTGTCCTGTCCTCTGTTACTTGTATTCCTGTCCGTGTGCTGTGTCCTGTCCTCTGTTACTTGTATTCCTGTCCGTGTGCTGTGTCCTGTCCTCTGTTACTTGTATTCCTGTCCGTGTGCTGTGTCCTGTCCTCTGTTACTTGTATTCCTGTCTGTGTGCTGTGTCCTGTCCTCTGTTACTTGTATTCCTGTCCGTGTGCTGTGTCCTGTCCTCTGTTACTTGTATTCCTGTCCGTGTGCTCTGTCCTGTCCTCTGTTACTTGTATTCCTGTCCGTGTGCTCTGTCCTGTCCTCTGTTACTTGTATTCCTGTCCGTGTGCTCTGTCCTGTCCTCTGTTACTTGTATTCCTGTCCGTGTGCTGTGTCCTGTCCTCTGTTACTTGTATTCCTGTCCGTGTGCTGTGTCCTGTCCTCTGTTACTTGTATTCCTGTCCGTGTGCTGTGTCCTGTCCTCTGTTACTTGTATTCCTGTCCGTGTGCTCTGTCCTGTCCTCTGTTACTTGTATTCCTGTCCGTGTGCTCTGTCCTGTCCTCTGTTACTTGTATTCCTGTCCGTGTGTTCTGTCCTGTCCTCTGTTACTTGTATTCCTGTCCGTGTGCTCTGTCCTGTCCTCTGTTACTTGTATTCCTGTCCGTGTGCTGTGTCCTGTCCTCTGTTACTTGTATTCCTGTCCGTGTGCTGTGTCCTGTCCTCTGTTACTTGTATTCCTGTCCGTGTGCTGTGTCCTGTCCTCTGTTACTTGTATTCCTGTCCGTGTGCTGTGTCCTGTCCTCTGTTACTTGTATTCCTGTCCGTGTGCTGTGTCCTGTCCTCTGTTACTTGTATTCCTGTCCGTGTGCTGTGTCCTGTCCTCTGTTACTTGTATTCCTGTCCGTGTGCTCTGTCCTGTCCTCTGTTACTTGTATTCCTGTCCGTGTGCTCTGTCCTGTCCTCTGTTACTTGTATTCCTGTCCGTGTGCTCTGTCCTGTCCTCTGTTACTTGTATTCCTGTCCGTGTGCTGTGTCCTGTCCTCTGTTACTTGTATTCCTGTCCGTGTGCTCTGTCCTGTCCTCTGTTACTTGTATTCCTGTCCGTGTGCTGTGTCCTGTCCTCTGTTAATTGTATTCCTGTCCGTGTGCTGTATCCTGTCCTCTGTTACTTGTATTCCTGTCCGTGTGCTCTGTCCTGTCCTCTTTTACTTGTATTCCTGTCCGTGTGCTCTGTCCTGTCCTCTGTTACTTGTATTACTGTCCGTGTGCTGTGTCCTGTCCTCTGTTACTTGTATTCCTGTCCGTGTGCTCTGTCCTGTCCTCTGTTACTTGTATTCCTGTCCGTGTGCTGTGTCCTGTCCTCTGTTACTTGTATTCCTGTCCGTGTGCTGTGTCCTGTCCTCTGTTAATTGTATTCCTGTCCGTGTGTTGTGTCCTGTCCTCTTTTACTTGTATTCCTGTCCGTGTGCTGTGTCCTCTCCTCTGTTACTTGTATTCCTGTCCGTGTGCTCTGTCCTGTCCTCTGTTACTTGTATTCATGTCCGTGTGCTGTGTCCTGTCCTCTGTTACTTGTATTCCTGTCCGTGTGCTCTGTCCTGTCCTCTGTTACTTGTATTCCTGTCCGTGTGCTGTATCCTGTCCTCTGTTACTTGTATTCCTGTCCGTGTGCTGTGTCCTGTCCTCTGTTACTTGTATTCCTGTCCGTGTGCTGTGTCCTGTCCTCTGTTACTTGTATTCCTGTCCGTGTGTTGTGTCCTGTCCTCTGTTACTTGTATTCCTGTCCGTGTGCTGTATCCTGTCCTCTGTTACTTGTATTCCTGTCCGTGTGCTGTGTCCTGTCCTCTGTTACATGTATTCCTGTCCGTGTGCTGTGTCCTGTCCTCTTTTACTTGTATTCCTGTCCGTGTGCTGTGTCCTGTCCTCTGTTACTTGTTTTCCTGTCCGTGTGCTGTGTCCTGTCCTCTGTTACTTGTATTCCTGTCCGTGTGCTCTGTCCTGTCCTCTGTTACTTGTATTCCTGTCCGTGTGCTCTGTCCTGTCCTCTGTTACTTGTATTCCTGTCCGTGTGCTGTGTCCTGTCCTCTGTTACTTGTATTCCTGTCCGTGTGCTGTGTCCTGTCCTCTGTTACTTGTATTCCTGTCCGTGTGCTCTGTCCCGTCCTCTGTTACTTGTATTCCTGTCCGTGTGCTCTGTCCTGTCCTCTGTTACTTGTATTCCTGTCCGTGTGCTGTGTCCTGTCCTCTGTTACTTGTATTCCTGTCCGTGTGCTGTGTCCTGTCCTCTGTTACTTGTATTCCTGTCCGTGTGCTGTGTCCTGTCCTCTGTTACTTGTATTCCTGTCCGTGTTCTGTGTCCTGTCCTCTGTTACTTGTATTCCGGTCCGTGTGCTGTGTCCTGTCCTCTGTTACTTGTATTCCTGTCCGTGTGCTGTGTCCTGTCCTCTGTTACTTGTATTCCTGTCCGTGTGCTGTGTCATGTCCTCTGTTACTTGTATTCCTGTCCGTGTGCTGTGTCCTGTCCTCTGTTACTTGTATTCCTGTCCGTGTGCTGTGTCCTGTCCTCTGTTACTTGTATTCCTGTCCGTGTGCTGTGTCCTGTCCTCTGTTACTTGTATTCCTGTCCGTGTGCTGTGTCCTGTCCTCTGTTACTTGTATTCCTGTCCGTGTGCTGTGTCCTGTCCTCTGTTACTTGTATTCCTGTCCGTGTGCTCTGTCCTGTCCTCTGTTACTTGTATTCCTGTCCTTGTGCTGTGTCCTGTCCTCTGTTACTTGTATTCCTGTCCTTGTGCTGTGTCCTGTCCTCTGTTACTTGTATTCCTGTCCGTGTGCTCTGTCCTGTCCTCTGTTACTTGTATTCCTGTCCGTGTGCTGTGTCCTGTCCTCTGTTACTTGTATTCCTGTCCGTGTGTTGTGTCCTGTCCTCTGTTACTTGTATTCCTGTCCGTGTGCTCTGTCCTGTCCTCTGTTACTTGTATTCCTGTCCGTGTGCTGTGTCCTGTCCTCTGTTACTTGTATTCCTGTCTGTGTGCTGTGTCCTGTCCTCTGTTACTTGTATTCCTGTCTGTGTGCTGTGTCCTGTCCTCTGTTACTTGTATTCCTGTCTGTGTGCTGTGTCCTGTCCTCTGTTACTTGTATTCCTGTCCGTGTGCTCTGTCCTGTCCTCTGTTACTTGTATTCCTGTCCGTGTGGTGTGTCCTGTCCTCTGTTACTTGTATTCCTGTCTGTGTGCTGTGTCCTGTCCTCTGTTACTTGTATTCCTGTCCGTGTGCTGTGTCCTGTCCTCTGTTACTTGTATTCCTGTCCGTGTGCTGTGTCCTGTCCTCTGTTACTTGTATTCCTGTCCGTGTGCTGTGTCCTGTCCTCTGTTACTTGTATTCCTGTCCGTGTGGTGTGTCCTGTCCTGTGTTACTTGTATTCCTGTCCGTGTTCTGTGTCCTGTCCTCTGTTACTTGTATTCCTGTCCGTGTTCTGTGTCCTGTCCTCTGTTACTTGTATTCCGGTCCGTGTGCTGTGTCCTGTCCTCTGTTACTTGTATTCCTGTCCGTGTGCTGTGTCCTGTCCTCTGTTACTTGTATTCCTGTCCGTGTGCTCTGTCCTGTCCTCTGTTACTTGTATTCCTGTCCGTGTGCTGTGTCCTGTCCTCTGTTACTTGTATTCCTGTCCGTGTGCTGTGTCCTGTCCTCTGTTACTTGTATTCCTGTCTGTGTGCTGTGTCCTGGCCTCTGTTACTTGTATTCCTGTCTGTGTGCTGTGTCCTGTCCTCTGTTACTTGTATTCCTGTCTGTGTGCTGTGTCCTGTCCTCTGTTACTTGTATTCCTGTCCGTGTGCTGTGTCCTGTCCTCTGTTACTTGTATTACTGTCCGTGTGCTCTGTCCTGTCCTCTGTTACTTGTATTCCTGTCCGTGTGCTGTGTCCTGTCCTCTGTTACTTGTATTCCTGTCCGTGTGCTGTGTCCTGTCCTCTGTTACTTGTATTCCTGTCCGTGTGGTGTGTTCTGTCCTGTGTTACTTGTATTCCTGTCCGTGTTCTGTGTCCTGTCCTCTGTTACTTGTATTCCTGTCCGTGTTCTGTGTCCTGTCCTCTGTTACTTGTATTCCGGTCCGTGTGCTGTGTCCTGTCCTCTGTTACTTGTATTCCTGTCCGTGTGCTGTGTCCTGTCCTCTGTTACTAGTATTCCTGTCCGTGTGCTCTGTCCTGTCCTCTGTTACTTGTATTCCTGTCCGTGTGCTGTGGCCTGTCCTCTGTTACTTGTATTCCTGTCCGTGTGCTGTGTCCTGTCCTCTGTTACTTGTATTCCTGTCTGTGTGCTGTGTCCTGGCCTCTGTTACTTGTATTCCTGTCTGTGTGCTTTGTCCTGTCCTCTGTTACTTGTATTCCTGTCTGTGTGCTGTGTCCTGTCCTCTGTTACTTGTATTCCTGTCCGTGTGCTGTGTCCTGTCCTCTGTTACTTGTATTCCTGTCCGTGTGGTGTGTCCTGTCCTCTGTTACTTGTATTCCTGTCCGTGTGCTGTGTCCTGTCCTCTGTTACTTGTATTCCTGTCCGTGTGCTGTGTCCTGTCCTCTGTTACTTGTATTCCTGTCCGTGTGCTCTGTCCTGGCCTCTGTTACTTGTATTCCTGTCCGTGTGCTCTGTCCTCTGTTACTTGTATTCCTGTCTGTGTGCTGTGTCCTGTCCTCTGTTACTTGTATTCCTGTCCGTGTGTTGTGTCCTGTCCTCTGTTACTTGTATTCCTGTCCGTGTGTTGTGTCCTGTCCTCTGTTACTTGTATTCCTGTCCGTGTGCTGTGTCCTGTCCTCTGTTACTTGTATTCATGTCCGTGTGTTGTGTCCTGTCCTCTGTTACTTGTATTCCTGTCCGTGTGCTGTGTCCTGTCCTCTGTTACTTGTATTCCTGTCTGTGTGCTCTGTCCTGTCCTCTGTTACTTGTATTCCTGTCCGTTTGCTGTGTCCTGTCCTCTGTTACTTGTATTCCTGTCCGTGTGCTGTGTCCTGTCCTCTGTTACTTGTATTCCTGTCTGTGTGCTCTGTCCTGTCCTCTGTTACTTGTATTCCTGTCTGTGTGCTCTGTCCTGTCCTCTGTTACATGTATTCCTGTCCGTGTGCTGTGTCCTGTCTTCTGTTACTTGTATTCCTGTCTGTGTGATGTGTCCTGTCCTCTGTTACTTGTATTCCTGTCCATGTGCTGTGTCCTGTCCTCTGTTACTTGTATTCCTGTCCGTGTGCTCTGTCCTGTCCTCTGTTACTTGTATTCCTGTCCGTGTGGTGTGTCCTGTCCTCTGTTACTTGTATTCCTGTCCGTGTGCTGTGTCCTGTCCTCTGTTACTTGTATTCCTGTCCGTGTGCTGTGTCCTGTCCTCTGTTACTTGTATTCCTGTCTGTGTGCTGTGTCCTGTCCTCTGTTACTTGTATTCCTGTCCGTGTGCTGTGTCCTGTCCTCTGTTACTTGTATTCCTGTCCGTGTGCTGTGTCCTGTCCTCTGTTACTTGTATTCCTGTCCGTGTGCTCTGTCCTGTCCTCTGTTACTTGTATTCCTGTCCGTGTGCTGTGTCCTGTCCTCTGTTACTTGTATTCCTGTCCGTGTGCCGTGTCCTGTGCTCTGTTACTTGTTTTCCTGTCTGTGTGCTGTGTCCTGTCCTCTGTTACTTGTATTCCTGTCTGTGTGCTGTGTCCTGTCCTCTGTTACTTGTATTCCTGTCTGTGTGCTGTGTCCTGTCCTCTGTTACTTGTATTCCTGTCCGTGTGCTCTGTCCTGTCCTCTGTTACTTGTATTCCTGTCCGTGTGGTGTGTCCTGTCCTCTGTTACTTGTATTCCTGTCCGTGTGCTATGTCCTGTCCTCTGTTACTTGTATTCCTGTCCGTGTGCTGTGTCCTGTCCTCTGTTACTTGTATTCCTGTCCGTGTGCTATGTCCTGTCCTCTTTTACTTGTATTCCTGTCCGTGTGCTGTGTCCTGTCCTCTGTTACTTGTATTCCTGTCCGTGTGCTGTGTCCTGTCCTCTGTTACTTGTATTCCTGTCCGTGTGCTGTGTCCTGTCCTCTGTTACTTGTATTCCTGTCCGTGTGCTGTGTCCTGTCCTCTGTTACTTGTATTCCTGTCTGTGTGCTGTGTCCTGTCCTCTGTTACTTGTATTCCTGTCCGTGTGCTCTGTCCTGTCCTCTGTTACTTGTATTCCTGACCGTGTGCTGTGTCCTGTCCTCTGTTACTTGTATTCCTGTCTGTGTGCTGTGTCCTGTCCTCTGTTACTTGTATTCCTGTCCATGTGCTGTGTCCTCTGTTACTTGTATTCCTGTCTGTGTGCTGTGTCCTGTCCTCTGTTACTTGTATTCCTGTCCGTGTGCTCTGTCCTGTCCTCTGTTACTTGTATTCCTGTCTGTGTGCTGTGTCCTGTCCTCTGTTACTTGTATTCCTGTCTGTGTGCTGTGTCCTGTCCTCTGTTACTTGTATTCCTGTCCGTGTGCTCTGTCCTGTCCTCTGTTACTTGTATTCCTGTCTGTGTGCTGTGTCCTGTCCTCTGTTACTTGTATTCCTGTCCGTGTGCTGTGTCCTGTCCTCTGTTACTTGTATTCCTGTCCGTGTGCTGTGTCCTGTCCTCTGTTACTTGTATTCCTGTCCGTGTGCTGTGTCCTGTCCTCTGTTACTTGTATTCCTGTCCGTGTGCTCTGTCCTGTCCTCTGTTACTTGTATTCCTGTCCGTGTGCTGTGTCCTCTGTTA
This sequence comes from Rhinophrynus dorsalis, assembly GCA_037306005.1. Lineage (NCBI taxonomy): Eukaryota > Metazoa > Chordata > Amphibia > Anura > Rhinophrynidae > Rhinophrynus > Rhinophrynus dorsalis. The sequence goes on along the minus strand of JBBDGT010000308.1, from coordinate 147,061 downwards.
CTTGTATTCCTGTCCGTGTGCTGTGTCCTGTCCTCTGTTACTTGTATTCCTGTCCGTGTGCTCTGTCCTGTCCTCTGTTACTTGTATTCCTGTCTGTGTGCTGTGTCCTGTCCTCTGTTACTTGTATTCCTGTCCGTGTGCTGTGTCCTGTCCTCTGTTACTTGTATTCCTGTCCGTGTGCTCTGTCCTGTCCTCTGTTACTTGTATTCCTGTCCGTGTGCTGTGTCCTGTCCTCTGTTACTTGTATTCCTGTCCGTGTGCTCTGTCCTGTCCTCTGTTACTTGTATTCCTGTCCGTGTGCTGTGTCCTGTCCTCTGTTACTTGTATTCCTGTCTGTGTGCTGTGTCCTGTCCTCTGTTACTTGTATTCCTGTCCGTGTGCTGTGTCCTGTCCTCTGTTACTTGTATTCCTGTCTGTGTGCTGTGTCCTGTCCTCTGTTACTTGTATTCCTGTCCGTGTGCTGTGTCCTGTCCTCTGTTACTTGTATTCCTGTCTGTGTGCTCTGTCCTGTCCTCTGTTACTTGTATTCCTGTCCGTGTGCTCTGTCCTGTCCTCTGTTACTTGTATTCCTGTCCGTGTGCTGTGTCCTGTCCTCTGTTACTTGTATTCCTGTCCGTGTGCTGTGTCCTGTCCTCTGTTACTTGTATTCCTGTCCGTGTGCTGTGTCCTGTCCTCTGTTACTTGTATTCCTGTCCGTGTGCTGTGTCCTGTCCTCTGTTACTTGTATTCCTGTCCGTGTGCTGTGTCCTGTCCTCTGTTACTTGTATTCCTGTCCGTGTGCTGTGTCCTGTCCTCTGTTACTTGTATTCCTGTCCGTGTGCTCTGTCCTGTCCTCTGTTACTTGTATTCCTGTCTGTGTGCTGTGTCCTGTCCTCTGTTACTTGTATTCCTGTCTGTGTGCTGTGTCCTGTCCTCTGTTACTTGTATTCCTGTCCGTGTGCTCTGTCCTGTCCTCTGTTACTTGTATTCCTGTCTGTGTGCTGTGTCCTGTCCTCTGTTACTTGTATTCCTGTCCGTGTGCTGTGTCCTGTCCTCTGTTACTTGTATTCCTGTCCGTGTGCTGTGTCCTGTCCTCTGTTACTTGTATTCCTGTCCCTGTGCTGTGTCCTGTCCTCTGTTACTTGTATTCCTGTCTGTGTGCTCTGTCCTGTCCTCTGTTACTTGTATTCCTGTCTGTGTGCTGTGTCCTGTCCTCTGTTACTTGTATTCCTGTCCCTGTGCTGTGTCCTGTCCTCTGTTACTTGTATTCCTGTCTGTGTGCTCTGTCCTGGCCTCTGTTACTTGTATTCCTGTCTGTGTGCTGTGTCCTGTCCTCTGTTACTTGTATTCCTGTCTGTGTGCTCTGTCCTCTGTTACTTGTATTCCTGTCTGTGTGTTGTGTCCTGGCCTCTGTTACTTGTATTCCTGTCCGTGTGCTCTGTCCTGTCCTCTGTTACTTGTATTCCTGTCCGTGTGCTCTGTCCTGGCCTCTGTTACTTGTATTCCTGTCCGTGTGCTGTGTCCTGGCCTCTGTTACTTGTATTCCTGTCTGTGTGCTGTGTCCTGTCCTCTGTTACTTGTATTCCTGTCTGTGTGCTGTGTCCTGTCCTCTGTTACTTGTATTCCTGTCCGTGTGCTCTGTCCTGTCCTCTGTTACTTGTATTCCTGTCTGTGTGCTGTGTCCTGTCCTCTGTTACTTGTATTCCTGTCTGTGTGCTGTGTCCTGTCCTCTGTTACTTGTATTCCTGTCCGTGTGCTGTGTCCTGTCCTCTGTTACTTGTATTCCTGTCTGTGTGCTGTGTCCTGTCCTCTGTTACTTGTATTCCTGTCCGTGTGCTGTGTCCTGTCCTCTGTTACTTGTATTCCTGTCCGTGTGCTGTGTCCTGTCCTCTGTTACTTGTATTCCTGTCTGTGTGCTGTGTCCTGTCCTCTGTTACTTGTATTCCTGTCCGTGTGCTCTGTCCTGTCCTCTGTTACTTGTATTCCTGTCTGTGTGCTGTGTCCTGTCCTCTGTTACTTGTATTCCTGTCTGTGTGCTCTGTCCTGTCCTCTGTTACTTGTATTCCTGTCCGTGTGCTGTGTCCTGTCCTCTGTTACCTGTATTCCTGTCCGTGTGCTCTGTCCTGTCCTCTGTTACTTGTATTCCTGTCCGTGTGCTGTGTCCTGTCCTCTTTTACTTGTATTCCTGTCCGTGTGCTGTGTCCTGTCCTCTGTTACTTGTATTCCTGTCTGTGTGCTCTGTCCTGTCCTCTGTTACTTGTATTCCTGTCCGTGTGCTGTGTCCTGTCCTCTGTTACTTGTATTCCTGTCTGTGTGCTGTGTCCTGGCCTCTGTTACTTGTATTCCTGTCCGTGTGCTGTGTCCTGTCCTCTGTTACTTGTATGGCCAGCCATTGCTATTTGCTTGTACTACTGTTTGTGCTCTCTGTCTGGGTCTCTACTGTTTGTGAACTCTGCTTTTGTTTCCATTGCTTTCATGCTCTGTCCTTGCCTCAAATCCATGAGGTCTCTGTCCTGGGTTTTACTGCTTTCAAACTCTGTTCTTGTTTCTTATGTCCTGGCCTCTACCGTCTGGCCTCTATTATGGGTCCTACTGTTTGGATGCTCTATACAGTAATGTTTAGTTGTTGGGATCGTTGACTTTAAGCAATTGAAGCATTAGCGAGAGATATCCTGTCCTGCATGCTACAAATCATTAGAATCATTAGTATAAAGGTTTGTCCTGGCCTTTGATGGTTATCTTAATCCTATTCAATATTAATAGAGGGTACAGACTAACTATTTTTTGAGATTTGAGGAGTTTCTAAGTAAAATAAATATTTTTAACCCTATGAGTACTATAGTAGATAAATATTAGAAGCGATTATGGGATGTTAGTCGATTTAACAATGTATGCTAACCCTCTTA
>JBBDGT010000308.1:32500-143976 GCA_037306005.1 Rhinophrynus dorsalis | reverse complement strand
TTGTGCTGTGTCCTGTCCTCTGTTACTTGTATTCCTGTCCGTGTGCTGTGTCCTGTCCTCTGTTACTTGTATTCCTGTCCGTGTGCTGTGTCCTGTCCTCTGTTACTTGTATTCCTGTCCGTGTGCTCTGTCCTGTCCTCTGTTACTTGTATTCCTGTCCGTGTGCTGTGTCCTGTCCTCTGTTACTGGTATCTGTCCGTGTGCCGTTGTCCTGTGCTCTGTTACTTGTTTTCCTGTCTGTGTGCTGTGTCCTGTCCTCTGTTACTTGTATTCCTGTCTGTGTGCTGTGTCCTGTCCTCTGTTACTTGTATTCCTGTCTGTGTGCTGTGTCCTGTCCTCTGTTACTTGTATTCCTGTCCGTGTGCTCTGTCCTGTCCTCTGTTACTTGTATTCCTGTCCGTTGTGGTGTGTCCTGTCCTCTGTTACTTGTATTCCTGTCCGTGTGCTATGTCCTGTCCTCTGTTACTTGTATTCTGTCCGTGTGCTGTGTCCTGTCCTCTGTTACTTGTATTCCTGTCGTGTGCTATGTCCTGTCCTCTTTACTTGTATTCCTGTCCGTGTGCTGTGTCCTGTCCTCTGTAACTTGTATTCCTGTCCGTGTGCTGTGTCCTGTCCTCTGTTACTTGTATTCCTGTCCGTGTGCTGTGTCCTGTCCTCTGTTACTTGTATTCCTGTCCGTGTGCTGTGTCCTGTCCTCTGTTACTTGTATTCCTGTCTGTGTGCTGTGTCCTGTCCTCTGTTACTTGTATTCCTGTCCGTGTGCTCTGTCCTGTCCTCTGTTACTTGTATTCCTGACCGTGTGCTGTGTCCTGTCCTCTGTTACTTGTATTCCTGTCTGTGTGCTGTGTCCTGTCCTCTGTTACTTGTATTCCTGTCCATGTGCTGTGTCCTCTGTTACTTGTATTCCTGTCTGTGTGCTGTGTCCTGTCCTCTGTTACTTGTATTCCTGTCCGTGTGCTCTGTCCTGTCCTCTGTTACTTGTATTCCTGTCTGTGTGCTGTGTCCTGTCCTCTGTTACTTGTATTCCTGTCTGTGTGCTGTGTCCTGTCCTCTGTTACTTGTATTCCTGTCCGTGTGCTCTGTCCTGTCCTCTGTTACTTGTATTCCTGTCTGTGTGCTGTGTCCTGTCCTCTGTTACTTGTATTCCTGTCCGTGTGCTGTGTCCTGTCCTCTGTTACTTGTATTCCTGTCCGTGTGCTGTGTCCCTGTCCTCTGTTACTTGTATTCCTGTCCGTGTGCTGTGTCCTGTCCTCTGTTACTTGTATTCCTGTCCGTGTGCTCTGTCCTGTCCTCTGTTACTTGTATTCCTGTCCGTGTGCTGTGTCCTCTGTTACTTGTATTCCTGTCCGTGTGCTGTGTCCTGTCCTCTGTTACTTGTATTCCTGTCCGTGTGCTCTGTCCTGTCCTCTGTTACTTGTATTCCTGTCTGTGTGCTGTGTCCTGTCCTCTGTTACTTGTATTCCTGTCCGTGTGCTGTGTCCTGTCCTCTGTTACTTGTATTCCTGTCCGTGTGCTCTGTCCTGTCCTCTGTTACTTGTATTCCTGTCCGTGTGCTGTGTCCTTGTCCTCTGTTACTTGTATTCCTGTCCGTGTGCTCTGTCCTGTCCTCTGTTACTTGTATTCCTGTCCGTGTGCTGTGTCCTGTCCTCTGTTACTTGTATTCCTGTCTGTGTGCTGTGTCCTGTCCTCTGTTACTTGTATTCCTGTCCGTGTGCTGTGTCCTGTCCTCTGTTACTTGTATTCCTGTCTGTGTGCTGTGTCCTGTCCTCTGTTAACTTGTATTCCTGTCCGTGTGCTGTGTCCTGTCCTCTGTTACTTGTATTCCTGTCTGTGTGCTCTGTCCTGTCCTCTGTTACTTGTATTCCTGTCCGTGTGCTCTGTCCTGTCCTCTGTTACTTGTATTCCTGTCCGTGTGCTGTGTCCTGTCCTCTGTTACTTGTATTCCTGTCCGTGTGCTGTGTCCTGTCCTCTGTTACTTGTATTCCTGTCCGTGTGCTGTGTCCTGTCCTCTGTTACTTGTATTCCTGTCCGTGTGCTGTGTCCTGTCCTCTGTTACTTGTATTCCTGTCCGTGTGCTGTGTCCTGTCCTCTGTTACTTGTATTCCTGTCCGTGTGCTGTGTCCTGTCCTCTGTTACTTGTATTCCTGTCCGTGTGCTCTGTCCTGTCCTCTGTTACTTGTATTCCTGTCTGTGTGCTGTGTCCTGTCCTCTGTTACTTGTATTCCTGTCTGTGTGCTGTGTCCTGTCCTCTGTTACTTGTATTCCTGTCCGTGTGCTCTGTCCTGTCCTCTGTTACTTGTATTCCTGTCTGTGTGCTGTGTCCTGTCCTCTGTTACTTGTATTCCTGTCCGTGTGCTGTGTCCTGTCCTCTGTTACTTGTATTCCTGTCCGTGTGCTGTGTCCTGTCCTCTGTTACTTGTATTCCTGTCCCTGTGCTGTGTCCTGTCCTCTGTTACTTGTATTCCTGTCTGTGTGCTCTGTCCGGTCCTCTGTTACTTGTATTCCTGTCTGTGTGCTGTGTCCTGTTCTCTGTTACTTGTATTCCTGTCCCTGTGCTGTGTCCTGTCCTCTGTTACTTGTATTCCTGTCTGTGTGCTCTGTCCTGGCCTCTGTTACTTGTATTCCTGTCTGTGTGCTGTGTCCTGTCCTCTGTTACTTGTATTCCTGTCTGTGTGCTCTGTCCTCTGTTACTTGTATTCCTGTCTGTGTGTTGTGTCCTGCCTCTGTTACTTGTATTCCTGTCCGTGTGCTCTGTCCTGTCCTCTGTTACTTGTATTCCTGTCCGTGTGCTCTGTCCCTGGCCTCTGTTACTTGTATTCCAGTCCGTGTGCTGTGTCATGTCCTCTGTTACTTGTATTCCTGTCCGTGTGCTGTGTCCTGTCCTCTGTTACTTGTATTCCTGTCTGTGTGCTGTGTCCTGTCCTCTGTTACTTGTATTCCTGTCCGTGTGCTGTGTCCTGTCCTCTGTTACTTGTATTCCTGTCCGTGTGGTGTGTCCTGTCCTGTGTTACTTGTATTCCTGTCCGTGTTCTGTGTCCTGTCCTCTGTTACTTGTATTCCTGTCTGTGTGCTCTGTCCTGTCCTCTGTTACTTGTATTCCTGTCCGTGTGCTGTGTCCTGGCCTCTGTTACTTGTATTCCTGTCTGTGTGCTGTGTCCTGTCCTCTGTTACTTGTATTCCTGTCTGTGTGCTGTGTCCTGTCCTCTGTTACTTGTATTCCTGTCCGTGTGCTCTGTCCTGTCCTCTGTTACTTGTATTCCTGTCTGTGTGCTGTGTCCTGTCCTCTGTTACTTGTATTCCTGTCCCTGTGCTGTGTCCTGTCCTCTGTTACTTGTATTCCTGTCTGTGTGCTGTATCCTGTCCTCTGTTACTTGTATTCCTGTCCGTGTGCTGTGTCCTGTCCTCTGTTACTTGTATTCCTGTCTGTGTGCTGTGTCCTGTCCTCTGTTACTTGTATTCCTGTCCGTGTGCTCTGTCCTGTCCTCTGTTACTGTATTCCTGTCTGTGTGCTGTGTCCTGTCCTCTGTTACTTGTATTCCTGTCCCTGTGCTGTGTCCTGTCCTCTGTTACTTGTATTCCTGTCTGTGTGCTGTATCCTGTCCTCTGTTACTTGTATTCCTGTCCGTGTGCTGTGTCCTGTCCTCTGTTACTTGTATTCCTGTCTGTGTGCTGTGTCCTGTCCTCTGTTACTTGTATTCCTGTCCGTGTGCTCTGTCCCTGTCCTCTGTTACTTGTATTCCTGTCTGTGTGCTGTGTCCTGTCCTCTGTTACTTGTATTCCTGTCTGTGTGCTGTGTCCTGTCCTCTGTTACTTGTATTCCTGTCCGTGTGTTGTGTCCTGTCCTCTATTACTTGTATTCCTGTCTGTGTGCTGTGTCCTGTCTCTGTTACTTGTATTCCTGTCCGTGTGCTCTGTCCTGTCCTCTGTTACTTGTATTCCTGTCCGTGTGCTGTGTCCTGTCCTCTGTTACTTGTATTCCTGTCCGTGTGTTGTGTCCTGTCCTCTGTTACTTGTATTCCTGTCCGTGTGCTGTGTCCTGTCCTCTGTTACTTGTATTCCTGTCCGTGTGCTGTGTCCTGTCCTCTGTTACTTGTATTCCTGTCCGTGTGCTGTGTCCTGTCCTCTGTTACTTGTATTCCTGTCTGTGTGCTCTGTCCTGTCCTCTGTTACTTGTATTCCTGTCCGTGTGCTCTGTCCTGTCCTCTGTTACTTGTATTCCTGTCCGTGTGCTGTGTCCTGTCCTCTGTTACTTGTATTCCTGTCCGTGTGCTGTGTCCTGTCCTCTGTTACTTGTATTCCTGTCTGTGTGCTCTGTCCTGTCCTCTGTTACTTGTATTCCTGTCCGTGTGCTCTGTCTGTCCTCTGTTACTTGTATTCCTGTCCGTGTGCTGTGTCCTGTCCTCTGTTACTTGTATTCCTGTCTGTGTGCTCTGTCCTGTCCTCTGTTACTTGTATTCCTGTCCGTGTGCTCTGTCCTGTCCTCTGTTACTTGTATTCCTGTCCGTGTGCTGTGTCCTGTCCTCTGTTACTTGTATTCCTGTCCGTGTGCTGTGTCCTGTCCTCTGTTACTTGTATTCCTGTCCGTGTGCTGTGTCCTGTCCTCTGTTACTTGTATTCCTGTCCGTGTGCTGTGTCCTGTCCTCTGTTACTTGTATTCCTGTCTGTGTGCTGTGTCCTGTCCTCTGTTACTTGTATTCCTGTCCGTGTGCTCTGTCCTGTCCTCTGTTACTTGTATTCCTGTCCGTGTGCTGTGTCCTGTCCTCTTTTACTTGTATTCCTGTCCGTGTGCTGTGTCCTGTCCTCTGTTACTTGTATTCCTGTCCGTGTGCTGTGTCCTGTCCTCTTTTACTTGTATTCCTGTCCGTGTGCTCTGTCCTGTCCTCTGTTACTTGTATTCCTGTCCGTGTGCTGTGTCCTGTCCTCTTTTACTTGTATTCCTGTCCGTGTGCTGTGTCCTGTCCTCTGTTACTTGTATTCCTGTCTGTGTGCTCTGTCCTGTCCTCTGTTACTTGTATTCCTGTCCGTGTGCTGTGTCCTGTCCTCTGTTACTTGTATTCCTGTCTGTGTGCTGTGTCCTGGCCTCTGTTACTTGTATTCCTGTCCGTGTGCTGTGTCCTGTCCTCTGTTACTTGTATGGCCAGCCATTGCTATTTGCTTGTACTACTGTTTGTGCTCTCTGTCTGGGTCTCTACTGTTTGTGAACTCTGCTTTTGTTTCCATTGCTTTCATGCTCTGTCCTTGCCTCAAATCCATGAGGTCTCTGTCCTGGGTTTTACTGCTTTCAAACTCTGTTCTTGTTTCTTATGTCCTGGCCTCTACCGTCTGGCCTCTATTATGGGTCCTACTGTTTGGATGCTCTATACAGTAATGTTTAGTTGTTGGGATCGTTGACTTTAAGCAATTGAAGCATTAGCGAGAGATATCCTGTCCTGCATGCTACAAATCATTAGAATCATTAGTATAAAGGTTTGTCCTGGCCTTTGATGGTTATCTTAATCCTATTCAATATTAATAGAGGGTACAGACTAACTATTTTTTGAGATTTGAGGAGTTTCTAAGTAAAATAAATATTTTTAACCCTATGAGTACTATAGTAGATAAATATTAGAAGCGATTATGGGATGTTAGTCGATTTAACAATGTATGCTAACCCTCTTAGAGATATATATGATACATCTTTAATGGACAAATACTTAGAATATTATCTAGGATACTCTATTGCATCCCCTATTTATAAATGGCTGATGTAATTTTATTTTTATCCAATGATTGGGACGATTTTTTTAATTGGATGAATAAATGTTAAGTTTTATTTAACATTTTTCCCATTTCCCCAAGCTCCATTTTTTGGATTCGGAAATGAATAGGGTGGAATATAGATGGTGTGCTTAGATATATAGGGTGTCTTTTTCTTTCTTTTTTCTTTCTTTTTTGGATGCTCTATACAGTATCCTGCAGCTACACACCCGGTCCCTTGCTGTTAATTTGCCCTTGTGCCCTCTGTACTGCCCTCTGCAGGTTGCACTATGCCTCCTCTGTGCTGCTTGTGTATTTACTCAGAGCTCTAGGACCTCTCAGGTACAGTTATACAGGTCCCCATGGAAGAGGTAAAGTCTTGTTGCCTGGTGGTCCTTGGCCCAGAAGCTCACACTCTTGTGCTCAGCCTTTAAATAGAACTTGTATGTAAAGCAGGACTCTCGAGCAGCTGGAATATTTAACTGCCAGTTTGTTTACAACTCGGATAAAGGCAGGAGTACAGGAATGTCATTAGCGTACAGCTTAGCAGCTCGTTATAAGAGCCACTTCACATGAAGAATCTCTGTGTATCTGGTCAGAAATAATCCAAGTGCTGAGACGATCTTAACCCCAGTATAATCTCCAGTATGGACTGGGTACTTCAACCCAGGTGACTGGGGCACCCGAGGGTATCATCCTGGCACTTTTCCACCAGCAAACTCAATGTGTCTGTGTGTCACTGGGGTGGTTGGGGTTTCTGTCTGTGTATTTGTGAGTTTGTGTGTATGTGTGTGTGTGTGTGTGTGTGTGTGTGTATATATATATATATATATATATATATATATATAAGGTGTATGTGTGTCTACATTTGTTTCTCTATATGTCTGTACATCTGTGTATGTGTGCACATCGGGGTGTGTGAATGCAGTCTGTTATCCAGGAGGAGTGTGGTGTGACTGAGAACTATGTGTATATTTTAATTGTGTTATTCTTGTTCAACCATTTTTTGGAGTTACTGTGGATATGCTGATATGGTAACTATAGGTGGTGACTATGTGGTGACTATATGGTAATTATGGTGGATATATGGTAACCATATGGTAATGGTGATATGATAAGTATAATATTAGCATCACTGTTTTGTAGCAAAATGTTTGAGTTTTTCATGATAGGACCTGGGCTGAAATTTTTAAGGGGTGAGAATTTTATTCTTCTGTTGTATATGACTGGAAGATAGTGTGTACATGATTTTACACTCTCCTGAACTGGGGGGGAGGGGGGGTTCTGATACGAACATGTTAAATGTTTCTTCAGTTCATGGAAGAGGGTTAGGACCTGCTCATAAACGAAGGAAGGTTTCTGTGAGTTTAGGAAGATCCAAAGTTGACCTTGTGTTTTTGCAGGAGGCTAGGTTTCCTCTGCAGATTGATGTAAAATTCCTCAACACCGCTGTGCTAAGATTTTTCATGATTAATATTATCCGTAAAAGAAATGGTGTTACAATCTTAAGAAATAACCGTTACCTTTGTTGAAGGAAACGTGATCAGAGTTGAAGAGGGTCAGTTCTTAATTCTCCAGGGAAGTATTTCTGGTGAGTTAATCACAAATGTCTATGGGCCGCAACACAGGAAATGTAAGTTTTATAATAAATTAAAGGCTCTTGGATCATAGAAAAGGACATATTATTATTGGTGGAGATTTCAACCTATGTCAAAAAAGTGAAATTGATAGGTCCAGTGGGAAGGGAAAAAGAGAAGCATCAGATAGGATCTTACAGAGATTTATGGAGGCACTGGGTGTAGCTGACCCATGGAGAGTTTCTAACCCAAATGCTACCGAGTACACATTCTTCCAAAACTTCTGGCTCTTGGTCCAGGATCCACTTTTTCCTAGCGGATCAGCATCTCCTGCAAGGAATTATTTCCTGAGTCTTGGTCTGGTCACTTCTCGATCTACTTAAAAAATTAACTTTCAGTTGGGAGATAAAACTACAAAAAGATGGAGACTAAATGAGCGTATGACTTTAAATAAGGAAATTAGATCCCAGGTAGTTGAAGCCCTAAAATCCTACTTCAAATACCAGTCCAGGCCCTGATGGTTTGGGTAACTTTTACTATAAATCTTTTAAAGAAGTGTTGTTACCCTATCTTTCTGGGTTCTTTAGCCAGATTTTGAGGGAAAAGCAACTAAGTGAGGAAGGAAATTTCGCTTTCATCAGAGCCGTAGAAAATCCAGGTAAAAGTAATAAGGAAACTGAAAATTATAGGCCCATTTCCCTTATAAATTTGGACTTTTGTCTTTATTCTACCTAGGTGTAAATATGTCTGCAGGTGGGTCCTCAAAGAAACTTTAAGGAAAATTAATATTCTTTGGGCGAAAGTAATTAAACTTGGTCTTTTTGGAGACATTTTCCCCTCTCCTTCTTTGGGAAAATGAAAGCGGTCAAGATGGTCTTGCTTCCAAAAATTCTGTATTTTTTCAGAGTTCTGCCAATTAAGCTAAATAAATCAGATCTATTGGGTATTCAAAATAAGATTCATCTGGGGGGGATAAGCGACCAAGAATCAAAAGGGAAATTCTATTTAAGACAAGAGAGAAAGGTGGTCTGTTGGTCCCAAACCTATATAAGTCCTTTGTCTCATCTAGACTTCTGGACTTATCTGTGCTTGATTAGCACAGATATCTGTCTGATTCCAAGATGGGTTGAACAAGAATGGGCTTTAATTGATTGCTTTGACCTAAATGACTATGTCTGGGTGAGTAGCAAAAAACATAGAAAAACATTACGAAATATTTTATGCTCTATTATGGTAGTTCTTAAAACATGGGATAAAACCAAAAACAACTGCCATCTCATGGAGTTATAACCCTTGTGTTTTCAAATGGTCACTGGAAGAGGCTCGAAAAGTAAGGGTTCTCCAGTTTTGGTTTGGAAACCATAAGAGATACTATTTTTAGAGGTGAGGTGATTGACTGGGAGAACTTTAGGACCAAAGTCAGATGTAATATGGACAGCCACAAGCTTAAAATTAAACAAAATATTTTAAACTACACGGGTTCATATCTCCGTTCCTCTTAGTTCTTTTCTCAGGCACTGGGTATATGGAAGTAAAGGCATCTCCACTATGTATCGTATTCTAGTTTCTGTTGCACAAGATATGCCTTCTATAGATAGGTGGGAGCATAAGGTGGGTGAGAATCTGTCTGATCAGGATTGAAGTAGCACTGTGAAGTGATTAACTAGATGTTTCTTGAACATTGGCCTTATGGGGCAGCCTTTAGGATGCCCCACATTACCTACCTACCTAGTCCCATCTCGCCTTGCTAAGATATTCCTGGAGAACTCTGACTTATGTTTCAGAGACTGAGATTGGCTCCTTCTATCATATTTGGTGAAACTGTTATAAGGTTTTGTTATATATTCAGATTTCCTCCATACTGCCAGTCCTTGAGATACAGGGGGGCACGATTTTGATAGGAGTGGTCAAAATCTCTGTAAGGACTTTGATTCAACATCTGCCTCAATAACCACAAAAAAATGCCCCCACACACACAATATGCCCTCACCTGTGCCTCTACTATGCCCAAATGTCCTCCTGCTCCACACACACACACACACACACACACACACACACAATGTTCTCACGTGCATTTCTCCTGGTAACACTTTCAGTGCCAGAGGGGTATGCAACACATTCCTTTGCAATGCATTGCAAACCAATCTGGCACTCAAAAAGTTAAACCCTTATAGACACCTTGTAGGGAAGTAATGTACAAGGGAGGGAGCCATGTTGACTCCTATTCTACTCAAACGGTTAACCCCTGGAGTTCCAGAGGGGTACACAACGCCTTGAGAAACCGTTTGCCACTCTAAGACTCTTTCCGGTGTGACCATGTTGGGGCTTTGGATCTGGAGCCTTTTTCTTTTTTGGACAGTGGATGCCCAGGAACCCTGTTCTTTCCTCAGCTCCCAGACGTCCAGCGTGCCCTCTCCATGGACGATACCCCTGCCAGCCCCTAGGCTCAGGCCTGTTTCCTTAGAATCAGCAGCGTCTTCTTCCTCCCGCACTGGATCCGGACATTGCGAGGCACATCGTGGGGAGAAGAGTGTCTCCGCTCTACCAGGGACAGTAATGTGGGGGCTGAATCTACATTATTTGTCATTGGGACAACTTCTTTATACATTAACAGCACTCTATTTAGCCATTTGTGTGTTAGAGAGGTAACTAATGCATTGCACCACAATGAAGTGGATGCCTTTCCAGCACTCAAAGGGTTAACTCTGACATGACACACCGCTGTATACTGCATGGCATTCTATGGGTTAACATGCTGGTATAAGTCTCTCACATAATCTCCTTTTATATTCTGCTTTCCACTTCTACACACCAAACACACAGAGGCATAATACTACAATTCTGCCCCAAAGTAAAGGAAATAACAAATACCACTGATTTAATGGTTTTAGGGCCAGATGGGAACACGCTGTGAAGTGATGTCCTCTGGTCCATAGAGGGCTACATTTTGCTTGTAATGCTCTGAACACTGCAGATATTCACTTCAATACAAGATTGTTACCTACACAGCACTGTAACGCTCCTACGCTAATCTTTTGCATGTCTCTAGCACTCACTGTGTGTATGTGTCTGCCTGTGTGTTGCATATGTCTGTGTTTATCAGTGTGTCTACATTTCACACACGTGCGCCCAACACCGTCCCACATTGCTAGTAGGTATATAAATCCATATTTGTACTCATGGCTTCCAGGGACTGAAGTATAAGAATAATGTAAACCTTTTGGGGGTGACTCTGCACCCCTAGGGATGACATGAAAAAGTTCACCTAATTAGAGGCCAAAAAGGAAAAGACACCATTTGCCTGTAAAACATTTATTTAGAAGTCAATATAGTTGCATTACTGAAACAAAGGTGTCAGAGCTGCATTCATTTCATGTACTGGTGCATAAATAGATTTTTTGAAACAGAGCGCCACCTCCCAAGCCTCTGAATGCCTCTGAAATTCCACTAGATGTTGGTCTGGATGATTTGAAAGTAATGACTGTAAGAAAGAGCCTAGTCATTTATTACCTTTTGGGAAAACTTAGTGAGAGCGAGCCTTACAGGAAGCAGAACATATATGTAACATTCTACAGGCACTGAAAAAACATCTTTTTGAATTAAAATCATTGCAAATAGGCAAGCTGCCCATGTAATTAATTGGATGACCCAATTTGTCTCTGGATGGTAAAGCTGGAGTAAGTGTGGGGGAGGGCTGGGAGGATCTCGGGAAATGGATGGAACAAGGCTGCTGACTATTGCTGTTGTGGCTGGGCACAAATTGGAAGAACGGTAACCTGATTAACAAGCTGGACATATTGGAGCCTTTAGCCTGGCGAAGTGCTGACTCCAATCACACAATATATTAAATTGTACTAATCCAGCTACAGCTTGAGCAGAAAAGGAGTGATGGTAGTCCTAAAAAGTGGACCCGCCATAGGCTGGATCTACAATAAGATATAAATAATGGTCTGGCTCCTGTCTCTGATGTAGAAATGTGGTACATAAAATATCCCTATAAATACTAAAAGCCAAAACAACTCTGGCACTGACGATTTCCTATTCAGCCTGGGGTCTTTGGCTTTCAACATTATGGACACATCACCAGAGGTGACTGTCCTCTGCTCAGCCAGGTCTTGAGAGGCTATCAAGAGTGACACCAAGTTGACGTCTATAATGAGAACCCAAGATGCTGGGGAGTCCTGGGCTGTCTTAACCTGGTCTTCTCTTCTGGAATCAGCTGGGCAATGTCGAAGGAGCCGTCAATGTCGAGAATTCCTGGAAGTGGAGGGTGAATAGCTCTTAGGCACCCTTCTGAGATGGGAGTTAGAGAGGACTCTTTAGACTGTCCAGGCAAGCACGACACAGGAGGCTGCTTACTCCACACGAACACACTTTATTGCACGAGGTCAGGCTTTATATGCAGAGTTGGAACCCCTCCAGTCGAAGGATGAAACAAAGGACACAAAAGGGCATCAACAATTGGTGAATACAGAACACAAAGAACAACACATGATTACATAAGCTCCCAGCAGGGAGTCTTAGTACCATACAGAATAGTAATTGGCTGGATTGGCTCGAATAAACATTTTGGAGTCAATAGTCAAAGGTTGGAGCAGTTGGTTGACTACTTTGAATGTCCAGCTCCAACCCTGACCAATCAAATACCAATATGAGTTGGCCTGGTGGCCAATCCCTGAGCTGCCTACTTTTCCCCTAGGTTAGGCTATGGGAGTTATTTGAATGCCTGGCTCAGAGATTCAACCAATCAGGCTGGTGGTACGATGTTCTGTCAACATGTCGATGGTTGTCGATCATTCCCGTTGACTCCTGGGATCCTTCGACTGTTTGTTGAAAACCCGGTTAGCCCCATAATCCGACAAGGGGTCTTCAAGCTTTACAGTCCTGCCGTTCCATACCATTAAGTCCTTGGGGTGAGCTGTATGTTGGGAACTGTCAGAGACTTTGTCCTGGTGAGTATAGAGGGTTAATTTTAATAGTAGAATTTAAAATGTGTTAAAATTACCTCATGTTAAGATAATGGGCCTCTATGAGGGAAAGATAGCTAAATGACAGTAATGGCGATGAATAGAGAATGCCAGACAACCATGGTGCCAAGCAGTAAGATTATATTATGGGAGAATCTTCACGTTTTAAACAGAGAAAACCTCCTCTCTGGAAAATGACATCTTTATATGACGTAAGATCAAAATCCTGAATTTGAAAAATAACACACCAAGTTATCATTTTAACATATTTTACTGGTGATGTCACGGTATAATGAGACGGATCTCTGTCCAATCATTGGGAGTGGGTGGAGATTACTGATGAGGTAAAAATTTGCCTAATATAATTGCCAAGAGAAGGTAATTTCACTCTCTTACTTCCTGGTTGAAGGCTCTTACTTCCTGGTTGAAGGCTCTTACTTCCTGGTTGAAGGCTCTTACTTCCTGGTTCTATAACATCTGGGTCCTGACTATGCAAGTCCAGCTCTGGGTACCTAACAGAGAAAGACAAAGAAACCTGCATTTGGTAACTATATATTTTCTTTAGTAGCCTGTAAAAGTCCAGATTTTTATAATTATTATTTGAAGACACTTAAAATTTGTCTCATAATTGTCTTAAGTGGACTGGCCAACCATTTGGGATCAATTATAATAAGCGAGATTATCTCTAGATTTCTGGAATTAAACAGAGTAAAACTATTACATTTTGCCAAATCAGTGTAATATAGTTATATAGCGGGGTTATATATATTAGTTAATATAAGTCTTGGGATTCCTAGAATAATGTTTTTTCTGGGAAGATTATAATAGCTAATATTTGATCTAGGAAATTCTTTGAATCCAGTTATTAACCCTTTAATCGCTATTTGTCTGTTATTGGAATTCTCTGTGTATGTTCTAGGCTTATCTTTTGTAAATTATACGTTTTCACTTTCAATAGAGTAAAAGAAACAGCCTTCTGGATGTGGCACCTATTTTAAATCAGTGGATTAACCCTTGGAGTGCCTATAGGTTTTATATATATTGCTGGTTGGCAGATTTATGATATATGTTGCATGAAGGTGGTATACTTACTAGACATATGTAATTGGATTCATTCTAAGTAGATTCTTGGCATAATCTTTGATTGACTATATTAATTGCAATTTATATGTTTTATTCAGAAGGTATACAATGATTGAAATCAGTACATAATTAAATTATAGTGATTTAAATCTGGGATTCTATTCCAGTTATTCTCTAAATTTGATTATTATTATTATATATATATGGTACAAGGAAATTAGCATAGTCTATACAGTTTCTGGGGCACAGGGTATTTATATACACTGCTGCCAACTGTATTATATTAATTGTAAGGATCAATTAACCTTTTTGTATGCTGCTGAGTGCAATTATTATCAATTCTTTACTGTGTAGTGTGTCAATACATAATAAAGTATAAGTTCTCAAAATTATTTTATATTGTCATTTACCTATTTAAGTGAACACATCCAACCTGATTGGTTCTTTTGTTTTTAACCCCTTGGATACCTTCATAATAAATAGTCTGACAGAACAGTGTTCTTATAAAGTTCGACAAAAGGTCGCATAAGGGGTACAAAGTCCAGATGCCCATAACTCTGTCCAGTAATGGCTTACGACCCATTACATCACTCCCCATTTAGTCGACATCCAAGGGGGGGGGTGTTAGGTCTTTTAGACATCCTCCTGCCGGGACAGGCCGTCGGCATTCCATTTTTTCCGGCCTGACCAGTACTTCATTGAAAAGTTAAAGGATTGTAAAGCTAAACTCCACCGCAGCAGTCGTCCATTGTACCCTGAAACCAGGTTAAGCCATAACAGAAGATTGTGGTCTGTGAACACTGTGAATTCCCGTCCAAAAAGATAGGACTGCAGACCAACGCCAGACACTCCTTTTCCACTGCGGCGTACGCAACCTCCCTGGGTAGTAGCTTCCGGCTCAAGTAGATAACAGGGTGTCCCTCTCCTGCTTGGCTGACCTGGCTCAACACTGCCCCTAGTCCGCAGTCGGAGGCATCTGTGTGGACCAAGAAAGTTTTTTTAAAGTTAGGTGCTGCCAACACAGGCCCCTTCTCCAAGGCCTGCTTAAGGGCTTTCCTGGTTAAGTCCGTTAGGGGTTTTGCCAGGGTGCTATACTGGGGGACAAACTTCCTGTAATACCCGGCCATACATAGGAAAGCCAGCACTTGTTTCTTAGTCTTGAGGGTAGGCCACTCTAGGATGGCCGCTATTTTGGCCGGCTTCTGCTGGTGCCCACTTACCACCTAATGACTTAAGTACTGGACTTCTCCCATACCGATCTGGCACTTGTCGGGCCTAAGGGTCAGCCCGGCACGGGCGATCCTACCTAGGATGGCTTCTAGGTGGAGTAAGTGCTCTTCCCAGGTGTTTCTGAAGATGGCTATGTCGTCCAGGTAGGCACAAGCAAATTCCTGTGCCCCTATTGGCAGATAATCCACTAACCACTGGAAAGTAGCTGGGGCATTCTTCATCTCTAAGGTCATCACCTTGAACTGGTAGAGGCCAAAAGGGGTGACAAAGGCTGATTTGGCTACAGCCTCAGGGTCAAGGGGTATCTGCCAGTACCATCTGCTAAGATTGAGGGTAGAGACAATGCCAGCTCCAGCGAGTCTGTCAAGTAATTCATCTACCCGGGGAGTCGGATAGGCTTCAGTGACCGTCTGGTCATTGAGCCTTTGGTAGTCAACTCAGAACCGGGTGGTTCCATCTTTTTTGGGGACCAGGACTACCGGGGAGGCCCAAGGACTGGCGGACGGTTCAATGACTCCCAATTCTTGCATCTCCTGTAGCTCCTGCCACGTGCCTTTCCTGACTGCCTCTGGGATGCTATATGCAGGTTGGAGAAGGGGCTCCTGTTCTTTGGTGAGAACCTGGTGTTGGGTCAGGGCAGTGAGGCTGGGATGCAGGGAAAATAGCTGTGGCCATTTTTTGGACCATATTTCTAATGTGCTGCTGCTGGGTTGGGTCTAGCTGGGTGGGGTCCTAAAGTGGGATTATCGCTGCCGTCTGAGGCCCAGGCGGCGGCCAAGAGGTCAGGGATGTCCTGTTCCTCAGGGTCATCAACTGCCAAGAAGCATATGGCCAGGGCCACTTGTGTTCTAGGTTGATACACTTTAAGGGCGTTCATGTGACAGGTCTTTTGTTCCTGCAGTTTGGCCCCTCTCGCGATCACATAGGTGGTCTCCCCTTGTCTGTCAATGACCTGATATGGCCCTACCCATGCTGTCTGAAGCTTGCTCTCTTTCATGGGTCGCAGAGTCAGGACCTGCTGCCTCACGTGGAACTCTCTGGGTTGCGTGTGCCTGTCATAGTAGTGTTTCTGTTTGTGTTGGGCACAGTGGAGGTGGTGTTGGGCTAATCCCATGAGGGTGGCCAATTTTTCCCATAGCTCTACTACATAGGTGACCGCTGGGGTTTCAGCAGAGTCGCACTTGCCCTCCCAATATTCCCGGAAGATGTTCAGGGGTCCCCGGACCCTTCTACCGAACAAGAGTTCAAAGGGGGAGAAGCCAGTGGACTCCTGTGGCACCTCCTGATAGGCGAACAAAAGATGGGGCAGATAGAGCTCCCAATCTCGCTGCGTCTCTGTGAAAGCCCATAGGCCACTGGTCTGGGGGTGGTATGCTGTAGTGTGAATGGGTTTCACCCCACACAGCTCCCACACCTGGTGCATGATCTCGAAGGTGAATTGTGTGCCCTGAGCAGACAGAATCTCTGCGGGGAACCGTACTCGGGAGAAGACTTTAATGAGGGCATCCGCAACGCTTTCTGCAGTGATGCTGGATGGAGCCACGGCTTTTGGGTAGCGAGTAGCAAAGTCCACAATGGTAAGAATTAATTTCTTACCAGTGCGGCTGGGGTGGGCTAGGGGACCTATGATGTCTACTGCTACTCGCTGGAAGGGCTCTCCTGTGAGGGGAAAAGGTTGTAGGGGTGCGGGTGGATGATCTCCCCTTTTTCCAACCCATTGGAAGATGTCACAGGTGCGGCAGAAGGTGCGAACATCTCAGGATAGTTTGGGCCAAAAGAAGGCTCTGGTTAACCAGTGCTCGGTGCTCCAAACTCCCAGGTGACTGCTAGGGGAATCTTGTGGGCTAGGGACAGAAGAACAGCCCTATGCTGGACTGGCACTAGCAACTGAGTGCTGGTTAACTGGGTGGCCCCCTGACAGCGGGTCTGGGTGCTACGGTACAATAACCCGTCTTCCCATATGAACCGTTCTCCCCCTGATCCTGTCTTCCCAGTGTCAGCCATATGTCGGTACTCCACCAGGGTGGGATCTTCTAGAAGGGCAGCGTGGAATTCTCTAGGGGGAAGCCAGGAGATGGGGGTGTCTGAGAGAGCAGGTGAATGGGATTGTGATGGGAGGCTTATCATCTGAAGTTGGGTGGCTGCTCGAGTAAGCACCTGGCAATCTCCATGGGTTCCCGTGGGGGCAAAGCAGCTGTAAAGATAGCCCAAGTAATTTCCCAGCAACACATCTGCGGGCAGTCTGGGCATGATTCCAACAGTCTGGTTTCCTTGTCCCGAGCCCCAGTTTAAGTGGATGTTGGCTATAGGTAACTGATAAATCCTGCCCCCACCACATGTACCTCCACCACATGTACCTCCACGACATCATTGATCTTGTAGTGGGGGACACAAGAGGGTTGCACCAAGGTAAGGGTGGCCCCCATATCACTTAATCCAGTGGTGGGGGTCCCATTGATGCTGACTGATTTCAGGTGCTGCTGGCGGTTGTCCGGTTGGGTCCTTGTGACAGGACTATTTCGTGCTATGCTCCCCAGTCATAGTGGTCCCCTGGGGTTGACTGAATTTCTAAGGGAGCGGGCCATTTCTGGTTGTATGGCCCAGCGGGATTGTTCCAGGGGCCATTTCTGGTGATGCAAGGGGTGGGCCTTGGGGCTGGACGTGAAAATTGAGGAACGGTGCTGAACCAGGGGGGTGTCTGGTACTTGGCGGGTGGCCCCCTGGCTTCCTGCTGCTTGGCTGTAGCTCCACGGTTCATGGGGCAGTTGTACTGCATATGGCCCCTCTGGTTACAAGTGTAGCATAGAGGCCCTGGGTTAGGGGCCCTTCTTGGTGGAGAAGAGGCTCTGGCCGGGCCTGGTCCTGTGCGAGGGGGTTAGGCAGGATTGTGTGGGGGTCTAGTTTCCCCTTATCACGGTTTGTTAAGACTCTCAGACATAAGGTTTAGGTAAAAACATAACTTTATTGAAAAGTTAAAGGCAATCCCATAGGGTTTTCATACACATACAAACAATACATAGATGATGATGACAATAGCAAATAGGTTCTACCAGCCTTGCCAATATACCGGGCAAGGCAACCCAGGCGAGTCTGGGACAAGAGGCTCTACCGGGCCAGCCAATATACCGGGCTGGGCAGCCTAACGGGATACTAGTGTAGTAGGCTCTACCGGCCTTGCCAATACCGGGTAAGGCAACCTTAAGATGGAATAGTATGCGGTTCTACCGGCCTTACCAATATACCGGGCAAGGCAGCCTGATGGGATACCAATGAGGAGGCTCTACCGGCCTTGCCAATACCGGGTAAGGCAACCTTAAGGTGGCAAAGTGAAGGTTCTACCGGCCTTACCAATATATCGGGCAAGGCAGCCTGATGGAATACCAATGAGTAGGCTCTACCGGCCTTGCCAATATACCGGGCAAGGCAGCCCAAAGGAAGGTGACAACCACAGTAACCTAATGACTGTCAGATGATAATGACAGTAAGATGGAATATAGAGGTTACCAGTCAAGTGGTTTCACAGTAATCAGAAACTCTGGTGCCCATATACTATAGGAATCAATGCTGTTAGGACTGGACAGCGCACTCGGAGCCATCAAGTACCTGACTGCAAGTCAGGGAGCAAACCAGCGCCCTACGTTAGGAACATACAGGCAGAATGTGAGCCGCAAGGCTAATGGAGTAAACCAGCGTCCGCACGCTGGGACCAACAGACTGTAATGTGAGCCGCAAGGCTAATGGAGCAAACCAGCGTCCGCACGGTGGGTCCAACAGACTATAATGTGAGCCGCAAGGCTAATGGAGCAAACCAGCGTCCGCACGCTGGGACCAACAGACTGTAATGTGAGCCGCAAGGCTAATTGAGCAAACCAGCCTCCGCACACTGAAACCAACAGGCTGAATGTGAGCCGCAAGGCTTAGTGAAGCAAACCAGCGTCCGCACGCTGGGAACCAACAGGAGGAAATGTCGCCGAAGCGAATGAAGAACAATGTCGCCACAGATGCAGGAACTGGAAGCAGGAAACAACAGGAACCAGCAGAGAAGATCAACTGGATCAAGCGCGGCCAAGCAGACTGGCAGCAGGAACATCAGCTACTGATGAGAACAACCGGAACCGGACTGGAACTGACAAAGCAGGCAGGAACTCAGGAACAGGTTGACTCAGGAACTCAGCAACAGGCCCAATCAGCTACTGTAGTAAGGAGGAAGTGGATGCTGTCAAAGACACCACGAAAGGGCAACCAAAGGGTGCCCAGACTGAGTTTAAAAAGGCAATGTGAGGCGGGCTGAAGGCAGACAGCCAATGGGAGCCCCCTACAGGTGATAGACACTGAATTGCAGCAATCACGGGCACCGTGATACCCCTCCTCCTAATGGTCGCTGGGACCAGGAACCCATTTTCCGAGTATCCTCATATTGGTCTGCCAACTGGGCCACTTGGGTGAGGGTGCAAGGGTTACAATCCCGAACCCAGTCTCGAATGGGCTCGACCGTATTAAAAAAAAAAAAAAATGTTCTAACAGTATTTCTTGGCAACAGTCCTCGTCAAGTAAGCATCCAGCATCCATGTCAAGTAAGAGTTGGACTAAGTCCTGCTTCCTTAATCCAAAAGTATTGTGTCCTCGTTTGGCGGCCAATTTTGCAGAGTGGCCAAGGGAGCATGTGTGTATAAATCCGCCATGTTCCCGCCAGCTGGGTCCCCAGTTGGTGGTTTGGACCTCTCAGAAGAGAAAATCCCACCACTGCCAACCAGTATAACTGGAACCCAACACCCCGAGGAGACCTGAGCTGTCGTAACTGGGTCTGCTCTTCTGGAATCGGCTGGGCAATGTCGAAGGAGCCGTCGAAGTTGAGAATTCCTGGAAGTGGACGGTGAATAGCTCTTAGGCACTGCCCTGGGATGGGAGTCAGAGAGGACTCTTTAGACCATCTGGGCAAGCACGACACAGAAGACTGCTTACTCCACAGGAACACACTTTACTGCACAAGGTCAGGCTTTATATACAGAGCTGGAACCCCTCCAGTCGAAAGATGAAACAAAGGACACAAAAGGCCATCAACAATTGGTGAATACAGAACACACAGAACCACACATGATTACATTAGCTCCCAGCAGGGAGTCTTAGTACCATACAGAATAGTAATTGGCTGGAGTGTCTTGAATACACATTTTGGGAGACAATGGTCAGTGGTTGGAGTCGTTGGCCGACTACTTTGAATGTCCCACTCCAACCTTGACCAATCAAATACCAATATGAGTTGGCCTGGTGGCCAATCCCTGAGCTGCCTACTTTTCCCTAGGTTAGGCTATGGGAGTCATTTGAATGTCTTGCTCAGAGATTCAACCAATCAGGCCTTCGCCTACTGTCCCTGCCGGTGGTACGATGTTCTGTCGACACTTCGATGGTTCGTTGACAATTCCCATCGACTCCCGGGATCCTTCACCTGTTTGTCGGAAACTCGGTTAGCCCCATAATCTGTCAAGGGGTTGTCAAGCTTTACAGTCCTGCCACTCCATCCCATTAAGTCCTTGGGGCGAGCTGTATGTCAGGAACAGTGTTCTTATAAAGTTCGACAAAGGGTCGCATAAGGGGTACAAAATCCAGACGCCCATAACTCTGTCCAGTAACAGACAGCGTCCTTCCTCTCAATGTCTCACCTAATATGCTGAGGTGTCACATGAGCTGGTGTAATACGAGGAGGAGTCAATGAGGTACCTGACTGCGATGGTGAGTCCACGTTAGGGAGGATGATGTCTCACGGACCGTCAGTCTGGCTTGAACTTCTGACACATCCGAGCCCAGGTTTGTAAGGAGCTCCATAATATGGTTAAATTGGCTAACTGATGGTGACTGGGGTGAACTGGACATGAATAAATACCGTAGCACCACGGTACACTTGACCAATACTGCTCTAGCTGAAGTTGGTCTCTCCTGGGCGCCTCAAGCTTTCTCCTCCATACTGGTAATCGATTCTAGGTCTGAGTGTTCTTTAACCCCTTGTGGGTTGGTGCCTGGCACATTGTGTACAGTCATTGCAGTCGCTGATTGGCGTTACTCCGTGCCTCTGTGGCAGTCCTCCTTTGGCAGTCTACCGTTTGTCCAGGTCATTCGTTGCTGTCGCGGCCCTAGTCGCCATTGTGTCACACTCTGTGTAAAGAGTGTACTAAGGGCCATTGTACTATTAGGGCCTGCCCGTCCTCCCGGCCTAACAGTAATCACACTATCCGTATTTCATTTTGGATTCACACGAATTGTACCTGACCTGTGTCAGTATAGTATTGTATATATTATATACTGGACCTGTGTGGGTACTAATAACTGTAACCTGACCTGTGTCAGTGTTGTATTGTATATATATACTGGACCTGTGTATGTATTTTGTACTGCTACATGTTCTGTGTCAGTAATATACTGCTGCATACATGCTGGACCCGCGAGGGTTATTCTATTACTGTGGTTCTTCAATAAAATTGCATTTTACTTAAACCTTCCATATCTGAGTGTCAAGGCCCAATCGTCTATTAGGAGAGTCTTCAACAGACGGGTTTTTGTCAGGGCCGGGATTGATAAGGGTCAACTTCCTGGCTGAGTACCAACCGAGTACCTGGCCGAGTACCAACCTCTTCAAGAAACCAATTCAGATATACTCAAGACCCAACTCAATTTGCGAGAGGATCTTTCTCACAAGATAATAGAACCCCAAATCTGTTCTATCCTACAAGAGGCAGAATTTGGAGAGGAAGAAGCTCCCATGATCCTCACGTTCCTGGCCTTTCTGAGGTAAGTACTACTCATCCCCTTCACAAGGAAACTGTGGGTGGCAGACTCGCCCATTTTTTCCATGCTTGGTCACGCATAACCTCAGACCAATGGGTCCTTCAGACAATTCGAGGTTACCATATAGAGTCTTATTCAACCCCTTACCAAACAAAAGTCCCTCCTTCTATCTATTTCTCAAGAGAAGATTTTCTTATAGTGGATTTAGAAATCCTAGAGCTACAGAAAAAGGGAGCCATTATCCAAGCCCCAGTGTCAGAACCGGGTTTCATCAGCAACATCTTTCTGGTACACAAGAAAGATTCGGGGGTACGTCCGGTAATAAACCTACGGAATCTAAATGCCTTCGTGTTTTACAGGCGTTTCAAAATGGAGGGCATTCATTGCCTCAGAGACCTTCTAATTACATCAGATTGGATGGTCAAGTTAAATCTAAAAGATACCTATTTGACCATACCTATTGCCCTAGATCAGCAAAATCTACTTCGATGGAGAGCGATGACTTGGCAAATCACTTGTCTCCCATTCGGACTGTTCTCAGCTTTGTGGTGCTTCACCAAGGTCATGAAACCGGTGGTTTCGTTCTTGAGGAGCAGGGGTATCTGTATGATAATTTATCTCAACGATATCCTAATAATGTCACAAAATCAGGAGACTCTCAGGGCCCATCTTCAACTAACAATTCAGACTCTTTCCAATCTGTGATTTCTTATCAACTGGAAAAAAATTGATAATTCACCCAACTTGCGTCATTGAATTCCTGGGCTTCGTAGTGGATTCAGGAAACTGTTCTCTACGTCTTCCTCGCAACAAGCTGAGGAATATCCGTTGGGAAATCAGGAACATCCTAAAATCTGACACCATCTCACTAAGAATGTTAACAAGAATAGTGGGACTCCTATCAGCTTCTATACAGTCTTCCCAGCACCTCTTCATTACAGGGCACTTCAAAGATTGAAGACTCTGCACTTGAGCAGAGGCCTGGGATATTCAGATTTGATTCCCTTTTCGGAAGATGCCCGAGTAGAACTCCTCTGGTTGTTGGAACCCATGGAAGCATGGAACGGGAGAGCAATCTTTGACAGGCCTTCAGAAGTAGTCATCGAATCAGACGCGAGTACTCGAGGTTGGGGAGCCCGTTGCGGACAGTTCACTACTGGGGGGAAATGGTCCCCGTTACAAAAGAACCTGCATATCAATTGCTTAGAATTGTTAGCAGGTTCATTTGCAATAAAAAGTTTCACAAAGAGTTCGTAGAATTGCTGCATTCTGTTGAAAATGGACAACGTATCGGCAGTCCTATACACAAATCATCTTGGGGGGGACAAAGTCCAAAATGCTGGCCAATCTAGTCAAAGAATTTGGGCACTTTTGCCTAGACAGGAACATTTCGTTCCAAGCAGAATATATCCCTGTTCTTTCCAACACCATAGCGGATTGGAATTCCAGGTACCTCAAGGACTTCAGTGCTTGGACACTCCATATGCACACTTTCAGGAAACTAGACACCATTTGGGCCCCCTTAACGCTAGATCGTTTTTGCATCCAGACTGAACACATGGTTACTGAATTTCTTCTGCTGGAGACCCGATCCGGAAGCTCTAGCCACAGATGCCTTCCTTCAGACCTGGCCAGTGAAAGAGGGTTACGCGTTTCCTTCTTTCAACATAATCTCCAGGACCATCCTTCAAACCAGGAAACAAGAGGTGACCCTGGTCCTGGTCACCACTTTCTGGACGTCACAACTGTAGTTCCTCTACTTCTCGAAATGTCAGTAGACTTCCCTCGTTACTTAATTCCACATCCGCACTTGTTTTGAGACCCAGCAGGGAACCCACATGACTTAATACTTCAGAACCACCTTCATCTCATCATCTGGAAAATCTCAGGAGTCGTTGGGTTATCAACAACCTTTTGGAAATCGGCTAAGATGCTTATCTCCGAAGCTTGGGCACCAGGTACCAAATTATGTTATATCACTATGTGTGTATATCACTATGTGTGTATAAATCACTGTGTGTGTGTATAAATCACTGTGTGTGTGTATAAATCACAATACTTGTAAATAAATCACATGTATAAATCACAATGTGTGTATATAAATCACAATACCTGTATATAAATCACAAATGTAAATCACATTACGTGTATATAAATCACAATGAGTATATATAATTCACACATATAAGTCACTACATGTGTGTATATAAATCACAATACCTATATATAAATCACACATATAAATTACAATGTGGGTATATAAATCTCAATACCTGTATATAAATCACAATACCTGTATACAAATCAAATCACACATATAAATCACAATAAATATATATAAATCACACAGATCTCTGTGTGTATATAAATCACACATATAAATCACAATGCATATATATAAATCACAATACCTGTATATTAATCACAAAATGTGTATATAAATCACACACATGAATCACAATATGTGTATATAAATCACTATACCTGTAAATAAATCGCAATACATGTATATAAATCACACATATAAATCACTATATGTGTGTATATAAATAACAGATATAAATCACAATATGTGTGTAAATAAATCACATATATAAATCACAATACCTGTATATAGATCACACATATAAATCACTATATGTGTGTATATAAATAACAGATATAAATCACTATATGTGTGTATATAAATCACAATACCTGTATATAGCTCACACATATAAATCACTATATGTGTGTATATAAATCACACAATAAAACCACAATGTGTATATATAAATCACAATACCTGTATATATAAATCACAATAAGTGTATATAAATCACACACATGAATCACAATACGTGTATATAACTAACATTACCTGTATATAAATCACAATAATGTATATAAATCACACACATAAATCACAATAAGTGTATATAAATCACACATATAAATCACAATGTGTATATATAAATCACAATACCTGTATATAAATCACATACGTGAATCATAATACATGTATATAAATCACAATATGTGTATATAAATCATACGTAAAATCACACACTATGTATATAAATCACAATACGTGTATATAACTCACAATAATGTATATAAATCACACATATAAATCACAATAAGTGTATATAAATCACACATATAAATCACAATGTGTATATATAAATCACAATACCTGTATATAAATCACATACGTGAATCATAATACATGTATATAAATCACAATATGTGTATATAAATCATACGTATAAATCACACACTGTGTATATAAATCACAATATGTGTATATAAATCACTATACCAGTATATAAATCACAATACGTGTATATAAATCACAATACTTGTATATAAATATCACGGTGCCCATGATTCCTCTGGCGACATTGCTATGTCCGGTTTACTTCCTGCTTGTCTTTTATTGGCTGATGGGTCCTATCTCCGCCCAGTTCTAGCCCTTAAATACTCAGCCCTGTCATTTCATGGGCGCCCTTTTGTGGTGTTCCAGCCGCTAGCGCTTGTTCCTGACTTCACGTGTGAATCCTGTGCATGACCCGGACTGCCTGACCACTCTGCCTGTTTGTTCCTGCTCTGTATACCGACCCGGATTGGCTGACGTTCCTGCTCTGTGTACCGACCCGGATTGGCTGACGTTCCTGCTCTGTGTACCGACCCGGATTGGCTGATGCTCCTGCTCTGTGTACCGACCTGGACTGGCTGATGCTCCTGCTCTGTGTACCGACCCGGATTGGCTGATGTTCTTTCTCTGTGTACTGACCCGGATTGGCTGACGCTCCTGCTCTGCGTACCGACCTGGATTGGCTGACGTTCCTGCTCTGTGTACTGACCCGGCCTGGCTGACGTTCTTTCTCTGTGTACCGACCCGGATTGGCTATGTTCCTGCTCTGTGTATCACCCCCGGTACTATTGTCAGTCCCATCTGTGTCCCATCTGGAGGGCATCCCTCCTGTGCCGCTTACTGTCTCTAGACAGTCTCTGGTTGCCTCGATACCCACACCGCTACCACCGCTCTGTTATTGTGACCCTGTCTCCTCACCTGTGCACTATTGTATCCTTTCACTTCTGTGTCTGGACCTGTTGGTCGCACCCCGGTACGCTTGACCTGTCCACCACTTACCTCCGAGGCTGGGCTCGTTCTTGGGCGCCTCTGTTAGGCTCCACTGCCTTGCAGTCCATTCCAGGTCTGAGTGTTTGTTAACCCCTTGAGGGTTGGTGCTGTTTGCGCTTCAGGGTCACAGTCTTCCTCTGTCACTGGTGTGTGGTACATCGTGATAGTCTGCTGCCTTGTCACCCTCAGTCTGTTCTGACAGTCTGGGTAATACCTCTACTGCTACTGCTTGGCGGTACCGTGTGTCTATACACTTCAGGCCGTTCCTCTGTTGTTGTCATCAGAACCCTACAGTCCGGAGCCTCCTATTGGACTGCCTAGGGTCTCTGTCCGCTTGTCTCCTGTCCAGGGCCTTCTTTGGTCTCCGCTTGCCTAGTCTCTCCTGAATACCCTGACTGGGGATAGTAGTGGCCTCCTACTCAGCCATCCCTATTGTGGCATTCCTTATCTTGGGTTCACTCTCTGCGTGGGGAGTCTCCGCTGACCTCTGCACTACTAGGGCCTGCCGGCATCCCTCGGCATAGTAGTTCTCTCTGCTCCTCTGGATTCACACGAACTGTTAACCTGACCTGTGTCAGTATTGTACCATTTGTATCTACTGGACACGTGTGGGTTACTATATATCATTGTCGCCTGACCTGTGTCAGTATTGTACCATTTGTACCTACTGGACCTGAGTGGGTTACTGTATATCATTGTAGCCTGACCTGTGTCAGTATTGTACCATTTGTACCTACTGGACCCGGGTGGGTTACTGTAAATCACTGTGGCCTGACCTGCGTCAGTATTGTACCATTTGTACCTACTGGACTCGTGTGGGTTACTGTATATCATTGTAGCCTGACCTGTGTCAGTATTGTACCATTTGTACCTACTGGACCCGGGTGGGTTACTGTATATCATTGTAACCTGACCTGTGTCAGTATTGTACCATTTTTACCTACTGGACCTGTGTGGGTTACTGTATATCATTGTAGTCTGACCTGTATCAGTATTGTACCATTTTTACCTACTGGACCTGAGTGGGTTACTGTATATCATTGTAACCTGACCTGTGTCAGTATTGTACCATTTTTACCTACTGGACCTGTGTGGGTTACTGTATATCATTGTAGTCTGACCTGTGTCAGTACTGTATCATTTGTACCTACTGGACTCGTGTGGGTTACTGTATATCATTGTAACCTGACCTGTGTCAGTATTGTACCATTTGTACCTACTGGACCCGTGTGGGTTACTGTATATCATTGTAGCCTGACCTGTGTCAGTATTGTACCATTTGTACCTACTGGACCCGTGTGGGTTACTGTATATCATTGTAGCCTGACCTGTGTCAGTATTGTATCATTTGTACCTACTGGACCTGAGTGGGTTACTGTATATCATTGTAACCTGACCTGTATCAGTATTGTATCATTTGTACCTACTGGACCCGTGTGGGTTACTGTATACTATTTGTAACCTGACCTGTGTCAGTATTGTATCATTTGTACCTACTGGACCTGAGTGGGTTACTGTATACTATTTGTAACCTGACCTGTATCAGTATTGTATCATTTGTACCTACTGGTCCTGAGTGGGTTACTGTATATCATTGTGGCCTGACCTGTATCAGTATTGTAT
This sequence comes from Rhinophrynus dorsalis, assembly GCA_037306005.1. Taxonomy (NCBI): domain Eukaryota; kingdom Metazoa; phylum Chordata; class Amphibia; order Anura; family Rhinophrynidae; genus Rhinophrynus; species Rhinophrynus dorsalis. The sequence continues at coordinate 116,854 of JBBDGT010000308.1, read as the reverse complement.
CATTTGTACCTACTGGACCCGTGTGGGTTACTGTATATCATTGTGGCCTGACCTGTGTCAGTATTGTATCATTTGTACCTACTGGATCCGTGTGGGTTACTGTATATAATTGTAACCTGACCTGTGTCAGTATTGTACCATTTGTACCTACTGGACCTGTGTGGGTTACTGTATATCATTGTAACCTGACCTGTATCAGTATTGTATCATTTGTACCTACTGGACCTGTGTGGGTTACTGTATATCACTGTGGCCTGACCTGTGTCAGTATTGTATCATTTGTACCTACTGGACCCGTGTGGGTTACTGTAGGTTGAAGGAGGTTGAAGGAGGCCAAATGTATTATTAGATGTGCCAAAGCACACACAGAAGAAAAAATTGCCCAGTCAATAAAAAAGGGGGATAAAACATTTTTTAGATATATAAGTGAAAGGAGGAAAACGAAACAAGGAATAGTTAGACTAAAAACAAAAGATGGAAACTATGTAAATGAGAATAAAGGGCTAGCTGACTGTCTCAATGAATATTTCTGTTCAGTTTTTACACAGGAAGATGAAGGGAAGGGACCGCTGTTAGAAAAAAGAAATGGCAAGACACGGGAAACATGCATGTTTACAGAAGAAGAAGTTCTAATTCAACTTTCTAATGTAAAAACAGATAAATCAATGGGTCCAGATGGGATACACCCAAAGTTATTAAAATAACTTAAGTGTGTTCTGGCAAAACCTTTAACAGATTTATTCAATCAGTCACTAGCAAAAGGAATTGTTCCAGAAGATTGGAAGGTAGCAAATGTAGTACCGCTTCACAAAAAAGGTAGCAGGGAAGAGTCTGGTAACTACAGACCAGTAAGTCTTACATCAGTAGTGGGAAAATTAATGGAGACTGTGTTAAAGGAAAGAATTGTTGAATATCTGAATATAAATAGCTTGCAAGATACCAAACAGCATGGGTTTACAGCAGGGAGATCTTGTCAAACTAACCTCATAGATTTTTTTGACTGGGTAACTAAAATAATAGATCAAGGGGGAGCTGTAGATATAGTTTATCTAGATTTCAGTAAAGCATTTGACACTGTCCCTCACAGAAGACTCATAAATAAATTGCAGTGTTTGGGTCTAGATGTAAATATAGTGAAATGGATAAGGCAATGGCTGAGTGACAGGAGACAGAAGGTGGTAGTCAATGGAGAATATTCGGACGAAAGGAGTGTTACTAGTGGAGTACCTCAGGGATCTGTACTGGGGCCCATTCTTTTTAATATTTTTATTAGTGATATTGCAAAAGGTCTTCAAGGAAAGGTATGCCTTTTTGCAGATGATGCAAAGATCTGCAATAGGGTAGACATTCCAGGGGGAAAAAGCCAAATGGCGAATGATTTAGGTAAATTAGAAGAATGGTCAAGAGTGTGGCAGATGCACTTTAACGTTGATAAATGTAAAATAATGCACTTGGGACATAAAAATCCAAAGGAAAAATATACCATTAAGGGTACTGTGCTGTCAGAGACAACAGAGGAAAGGGATTTGGGAGTAATTATTTCTAATGACTTAAAGGTAAGCAGGCAATGTAATAAAGCGATGGGGAATGCAAGCAGGGCACTGGGTTGTATAGCTAGGGGCATTAGTAGCAGAAAAAGGGAAGTAGTCATGCCACTGTACAGATCTCTAGTTAGACCTCACCTAGAATATTGTGTACAGTACTGGAGACCCCATCTCCAGAAGGATATTGATACTCTAGAGAAAATTCAAAGAAGGGCTACTAAAATGGTGACTGGTCTACAGGAAAAGAAATATCAGGATAGACTAAAGGATCTGAATATGTATAGCTTGGAGGAGAGGAGAGAGAGAGGGGATATGATAGAAACATTCAAATACATGAAGGGATTGAACAAAGTACAGGATGGAAGTATATTTCAAAAGAGTAAAAACTTTAGGACAAGAGGCCATAGTCTAAAACTAGAGGGACACAGGTTTAGATGTAATGTAAGAAAGTTTTACTTCACTGAGAGGGTAATAGACAAGTGGAATAGCCTACCAGCAGAAGTGGTAGATGTCAATACAGTGACAGAATTTAAGCATGCATGGGATAGGCATAAGGCGGTCCTTAACATAAGAAAAGACCAAGGACCAAAAAAGGTTTGAGGTTTTTTTTTTTTTTTTAACACAGTAGGAAATTGGGCAGACTAGATGGGCCGATTGGTTCTTATCTGCCGTCAAATTCTATGTTTCTATGTATATCATTGTAGCCTGACCTGTGTCAGTATTGTATCATTTGTACCTGCTGGACCTGAGTGGGTTACTGTATATCATTGTAACCTGACCTGTATCAGTATTGTATCATTTGTACCTACTGGACCCATGTGAGTTACTGTATATCATTGTGGCCTGACCTGTATCAGTATTGTATCATTTGTACCTACTGGACCCGTGTGGGTTACTGTATATTATTGTAACCTGACCTGTGTCAGTATTGTATCATTTGTACCTACTGGACCCGTGTGGGTTACTGTATATCATTGTGGCCTGACCTGTGTCAGTATTGTACCATTTGTACCTACTGGACCCGTGTGGGTTACTTTATATCATTGTATCATTTGTACCTACTGGACCCGTGTGGGTTACTGTATATTATTGTAACCTGACCTGTGTCAGTATTGTATCATTTGTACCTACTGGACCCGTGTGGGTTACTGTAAATCATTGTGGCCTGACCTGTATCAGTATTGTACCATTTGTACCTACTGGACCCGTGTGGGTTACTGTATATCATTGTAACCTGACCTGTATCAGTATTGTATCATTTGTACCTACTGGACCCGTGTGGGTTACTGTAAATCATTGTAGCCTGACCTGTATCAGTATTGTATCATTTGTACCTACTGGACCCGTGTGGGTTACTGTATATCATTGTAGCCTGACCTGTATCAGTATTGTACCATTTGTACCTACTGAACCTGAGTGGGTTACTGTATATCATTGTGGCCTGACCTGTATCAGTATTGTATCATTTGTATCTACTGGACCCGTGTGGGTTACTGTATATCATTGTAGCCTGACCTATGTCTGTATTGTATCATTTGTACCTACTGGACCTGCGTGGGTTACTGTATATCATTGTGGCCTGACTTGTGTCAGTATTGTATCATTTGTACCTACTGGACCCGTGTGGGTTACTGTATATCATTGTAACCTGACCTGTGTCAGTATTGTACCATTTGTACCTACTGGACCTGCGTGGGTTACTGTATATCATTGTATCATTTGTACCTACTGGACCTGAGTGGGTTACTGTATATCATTGTGGCCTGACCTGTGTCAGTATTGTATCATTTGTACCTACTGGACCTGCGTGGGTTACTGTATATCATTGTATCATTTGTACCTACTGGTCCCACATGGGTCTCCTTTTTTCTTGTTTTATTAATAAAATTGTGTTTTACCATATCCTTCTGAGTCTGAGTGTCCACAAAACCGTTACAATAAATCACAAATATAAATCACAATGTGTGTATACGGATCACGATACCTGTATGTAAATCACACATAAATCACAATGTGTGTATATAAATCACAATGTGTGTATATAAATCACACATAAATCACAATACGTGGATATAAATCACAATACGTGGATATAAATCACAATACGTGTATATATATCACAATGAGTGGATATAAATCACAATACGTGTATATAAATCACTTTACATGTATATAAATCACTATATATATTCTGGATATAAATTTCCATATAGGTACACACATGAGGTGTGTGGAGAGAAATCAGTCTGTATAAGTAAAATAACTTAGTTTTGCTCTAAATCATTATTCCGTTACACACAGAGGTGTCTAGAAGTCCTGACAGAACCTAAAAGTTCTCAGTAATGCCCCGCCCACCAGCCACACCCCCTGAAACACCAGTGCCCCTCTTTGGAACTTTAAAATGATGGGGCGTATGCTGTTGTTCCCTATAACTCCTCCCACAGAGGGGCTGTAGATTAGTGAGCGGAAGGCAAGACTCCAATCAGATGTAAGCCTGCCCCAGAGAGGGATCAGAAGGTTCTGGGGTGTGTAGGGGTCCCCCCTGTCCACCTCCTTTCCCCTTTGTATTAAGAAATAAGATGGGGGTGCAGTTCACCAGTCTCCCAGCAGGAGGAGCTCTCACCCCACTCTAGTGCTCTGGTTAATGGAAGGATTTGATCAGTCCTAAGAATATCCCTCTGAGCTGGAGGGGCCGGACAGGAGGACAAAGAGGCGCTTGTGCCTAAAAATACCCTGACCCCCTGCCTGGCACTATTAACCCTGAGTGTGCACTCACCAACAGCTCACCTGGCACAATTAAACCTGTATGTGCTCCACTGCCTGGCACCATTAACCCTGAGTGTGCACTCACCTCCCATTCACTTGGCACCATTAACCCTGTGTGTCACTGCCTGGCACCATTAACCCTGTGTGTACACTCACACCTCCCTCCCCTGTCAGTATTAACCCTGTGTGTACACTCACACCTCCCTCAACTGTCAGTATTAACCCTGTGTGTACACTCACACCTCCCCTGTCAGTATTAACCCCGTGTGTACACTCACACCTCCCCTCCCCTGTCAGTATTAACCCTGTGTGTACACTCAGACCTCCCTCCCCTGTCAGTATTAACCCTGTGTGTACACTCACACCTCCCCTCAACTGTCAGTATTAACCCTGTGTGTACACTCACACCTCCCCTCAACTGTCAGTATTAACCCTGTGTGTACACTCAGACCTCCCTCCCCTGTCAGTATTAACCCTGTGTGTACACTCAGACCTCCCTCCCCTGTCAGTATTAACCCTGTGTGTACACTCACACCTCCGGTCACCTGTCAGTATTAACCCTGTGTGTACACTCACACCTCCGGTCACCTGTCAGTATTAACCCTGTGTGTACACTCACACCTCCCCTCAACTGTCAGTATTAACCCTGTGTGTCACTGCCTGGCACCATTAACCCTGTGTGTACACTCACACCTCCGGTCACCTGTCAGTATTAACCCTGTGTGTACACTCACACCTCCCCTCAACTGTCAGTATTAACCCTGTGTGTACACTCACACCTCCCCTCCCCTGTCAGTATTAACCCTGTGTGTACACTCACACCTCCCGTTACCTGTCAGTATTAACCCTGTGTGTACACTCACACCTCCCCTGTCAGTATTAACCCCGTGTGTACACTCACACCTCCCGTTACCTGTCAGTATTAACCCTGTGTGTACACTCACACCTCCCCTCACCTGTCAGTATTAACCCTGCGTGTACACTCACACCTCCCGTCACCTGTCAGTATTAACTCTGTGTGTACACTCACACCTCCCCTCCCCTGTCAGTATTAACCCTGTGTGCACACTCACACCTCCCGTCACCTGTCAGTATTAACCCTGTGTGTACACTCACACCTACCTCAACTGTCAGTATTAACCCTGTGTGTACACTCACACCTCCCCTCCCCTGTCAGTATTAACCCCGTGTGTACACTCACACCGCCGTCACCGGTCAGTATTAACCCCATGTGTACACTCACACCTCCCTCAACTGTCAGTATTAACCCTGTGTGTACACTCACACCTCCCCTCCCCTGTCAGTATTAACTCTGTGTGTACACTCACACCTCCCGTCACCTGTCAGTATTAACCCTGTGTGTACACTCACACCTCCCTCACCTGTCAGTATTAACCCTGTGTACACTCACACCTCCCCTCCCCTGTCAGTATTAACCCCGTGTGTACACTCACATCTCCCGTCACCGGTCAGTATTAACCCCGTGTGTACACTCACACCTCCCTCAACTGTCAGTATTAACCCTGTGTGTACACTCACACCTCCCTCAACTGTCAGTATTAACCCCGTGTGTACACTCACACCTCCCCTCCCCTGTCAGTATTAACCCCGTGTGTACACTCACACCTCCCGTCACCTGTCAGTATTAACCCTGTGTGTACACTCACACCTCCGGTCTCCTGTCAGTATTAACCCTGTGTGTACACTAACACCTCCCCTCAACTGTCAGTATTAACCCCGTGTGTACACTCACACCTCCCCTCAACTGTCAGTATTAACCCCGTGTTTACACTCACACCTCCCCTTCCCTGTCAGTATTGACCCTGTGTGTACACTCACACCTCCCCTGTCAGTATTGACCCTGTGTGTACACTCACACCTCCCTCAACTGTCAGTATTAACCCTGTGTGTACACTCACACCTCCCTCAACTGTCAGTATTAACCCTGTGTGTACACTCACACTTCCTCAACTGTCAGTATTAACCCCGTGTGTACACTCACACCTCCCCTCCCCTGTCAGTATTAACCCCGTGTGTACACTCACACCTCCCGTCACCTGTCAGTATTAACCCTGTGTGTACACTCACACCTCCCTCAACTGTCAGTATTAACCCTGTGTGTACACTCACACCTCCCTCAACTGTCAGTATTAACCCCGTGTGTACACTCACACCTCCCCTCCCCTGTCAGTATTAACCCCGTGTGTACACTCACACCTCCCCTCCCCTGTCAGTATTAACCCCGTGTGTACACTCACACCTCCCGTCACCTGTCAGTATTAACCCTGTGTGTACACTCACACCTCCCTCAACTGTCAGTATTAACCCCGTGTGTACACTCACACCTCCCCTCCCCTGTCAGTATTAACCCCGTGTGTACACTCACACCTCCCCTCCCCTGTCAGTATTAACCCCGTGTGTACACTCACACCTCCCGTCACCTGTCAGTATTAACCCTGTGTGTACACTCACACCTCCCCTCCCCTGTCAGTATTACCCTGTGTGTACACTAACACCTCCCCTCAACTGTCAGTATTAACCCCGTGTGTACACTCACACCTCCCGTCACCTGTCAGTATTAACCCCTTGTGTACACTCACACCTCCCCTCCCCTGTCAGTATTAACCCCGTGTGTACACTCACACCTCCCGTCACCTGTCAGTATTAACCCCGTGTGTACACTCACACCTCCCGTCACCTGTCAGTATTAACCCCGTGTGTACACTCACACCTCCCCTCCCCTGTCAGTATTAACCCCGTGTGTACACTCACACCTCCCGTCACCTGTCAGTATTAACCCTGTGTGTACACTCACACCTCCCCTCCCCTGTCAGTATTAACCCTGTGTGTACACTAACACCTCCCCTCAACTGTCAGTATTAACCCCGTGTGTACACTCACACCTCCCCTCAACTGTCAGTATTAACCCCGTGTGTACACTCACACCTCCCGTCACCTGTCAGTATTAACCCTGTGTGTACACTCAGACCTCCCTCCCCTGTCAGTATTAACCCTGTGTGTACACTCACACCTCCCTCAACTGTCAGTATTAACCCCGTGTGTACACTCACACCTCCCCTCCCCTGTCAGTATTAACCCCGTGTGTACACTCACACCTCCCGTCACCTGTCAGTATTAACCCTGTGTGTACACTCACACCTCCCCTCAACTGTCAGTATTATCCCCGTGTGTACACTCACACCTCCCGTCACCTGTCAGTATTAACCCTGTGTGTACACTCACACCTCCCGTCACCTGTCAGTATTAACCCTGTGTGTACACTCACACCTCCCTCCCCTGTCAGTATTAACCCTGTGTGTACACTCACACCTCCCGTCACCTGTCAGTATTAACCCTGTGTGCACACTCACACCTCCCTCCCCTGTCAGTATTAACCCCGTGTGTACACTCACACCTCCCGTCACCTGTCAGTATTAACCCTGTGTGTACACTCACACCTCCCTCCCCTGTCAGTATTAACCCCGTGTGTACACTCACACCTCCCCTCCCCTGTCAGTATTAACCCCGTGTGTACACTCACACCTCCCCTGTCAGTATTAACCCTGTGTGTACACTCACACCTCCCCTCCCCTGTCAGTATTAACCCTGTGTGTACACTCACACCTCCCTCAACTGTCAGTATTAACCCTGTGTGTACACTGATACCTCCCGTCACCTGTCAGTATTAACCCTGTGTGTACACTCACACCTCCCCTCCCCTGTCAGTATTAACCCTGTGTGTACACTCACACCTCCCCTCCCCTGTCAGTATTAACCCTGTGTGTACACTCACACCTCCCGTCACCTGTCAGTATTAACTCTGTGTGTACACTCACACCTCCCGTCACCTGTCAGTATTAACCCTGTGTGTACACTCACACCTCCCCTGTCAGTATTAACCCTGTGTGTACACTCACACCTCCCCTGTCAGTATTAACCCCGTGTGTACACTCACACCTCCCGTCACCTGTCAGTATTAACCCTGTGTGTACACTCACACCTCCCCTCACCTGTCAGTATTAACCCTGTGTGTACACTCACACCTCCCGTCACCTGTCAGTATTAACCCTGTGTGTACACTCACACCTCCCGTCACCTGTCAGTATTAACCCCGTGTGTACACTCACACCTCCCGTCACCTGTCATTATTAACCCTGTGTGTACACTCACACCTCCCGTCACCTGTCAGTATTAACCCCGTGTGTACACTCACACCTCCCGTCACCTGTCAGTATTAACCCCGTGTGTACACTCACACCTCCCCTCCTCTGTCAGTATTAACCCTGTGTGTACACTCACACCTCCCGTCACCTGTCATTATTAACCCTGTGTGTACACTCACACCTCCCGTCACCTGTCATTATTAACCCTGTGTGTACACTCACACCTCCCGTCACCTGTCATTATTAACCCTGTGTGTACACTCACACCTCCCGTCACCTGTCAGTATTAACCCTGTGTGTACACTCACACCTCCCCTCCCCTGTCAGTATTAACCCTGTGTGTACACTCACACCTCCCCTTCCCTGTCAGTATTAACCCTGTGTGTACACTCACACCTCCCCTGTCAGTATTAACCCCGTGTGTACACTCACACCTCCCGTCACCTGTCAGTATTAACTCTGTGTACACTCACACCTCCCCTCCGCTGTCAGTATTAACCCTGTGTGTACACTCACACCTCCCGTCACCTGTCAGTATTAACTCTGTGTGTACACTCACACCTCCCGTCACCTGTCAGTATTAACCCTGTGTGTACACTCACACCTCCCCTCTCAGTATTAACCCTGTGTGTACACTCACACCTCCCCTTCCCTGTCAGTATTAACCCTGTGTGTACACTCACACCTCCCCTGTCAGTATTAACCCCGTGTGTACACTCACACCTCCCGTCACCTGTCAGTATTAACCCCGTGTGTACACTCACACCTCCCCTCACCTGTCAGTATTAACCCTGTGTGTACACTCACACCTCCCGTCACCTGTCAGTATTAACCCTGTGTGTACACTCACACCTCCCGTCACCTGTCAGTATTAACCCCGTGTGTACACTCACACCTCCCGTCACCTGTCATTATTAACCCTGTGTGTACACTCACACCTCCCCTTCCCTGTCAGTATTAACCCCGTGTGTACACTCACACCTCCCGTCACCTGTCAGTATTAACCCTGTGTGTACACTCACACCTCCCCTCCTCTGTCAGTATTAACCCTGTGTGTACACTCACACCTCCCCTGTCAGTATTAACCCCGTGTGTACACTCACACCTCCCGTCACCTGTCAGTATTAACTCTGTGTACACTCACACCTCCCCTCCGCTGTCAGTATTAACCCTGTGTGTACACTCACGCCTCCCGTCACCTGTCAGTATTAACTCTGTGTGTACACTCACACCTCCCCTCCCCTGTCAGTATTAACCCTGTGTGTACACTCACACCTCCCGTCACCTGTCAGTATTAACCCTGTGTACACTCACACCTCCCCTCCCCTGTCAGTATTAACCCTGCGTGTACACTCACACCTCCCGTCACCTGTCAGTATTAACCCTGTGTACACTCACACCTCCCCTCCCCTGTCAGTATTAACCCTGTGTGTACACTCACACCTCCCGTCACCTGTCAGTATTAACCCTGTGTACACTCACACCTCCCCTCCCCTGTCAGTATTAACCCTGCGTGTACACTCACACCTCCCCTCCCCTGTCAGTATTAACCCTGCGTGCACACTCACACCTCCCGTCACCTGTCAGTATTAACCCTGCGTGTACACTCACACCTCCCGTCACCTGTCAGTATTAACCCTGCGTGTACACTCACACCTCCCGTCACCTGTCATTATTAACCCTGTGTGTTCACTCACACCTCCCCTTCCCTGTCAGTATTAACCCTGTGTGTACACTCACAGCTCCCGTCACCTGTCAGTATTAACCCTGTGTGTACACTCACACCTCCCGTCACCTGTCATTATTAACCCTGTGTGTACACTCACACCTCCCCTTCCCTGTCAGTATTAACCCTGTGTGTACACTCACACCTCCCCTGTCAGTATTAACCCCGTGTGTACACTCACACCTCCCGTCACCTGTCAGTATTAACCCTGTGTGTACACTCACACCTCCCCTCCTCTGTCAGTATTATCCCCGTGTGTACACTCACACCTCCCTCCCCTGTCAGTATTAACCCTGTGTGTACACTCACACCTCCCTCCCCTGTCAGTATTAACCCTGTGTGTACACTCACACCTCCCCTGTCAGTATTAACCCCGTGTGTACTCTCACACCTCCCGTCACCTGTCAGTATTAACCCTGTGTGTACACTCACACCTCCCCTCCTCTGTCAGTATTATCCCCGTGTGTACACTCACACCTCCCGTCACCTGTCAGTATTAACCCTGTGTGTACACTCACACCTCCCCTCCTCTGTCAGTATTAACCCCGTGTGTACACTCACACCTCCCGTCACCTGTCAGTATTAACCCTGTGTGTACACTCACACCTCCCCTCCTCTGTCAGTATTAACCCTGTGTGTACACTCACACCTCCCGTCACCTGTCATTATTAACCCTGTGTGTACACTCACACCTCCCGTCACCTGTCATTATTAACCCTGTGTGTACACTCACACCTCCTGTCACCTGTCAGTATTAACCCTGTGTGTACACTCACACCTCCCCTCCCCTGTCAGTATTAACCCTGTGTGTACACTCACACCTCCCCTTCCCTGTCAGTATTAACCCTGTGTGTACACTCACACCTCCCCTGTCAGTATTAACCCCGTGTGTACACTCACACCTCCCGTCACCTGTCAGTATTAACCCTGTGTGTACACTCACACCTCCCCTCACCTGTCAGTATTAACCCTGTGTGTACACTCACACCTCCCGTCACCTGTCAGTATTAACCCTGTGTGTACACTCACACCTCCCGTCACCTGTCAGTATTAACCCCGTGTGTACACTCACACCTCCCGTCACCTGTCATTATTAACCCTGTGTGTACACTCACACCTCCCCTTCCCTGTCAGTATTAACCCCGTGTGTACACTCACACCTCCCGTCACCTGTCAGTATTAACCCTGTGTGTACACTCACACCTCCCCTCCTCTGTCAGTATTAACCCTGTGTGTACACTCACACCTCCCGTCACCTGTCATTATTAACCCTGTGTGTACACTCACACCTCCCTCAACTGTCAGTATTAACCCTGTGTGTACACTCACACCTCCCCTCCCCTGTCAGTATTAACCCTGTGTGTACACTCATACCTCCCCTTCCCTGTCAGTATTAACCCTGTGTGTACACTCACACCTCCCCTGTCAGTATTAACCCCGTGTGTACACTCACACCTCCCGTCACCTGTCAGTATTAACTCTGTGTACACTCACACCTCCCCTCCGCTGTCAGTATTAACCCTGTGTGTACACTCACGCCTCCCGTCACCTGTCAGTATTAACTCTGTGTGTACACTCACACCTCCCCTCCCCTGTCAGTATTAACCCTGTGTGTACACTCACACCTCCCGTCACCTGTCAGTATTAACCCTGTGTACACTCACACCTCCCCTCCCCTGTCAGTATTAACCCTGCGTGTACACTCACACCTCCCGTCACCTGTCAGTATTAACCCTGTGTACACTCACACCTCCCCTCCCCTGTCAGTATTAACCCTGTGTGTACACTCACACCTCCCGTCACCTGTCAGTATTAACCCTGTGTACACTCACACCTCCCCTCCCCTGTCAGTATTAACCCTGCGTGTACACTCACACCTCCCCTCCCCTGTCAGTATTAACCCTGCGTGCACACTCACACCTCCCGTCACCTGTCAGTATTAACCCTGTGTGTACACTCACACCTCCCGTCACCTGTCAGTATTAACCCTGTGTGTACACTCACACCTCCCGTCACCTGTCATTATTAACCCTGTGTGTTCACTCACACCTCCCCTTCCCTGTCAGTATTAACCCTGTGTGTACACTCACACCTCCCGTCACCTGTCAGTATTAACCCTGTGTGTACACTCACACCTCCCGTCACCTGTCATTATTAACCCTGTGTGTACACTCACACCTCCCCTTCCCTGTCAGTATTAACCCTGTGTGTACACTCACACCTCCCCTGTCAGTATTAACCCCGTGTGTACACTCACACCTCCCGTCACCTGTCAGTATTAACCCTGTGTGTACACTCACACCTCCCCTCCTCTGTCAGTATTATCCCCGTGTGTACACTCACACCTCCCTCCCCTGTCAGTATTAACCCTGTGTGTACACTCACACCTCCCTCCCCTGTCAGTATTAACCCTGTGTGTACACTCACACCTCCCCTGTCAGTATTAACCCCGTGTGTACACTCACACCTCCCGTCACCTGTCAGTATTAACCCTGTGTGTACACTCACACCTCCCCTCCTCTGTCAGTATTATCCCCGTGTGTACACTCACACCTCCCGTCACCTGTCAGTATTAACCCTGTGTGTACACTCACACCTCCCCTCCTCTGTCAGTATTAACCCCGTGTGTACACTCACACCTCCCGTCACCTGTCAGTATTAAACCTGTGTGTACACTCACACCTCCCTCCCCTGTCAGTATTAACCCTGTGTGTAAACTCACACCTCCCTCCCCTGTTAGTATTAACCCTGTGTGTACACTGATACCTCCCGTCACCTGTCAGTATTAACCCCGTGTGTACACTCACACCTCCCGTCACCTGTCAGTATTAACCCCGTGTGTACACTCACACCTCCCTCACCTGTCAGTATTAACCCCGTATGCACTTACCTACCGTGTACTTATATACAAGGGGTAAGTACACATGTTGTAGGTATACAAGAAAGAAGCAGGACGATCTGCTATATCCTTCAGATCTCCAGAGGCCTGGACCAATCAGATCTGCACCCAGTCTAAAATCCTTACAAGTAAATGCTTCTCTATATGTAAATCAGAGTGTAACTGTATAGAGATGTAATATTCTATATGTAGGTATAATTATATATGTGTGTATCCTATATAGCAATGCGCCAAGTGTGTGTCATAAACCGTCACACGCAGCAGAGACTGCCCGCACCGCGGCTGATAATGGAGCGGGGCTCTGAATTTAGACCGAGGGTGCACAGACAGGATTATGGTCTGAATTCGCAGTGCGTCACCCCGTATCTCTTCTGCGCGTGACTGCACCACGGCCATCGGTGGGGGGCACTGTAACCCGTGTACAAAGAGCTATTCAAAGAGTATATAATAATTTGTAATATCTAATGTTTCTCAATTTGTGTAACTATGTAACCCTTTACTGTAAAGACTCCAGGACATGACGTGAAAACGAGAGAAATAAATAAATACACCATATGTAAGTCCATGGTAGGTAAGTAACTGTAGGTATGTAAGAACACATTAGTTAAGTACACATACTGTAGCTAATACACTGCAGGTAAGTACACTGTATTGGTAGGTATGTAATTACACAGTAGGTAAGTATACTGTAGGGATAGGTAGGTAAGTACACACAGTGTAGGTAAGTGCACATCAGGTAGGTATGTACATTGTAGGTGAGTACACTGTTGGTAGGTAAGTCCACATACTGTAGGCAAGTGCAATGTAGGTAAGTACACATGGTGTAGGTAAGTACACTGTAATTGTAGGCAGGCAATCCCATGGTAGATATGTACACAGTAGGTATGTAATGCCATGGTAGGTACACAGTAGCTAAGTACATGTGGTGTAGATAGGTATGTGCACTGTAACATAGTAACATAGTGACATAGTAAATTAGGTTGAAAAAAGACACAAGTCCATCAAGTTCAACCTTCGCCTCATACCCCAGTGACTGAGAATTTTATAGCTTTCCTGCTACCAATTAAATTAGTCTTTATCAGACCTTCCTGATCAGCCTACTGATACAGTATAACTCTGCATGTTCCCTTTTGAAACAAATGTATCTAATCTTCTCTTAAATGTATCCATTGTATCTGCCATAACCACCTCCTTGGGCAATGAATTCCACAATTTGACAGACCTTACCGTAAAAAAACCCTTCCTCTGCTGAAGTCTAAACCTCCTTTCCTCTAATCTCAAGGGGTGTCCCCTGGTCACCTGATCAGGCCTTGGAATAAATAGCTCACCGCAGAGATCCTTGTATTGACCTCTCATATACTTGTACAATGTGATAAGGTCTCCTCTTAGTCGTCTTTTCTCTAGAGTAAATAAACCAAGTTTGTCTAGTCGTTCCTCATACGTCAAGTCCTCCATTCCCTTAATTAATTTTGTTGCTCTCCGCTGTACCCTCTCTAGTTCTAGTATATCCTTTTTCAGAACCGGTGCCCAAAACTGCACTGCATACTCAAGGTGAGGTCTTACCAATGATTTGTATAATGGCAAAATAATGTTATCCACTCTTGCTTCAATACATTTTTTTATACAGGACAGGACTTTGTTTGCCTTTGCTACTGCTGTAGGTAGGTAGGTACATATGCTGTAGGTAAGTACACTGTACGTGTAGATAGGCAAGAACCCTGTAGGGGTTGACAGGTGGGTATACTGTAGGTATAGATAGGTATGTCCATGGTAGGTGTGTACACTTTAGGTGAAGATAGGTAAGTACACATGGTGTTGGTAAGTGCACAGTGGGTAAGAACAGCTGCTGTAGGTAAGTACTCTGGGGTGTAGACGGGTAAGTCCATGATAGGTGAGTAAACAGTAGGTAAGCACACATGCAGATAAGTAAACTTGCGGTAGGTAAGTACACCTGCTGTAGGCAGGTAAGTACACGGTATGTGTAGATGGGTAAGTCCATGGTAGATATGTACACTATAGGTAAGTACGCTGTAGGTAAGTACACATGCTGTAGGCAAGTACATTGTGTGGGTAGGTGTAGTAAAGTACACAGTTGGTAGGTAAGTCCACATGATATAGGTAAATGTGCATGATGTGGGTAAGTATACAGTAGGTCAGTAGGTAAGTACACAATAGTAGTAGGTACACAGTAAGAGTAGGTAGGTAACTAAACAGTAGGAGTGGGTAGGTAAGTCCACAGTAAGTAAGTACACAATAGCGGTGGGTAGGTGAGTACACAATAGGTAAGTACACAGTATGAGTGGGTAGGTAAGTACACTGTAGGAGCAGGTATACAGTAGGAGTGGGTAGGTAGCTACACAGTAGGAGTAGGTACACAGTAGGTAAGTACTCAGTAGGCGTAGATACACAGTAGTAGGTAAGTACACAGTAGGAGTAGGCACACAGTAGATCAGTACTCAGTAGAAGTGGATAGGTAAGTATACAGGAGAAGGTACACAGTAGGAGTAGGTAGGTAAGTACACAGTAGGAGTATATACACAGTAGGAGTAGGTAGGTAAGTACACAGTAGGAGTATATACACAGTAGTAGGTAAGTACACAGTAGGAGTAGGTAGGAAAATACACAGTAGGAGTAGATACACAGTAGTAGATCAGTACACAGTAGGAGTAGGTAGGTAAGTACACAGTAGTAAGTAAGTACACAGTAGGAGTAAATACACATTAGTAGGTAAGTACACAGTAGGAGTAGGTAGGTAAGTACACAGTAGCAGGTAAGTACACAGTAGGAGTAGATACACATAGTAGGTAAGTACACAGTAGGAGTCGGTAGGTAAGTACAAAGTAGGAGTAGGTAGGTAGTAGTAGGTAAGTACATAGTAGGAGTAGATACACAGTAGTAGGTAAGTACACAGTAGGAGTAGGTAGGTATGTACACAGTAGTAGGTAGGTCCACATGATATAGGTAAATGTGCATGATGTGGGTAAGTATACAGTAGGTAAGTACACAATAGTAGTAGGTACACAGTAAGAGTAGATAGGTAACTAAACAGTAGGAGTGGGTAGGTAGGTAAGTCCACAGTAAGTAAGTACACAATAATGGTGGGTAGGTGAGTACACAATAGGTAAGTACACAGTAGGAGTGGGTAGGTAAGTACACTGTAGGAGCAGGTATACAGTAGGAGTGGGTAGGTAGCTACACAGTAGGAGTAGGTACACAGTAGGTAAGTACTTAGTAGGCGTAGATTCACAGTAGTAGGTAAGTACACAGTAGGAGTAGGCACACAGTAGATAAGTACTCAGTAGGAGTGGATAGGTAAGTACACAGTAGGAGTAGAAACACAGTAGTAGGTCAGTACACAGTAGGAGTAGGTAGGTAAGTACACAGTAGTAGGGAAGTACTCAGTTGGAGTATATACACAGTAGTAGGTAAGTACACAGTAGGAGTAAATACACAGTAGTAGGTAAGTACACAGTAGGAGTAGGTAGGTAAGTACACAGTAGCAGGTAAGTACACAGTAGGAGTAGGTAGGTACGCACAAAGTAGGAGTAGGTAGGTAGTAGTAGATAAGTACACAGTAAGAGTAGATACACAGTAGTAGGTAAGTACACAGTAGGAGTAGGTAGGTAAGTACACAGAGTAGGTAAGTACACAGTAGAAGTAGGTAGGTAAGTACACAGTAGTAGGTAAGTACACAGTAGGAGTAGGTAGGTAAGCAATCAGTAGTAGGTAAGTACACAGTAGGAGGAGGTAGGTAAGTACACAGTAGGAGTATATACACAGTAGTAAATAAGTGCACATTAGGAGTAGGTAGGTAAGCACACAGTAGTAGGTAAGTACACAGTAGGAGTAGATACACAGTAGTAGGTAAGTATACAGTAGGTGAAGGTAGGTAAATAAACAGTAGGAGGAGGTAGGTAAGTACACAGTAGGAGTAGATACACAGTAGTAGATAAGTATACAGTAGGTGTAGGTAGGTAAGTAAACAGTAGGAGGAGGTAGGTAAGTACACAGTAGGAGTAGATACACAGTGGTAGGCAAGTACAAAGTAGGAGTATCTAGGTAAGTACACAGCAGGAGGAGGTAGGTAAGTGCACAGTAGGAGTAGGTAGGTAAGCACACAGTAGTAGGTAAGTACACAGTAGCAGGTAAGTACACAGTAGAAGTAGGTAACTACACGGTAGTAGGTAAGTACACAGTAGGAGGAGGTAGGTAAGTACACAGCAGTAGGTAAGTACACAGTAGGAGTATATACACAGTAGTAGGTAAGCGCACAGTAGAAGGTAAGTACACAGTAGGAGTAGATACACAGTAGTAGGTAAGTATACAGTAGGTGTAGGTAGGTAAATAAACAGTAGGAGGAGGTAGGTAAGTACACAGTAGGAATAGATACACAGTAGTAGGCAAGTACAAAGTAGGAGTATCTAGGTAAGTACACAGTAGGAGTGGTAGGTAAGCACACAGTAGTAGGTAAGTACACAGTAGGCGTAGGTAGGTAAGTACACAGTAGCAGCTAAGTACACAGTAGGAGTAGGTAGGTAACTACACGGTAGTAGGTAAGCACACAGTAGGAGGAGGTAGGTAAGTACACAGTAGTAGGGAAGTACTCAGTAGGAGTATATACACAGTAGTAGGTAAGCACACAGTAGTAGGTAAGTACACAGTAGGAGTAGATACACAGTAGTAGGTAAGTATACAGTAGGTGTAGGTAGGTAAGTAAACAGTAGGAGGAGGTAGGTAAGTACACAGTAGAAATAGATACCCAGTAGTATGTAAGTACACAGGAGTAGGTAGGTAAGTGAACAGTACTAGGAAAGTACACAGTAGGAGTAGATACACAGTAGTAGATAAGTACACAGTAGTAGGTAAGTGCACAGTAGGAGTAGGTAGGTAAACACACAGTAGTAGGTAAGTACACAGTAGTAGGTAAGTACACAGTAGGAGGTAAGTACACAGTAGGAGTAGATACACAGGCATAAGTAAGTACACAGTAGGAGTAGGTAGGTAAGTACACAGTAGTAGGAGGTAGGTAAGTAAACAGTAGTAGGTAAGTACACAGTAGTAGGAGGTAGGTAAGTAAACAGTAGTAGGTAAGTACACAGTAGGAGTAGGTAGGTAAGTACACAGTAGCAGGTAAGTACACAGTAGGAGTAGGTAGGTAAGTACACAGTAGGAGGTAAGTACACAGGAGTAGATACACAGTAGTAGGTAAGTACACAGTAGGAGTAGGTAGGTAAGTACACAGTAGTAGGTAAGTACACAGTAGGAGTAGGTAGGTAAGTACACAGTAGTAGGGAAGTACTCAGTAGGAGTATATACACAGTAGTAGGTAAGTACACAGTAGTAGGTAAGTGCACAGTAGGAGGACGTAGGTAAGTACACAGTATTAGGTAAGTACACAGTAGGAGTAGACACAGTAGTAGGTAAGTAAACAGTAGTATGTAGGTAAGTACACAGTAGGAGTAGGTAGGTAAGTACACATTAGGAGTATATACACAGTAGTAAATAAGTGCACATTAGGAGTAGGTAGGTAAGCAAACAGTAGTAGGTAAGTACACAGTAGGAGTAGATACACAGTAGTAGGTAAGTATACAGTAGGTGTAGGTAGGTAAGTAAACAGTAGGAGGAGGTAGGTAAGTACACAGTAGGAGTAGATACACAGTAGTAGGCAAGTACAAAGTAGGAGTATCTAGGTAAGTACACAGTAGGAGGAGGTAGGTAAGTGCACAGTAGGAGTAGGTAGGTAAGCACACAGAAGTAGGTAAGTACACAGTAGTAGGTAAGTACACAGTAGGCGTAGGTAGGTAAGTACACAGTAGCAGGTAAGTACACAGTAGGAGTAGGTAGGTAAGTACACAGTAGGAGGAGGTAGGTAAGTACACAGTACTAGGTAAGTACACAGTAGGAATAGATACGCAGTAGTAGGTAAGTACACAGGAGTAGGTAGGTAAGTGCACAGTAGTAGGTAAGTACACAGTAGGAGGTAAGTACACAGTAGGAGTAGATACACAGTAGTAAGTAAGTACACAGTAGGAGTAGGTAGGTAAGTACACAGTAGTAGGTAAGTACACAGTAGTAGGAGGTAGGTAAGTAAACAGTAGTAGGTAAGTACACAGTAGGAGTAGGTAAGTAAGTACACAGTAGGAGGTAAGTACACAGTAGATACACAGTAGTAGGTAAGTACACAGTAGGAGTAGGTAGGTAAGTACACAGTAGTAGGGAAGTACTCAGTTGGAGTATATACACAGTAGTAGGTAAGTACACAGTAGTAGGTAAGTGCACAGTAGGAGGAGGTAGGTAAGTACACAGTAGGAGTAGACACAGTAGTAGGTAAGTACACAGTAGTAGGTAGGTAAGTACACAGTAGGAGTATATACACAGTAGGAGTAGGTAGGTAAGTACACAGTAGGAGTATATACACAGTAGGAGTAGGTAGGTAAGTACACAGTAGGAGTAGATACACGGTAGTAGGTAAGTACACAGTAGGAGTAGGTAGGTAAGTACACAGTAGTAGGTAAGTACACAGTAGGAGTAGGTAGGTAAGTACACAGTAGTAGGTAAGTACACAGTAGGAGTAGGTAGGTAAGTAAACAGTAGTAGGTAAGTACACAGTAGGAGTAGGTAAGTACACAGTAGGAGGTAAGTACACAGTAGATACACAGTAGTAGGTAAGTACACAGTAGGAGTAGGTAGGTAAGTACACAGTAGTAGGGAAGTACTCAGTTGGAGTATATACACAGTAGTAGGTAAGTACACAGTAGTAGGTAAGTGCACAGTAGGAGGAGGTAGGTAAGTACACAGTAGGAGTAGACACAGTAGTAGGTAAGTACACAGTAGTAGGTAGGTAAGTACACAGTAGGAGTATATACACAGTAGGAGTAGGTAGGTAAGTACACAGTAGGAGTATATACACAGTAGGAGTAGGTAGGTAAGTACACAGTAGGAGTAGATACACGGTAGTAGGTAAGTACACAGTAGGAGTAGGTAGGTAAGTACACAGTAGTAGGTAAGTACACAGTAGGAGTAGGTAGGTAAGTACACAGTAGTAGGTAAGTACACAGTAGGAGTAGGTAGGTAAGTAAACAGTAGTAGGTAAGTACACAGTAGGAGTAGGTAAGTACACAGTAGGAGGTAAGTACACAGTAGATACACAGTAGTAGGTAAGTACACAGTAGGAGTAGGTAGGTAAGTACACAGTAGTAGGGAAGTACTCAGTTGGAGTATATACACAGTAGTAGGTAAGTACACAGTAGGAGGAGGTAGGTAAGTACACAGTAGGAGTAGACACAGTAGTAGGTAAGTACACAGTAGTAGGTAGGTAAGTACACAGTAGGAGTATATACACAGTAGGAGTAGGTAGGTAAGTACACAGTAGGAGTATATACACAGTAGGAGTAGGTAGGTAAGTACACAGTAGGAGTAGATACACGGTAGTAGGTAAGTACACAGTAGGAGTAGGTAGGTAAGTACACAGTAGTATGTAAGTACACAGTAGGAGTAGGTAGGTAAGTACACAGTAGTAGGTAAGTACACAGTAGGAGGAGGTAGGTAAGTACACAGTAGGAGTATATACACAGTAGGAGTAGGTAGGTAAGTACACAGTACTAGGTAAGTACACAGTAGGAATAGATACGCAGTAGTAGGTAAGTACACAGGAGTAGGTAGGTAAGTGCACAGTAGTAGGTAAGTGCACAGTAGTAGGTAAGTACACAGTAGGAGGTAAGTACACAGTAGGAGTAGATACACAGTAGTAAGTAAGTACACAGTAGGAGTAGGTAGGTAAGTACACAGTAGTAGGTAAGTACACAGTAGTAGGAGGTAGGTAAGTAAACAGTAGTAGGTAAGTACACAGTAGGAGTAGGTAAGTAAGTACACAGTAGGAGGTAAGTACTCAGTTGGAGTATATACACAGTAGTAGGTAAGTACACAGTAGTAGGTAAGTACACAGTAGTAGGTAGGTAAGTACACAGTAGGAGTATATACACAGTAGGAGTAGGTAGGTAAGTACACAGTAGGAGTATATACACAGTAGGAGTAGGTAGGTAAGTACACAGTAGGAGTAGATACACGGTAGTAGGTAAGTACACAGTAGGAGTAGGTAGGTAAGTACACAGTAGTAGGTAAGTACACAGTAGGAGTAGGTAGGTAAGTACACAGTAGTAGGTAAGTACACAGTAGGAGTAGGTAGGTAAGTAAACAGTAGTAGGTAAGTACACAGTAGGAGTAGGTAAGTAAGTACACAGTAGGAGGTAAGTACACAGTAGATACACAGTAGTAGGTAAGTACACAGTAGGAGTAGGTAGGTAAGTACACAGTAGTAGGGAAGTACTCAGTTGGAGTATATACACAGTAGTAGGTAAGTACACAGTAGTAGGTAAGTACACAGTAGTAGGTAGGTAAGTACACAGTAGGAGTATATACACAGTAGGAGTAGGTAGGTAAGTACACAGTAGGAGTATATACACAGTAGGAGTAGGTAGGTAAGTACACAGTAGGAGTAGATACACGGTAGTAGGTAAGTACACAGTAGGAGTAGGTAGGTAAGTACACAGTAGTAGGTAAGTACACAGTAGGAGTAGGTAGGTAAGTACACAGTAGTAGGTAAGTACACAGTAGGAGTAGGTAGGTAAGTAAACAGTAGTAGGTAAGTACACAGTAGGAGTAGGTAAGTAAGTACACAGTAGGAGGTAAGTACACAGTAGATACACAGTAGTAGGTAAGTACACAGTAGGAGTAGGTAGGTAAGTACACAGTAGTAGGGAAGTACTCAGTTGGAGTATATACACAGTAGTAGGTAAGTACACAGTAGTAGGTAAGTGCACAGTAGGAGGAGGTAGGTAAGTACACAGTAGGAGTAGACACAGTAGTAGGTAAGTACACAGTAGTAGGTAGGTAAGTACACAGTAGGAGTATATACACAGTAGGAGTAGGTAGGTAAGTACACAGTAGGAGTATATACACAGTAGGAGTAGGTAGGTAAGTGCACAGTAGGAGTAGATACACGGTAGTAGGTAAGTACACAGTAGGAGTAGGTAGGTAAGTACACAGTAGTAGGTAAGTACACAGTAGGAGTAGGTAGGTAAGTACACAGTAGTAGGTAAGTACACAGTAGGAGGAGGTAGGTAAGTACACAGTAGGAGTATATACACAGTAGGAGTAGGTAGGTAAGTACACAGTAGGAGTATATACACAGTAGGAGTAGGTAGGTAAGTACACAGTAGGAGTATATACACGGTAGTAGGTAAGTACACAGTAGGAGTAGGTAGGTAAGTACACAGTAGTAGGCAAGTACACAGTAGGCGTAGGTAGGTAAGTACACAGTAGTAGGTAAGTACACAGTCAGTCCCTTAGGGGCACACACACTGTGCACTGTCTGATCAGTAGTAACTGCTGACTGGTGCACACTCAATCATGTGACCTATAATACATGTCATGCTCACAACCAGGCCCCCAGCACAGTCTCCTCCAATCCATTTCCAGCACCACTCCTCTACCATGTCATGTGATCACATGCACCACGCCCCCTGTGCTGCCATGGAAACCAAGAAACAAACAGAAGAAGGGAGAGGAGAGAGATCAGGTACAGACATGTGTATTGTATTATATTGTACTAAATTATATTATATTAACTTTATTACTATTAATGTATGTGTGTGTATTATATTGTACTACATTATATTAACTTTATTACTACTACTATTACTATTAATAAATGTATTATATTGTACTACATTATATATACACTAGCAATGTGGGACGGCGTTGCCCGTCATATTATTTACACAGAGAGACATTGTGTGAAACAGAAATATGCAGTGTTACAGACACGCACTTAAAGAGACAGAGCGTGTCACACACTGTGAAACGCATACATACAGAGAGACACACACATACATGGACGTATGTCACATATGTAGTCAGTGTGTGACAGATGCAGTGGTGATGTAGATATGCTGATAAGAGTTGTAAAAAAGGTTTTAATTGCAGCTCTTCAACTTGATGAATAAGACCCTGTATCCTTACAGTTGAAGTGAGTGTGTTGTGTTACTTGGTGAATAAGGTCCTGTATCCTTACAGCTGAAGTGAGTGTGCTGTGTTACTTGGTGAATAAGGCCCTGTATCCTTACAGTTGAAGTGAGTTTGCTGTGTTACTTGGTGGATAAGGCCCTGTATCCTTACAGTTGAAGTGAGTGTGCTGTGTTACTTGGTGAATAAGGCCCTGTATCCTTACAGCTGAAGTGAGTGTGCTGTGTTACTTGATGAATAAAGCCCTGTATCCTTACAGTTGAAGTGAGTGTGCTGTGTTACTTGGTGAATAAGACCCTTTACCCTTACAGTTCAAGTGAGTGTGCTGTGTTACTTGATGAATAAGGCCCTGTATCCTTACAGTTGAAGTGAGTGTGCTTTGTTACGTGGTGAATAAGGCCCTGTATCCTTACAGTTGAACTGAGTGTGCTGTGTTACGTGGTGAATAAGGCCCTGTATCCTTACAGTTGAAGTGAGTGTGCTGTGTTACTTGGTGAATAAGGCCCCGTATCCTTACAGTTGAAGTGAGCATGCTGTGTTACTTGGTGAAAAAGGCCCTGTATCCTTACAGCTGAAGTGAGTATGCTGTGTTACTTGATGAATAAGGCCCTGTATCCTTACAGTTGAAGTGAATGAGCTGTGTTACTTGGTGAATAAGACCCTGTATCCTTACAGTTGAAGTGAGTGTGCTGTGTTACTTGGTGAATAAGGCCCTGTATCCTTACAGTTGAAGTGAGTGTGCTGTGTTACTTGGTGAATAAGGTCCTGTATCCTTACAGTTAAAGTGAGTGTGCTGTGCTACTTGGTGAATAAGGTCCTGTATCCTTACAGCTGAAGTGAGTGTGCTGTGTTACTTGGTGAATAAGGCCCTGTATCCTTACAGTTGAAGTGAGTGTGCTGTGTTACTTGGTGGATAAGGCCCTGTATCCTTACAGTTGAAGTGAGTGTGCTGTGTTACTTGGTGGATAAGGCCCTGTATCCTTACAGTTGAAGTGAGTGTGCTGTGTTACTTGGTGAATAAGGCCCTGTATCCTTACAGTTGAAGTGAGTTTGCTGTGTTACTTGGTGAATAAGGTCCTGTATCCTTACAGTTGAAGTGAGTGTGCTGTGTTACTTGGTGAATAAGGCCCTGTATCCTTACAGCTGAAGTGAGTGTGCTGTGTTACTTGATGAATAAAGCCCTGTATCCTTACAGTTGAAGTGAGTGTGCTGTGTTACTTGGTGAATAAGACCCTTTACCCTTACAGTTCAAGTGAGTGTGCTGTGTTACTTGATGAATAAGGCCCTGTATCCTTACAGTTGAAGTGAGTGTGCTTTGTTACGTGGTGAATAAGGCCCTGTATCCTTACAGTTGAACTGAGTGTGCTGTGTTACGTGGTGAATAAGGCCCTGTATCCTTACAGTTGAAGTGAGTGTGCTGTGTTACTTGGTGAATAAGGCCCTGTATCCTTACAGTTGAAGTGAGCATGCTGTGTTACTTGGTGAAAAAGGCCCTGTATCCTTACAGCTGAAGTGAGTATGCTGTGTTACTTGATGAATAAGGCCCTGTATCCTTACAGTTGAAGTGAATGAGCTGTGTTACTTGGTGAATAAGACCCTGTATCCTTACAGTTGAAGTGAGTGTGCTGTGTTACTTGGTGAATAAGGCCCTGTATCCTTACAGTTGAAGTGAGTGTGCTGTGTTACTTGGTGAATAAGGTCCTGTATCCTTACAGTTGAAGTGAGTGTGCTGTGCTACTTGGTGAATAAGGTCCTGTATCCTTACAGCTGATGTTAGTGTGCTGTGTTACTTGGTGAATAAGGCCCTGTATCCTTACAGTTGAAGTGAGTGTGCTGTGTTACTTTACATTAGAGGGGTCAGAAGAAACCTCTTGCACCAAGGGAATGTTCAGGGTGTTCAATACAGCCCTGATCAGGCCATTAGCTGAGGGGACAGGATCAGCCTCAAAGAGGTTGCCAAAAAACTGAGATGAAGGAACAGCTGAACAGTCCTCATCATAATCATTGTCCACCAATAATTCCTCCTCAGAGGAATCAGACACATCAGGTACACCCGGCGGTTTAGGAAGGAATGATCTGATAGGGGTGGGGGCCTGCCACAAGTGGAAGACCTCCTGCAAAGTGGATGGAAGGAGTTGTAAGGTGGACCGGAGCTCCCTGGTAGTAACCTTCAAGGGATAGTAATACTTAAGTATTACTAATCTCTATAGTAAAGCCCTACTAAAAAAAACGTATTGCCTCCAGTGTCATCTCGCAAACCTTTATGGTTTGAGAGATGAACGCTTCTAAAGTTGCCCTCTCCCTCCCCCTTCCCCGAAGTCAGGTAGGACTGGCAGACAGGGTAGTGTGGGTCTGTGGTATCAGTAGAACAAGGCAGGACTAGGAGACAGTGTAATGTGGGTCTGTGGTATCAGTGGAACAAGGCAGGACTGGTAGACAGTGTAGTGTGGGTCTGTGGGTATCAGTGGAACAAGGTAGGACTGGCAGACAGTGTAGTGTGGGTCTGTGGTATCAGTAGAACAAGGTAGGACTGGCAGACAGGGTAGTGTGGGTCTGTGGTATCAGTGGAGCAAGACTGGACTGGTAGACAGTGTAGTGTGGGTCTGTGGTATCAGTGGAACAAGGTAGGACTGGCAGACAGTGTAGTGTGGGTCTGTGGTATCAGTAGAACAAGGTAGGACTGGCAGACAGGGTAGTGTGGGTCTGTGGTATCAGTGGAACAAGGCAGGACTGGTAGACAGTGTAGTGTGGGTCTGTGGTATCAGTAGAACAAGGCAGGACTAGGAGACAGTGTAATGTGGGTCTGTGGTATCAGTGGAGCAAGACTGGACTGGTAGACAGTGTAGTGTGGGTCTGTGGTATCAGTGGAACAAGGTAGGACTGGTAGACAGTGTAGTGTGGGTCTGTGGGTATCAGTGTAACAAGGTAGGACTGGTAGACAGGGTAGTGTGGGTCTGTGGGTATCAGTGGAACAAGGCAGGACTGGCAGACAGTGTAATGTGGGTATGTGGTATCAGTGGAACAAGGTAGGACTGGTAGACAGGGTAGTGTGGGTCTGTGGTATCAGTGGAACAAGGTAGGACTGGCAGACAGTGTAGTGTGGGTCTGTGGGTATCAGTGTAACAAGGTAGGACTGGTAGACAGGGTAGTGTGGGTCTGTGGGTATCAGTGGAACAAGGCAGGACTGGCAGACAGGGTAGTGTGGGTCTGTGGGTATCAGTGGAACAGGGCAGGACTGGCAGACAGTGTAATGTGGGTCTGTGGTATCAGTGGAACAAGGCTGGACTGGCAGACAGGGTAGTGTGGGTCTGTGGTACCAGTGGAACCAGGCAGGACTGGCAGACAGGGTAGTGTGGGTCTGTGGTATCAGTGGAACAAGGTAGGACTGGCAGACAGTGTAGTGTGGGTCTGTGGTACCAGTGGAACAAGGCAGGACTGGCAGACAGTGTAGTGTGGGTCTGTGGTACCAGTGGAACAAGGTAGGACTGGCAGACAGGGTAGTGTGGGTCTGTGGTACCAGTGGAACAAGACTGGACTGGTAGACAGGGTAGTGTGGGTCTGTGGTATCAGTGGAACAAGACTGGACTGGTAGACAGGGTAGTGTGGGTCTGTGGTATCAGAGGAACAAGGCAGGACTGGCAGACAGGGTAGTGTGGGTCTGTGGTACCAATGAACAAGGCAGGACTGGCAGACAGGGTAGTGTGGGTCTGTTGGTATCAGTGGAACAAGGTAGGACTGGCAGACAGTGTAGTGTGGGTCTGTGGTATCAGTGGAACACGGCAGGACTGGAAGACAGGGTAGTGTGGGTCTGTGGTACCAGTGGAACAAGGCAGGACTGGCAGACAGTGTAGTGTGGGTCTGTGGTACCAGTGGAACAAGGTAGGACTGGCAGACAGTGTAGTGTGGGTCTGTGGTACCAGTGGAACAAGGTAGGACTGGCAGACAGTGTAGTGTGGGTCTGTGGTACCAGTGGAACAAGGCAGGACTGGTAGACAGGGTAGTGTGGGTCTGTGGTACCAGTAGAACAAGACTGGACTGGCAGACAGGGTAGTGTGGGTCTGTGGAATCAGTGGAACAAGGCAGGACTGGCAGACAGTGTAGTGTGGGTCTGTGGTACCAGTGGAACAAGGTAGGACTGGCAGACAGTGTAGTGTGGGTCTGTGGTACCAGTGGAACAAGGCAGGACTGGTAGACAGGGTAGTGTGGGTCTGTGGTACCAGTAGAACAAGACTGGACTGGCAGACAGGGTAGTGTGGGTCTGTGGTATCAGTGGAACAAGGCAGGACTGGCAGACAGGGTAGTGTGGGTCTGTGGGTATCAGTGGAACAAGACTGGACTGGTAGACAGGGTAGTGTGGGTCTGTGGGACCAGTAGAACAAGACTGGACTGGCAGACAGGGTAGTGTGGGTCTGTGGTATCAGTGGAACAAGGCTGGACTGGCAGACAGGGTAGTGTGGGTCTGTGGTACCAATGAACAAGGCAGGACTGGTAGACAGGGTAGTGTGGGTCTGTGGTACCAGTGGAACAAGGCAGGACTGGTAGACAGTGTAGTGTGGGTCTGTGGTATCAGTAGAACAAGGCAGGACTGGTAGACAGTGTAGTGTGGGTCTGTGGTACCAGTGGAACAAGGCAGGACTGGCAGACAGTGTAGTGTGGGTCTGTGGTATCAGTGGAACAAGGTAGGACTGGCAGACAGGGTAGTGTGGGTCTGTGGTATCAGTAGAAAAAGGTAGGACTGGTAGACAGGGTAGTGTGGGTCTGTGGGTATCAGTGGAACAAGGTAGGACTGGCAGACAGTGTAGTGTGGGTCTGTGGTATCAGTAGAACAAGGCTGGACTGGCAGACAGGGTAATGTGGGTCTGTGGTATCAGTGGAACAAGGCAGGACTGGCAGACAGGGTAGTGTGGGTCTGTGGTATCAGTGGAACAAGGTAGGACTGGTAGACAGGGTAGTGTGGGTCTGTGGTATCAGTAGAAGAAGGCTGGACTGGCAGACAGTGTAATGTGGGTCTGTGGTACCAGTGTAACAAGGCAGGACTGGCAGACAGTGTAGTGTGGGTCTGTGGTATCAGTGGAACAAGGCAGGACTGGCAGACAGTGTAATGTGGGTCTGTGGTACCAGTGGAACAAGGCAGGACTGGCAGACAGGGTAGTGTGGGTCTGTGGTATCAGTGGAACAAGGTAGGACTGGTAGACAGGGTAGTGTCGGTCTGTGGTATCAGTAGAACAAGGCTGGACTGGCAGACAGTGTAATGTGGGTCTGTGGTACCAGTGGAACAAGGCAGGACTGGCAGACAGTGTAGTGTGGGTCTGTGGTATCAGTGGAACAAGGCAGGACTGGCAGACAGGGTAGTGTGGGTCTGTGGTATCAGTAGAACAAGGCTGGACTGGCAGACAGTGTAATGTGGGTCTGTGGTACCAGTGGAACAAGGCAGGACTGGTAGACAGTGTAGTGTGGGTCTGTGGTATCAGTGGAACAAGGCAGGACTGGCAGACAGTGTAGTGTGGGTCTGTGGTACCAGTGGAACAAGGTAGGACTGGTAGACAGGGTAGTGTGGGTCTGTAGTATCAGTAGAACAAGGTAGGACTGGTAGACAGTGTAGTGTGGGTCTGTAGTATCAGTAGAACAAGGCAGGAGTGGCAGACAGTGTAATATGGGTCTGTGGTATCAGTAGAACAAGGTAGGACTGGTAGACAGTGTAGTGTGGGTCTGTAG
Organism: Rhinophrynus dorsalis; assembly: GCA_037306005.1. Lineage (NCBI taxonomy): Eukaryota > Metazoa > Chordata > Amphibia > Anura > Rhinophrynidae > Rhinophrynus > Rhinophrynus dorsalis. The sequence continues at coordinate 88,018 of JBBDGT010000308.1, read as the reverse complement.
TATCAGTAGAACAAGGCAGGACTGGTAGACAGTGTAGTGTGGGTCTGTAGTATCAGTAGAACAAGGCAGGACTGGCAGACAGTGTAGTGTGGGTCTGTAGTATCAGTAGAACAAGGCTGGACTGGCAGACAGTGTAATGTGGGTCTGTGGTATCAGTGGAACAAGGCTGGACTGGCAGACAGGGTAGTGTGGGTCTGTGGTATCAGTGAAACAAGGTAGGACTGGCAGACAGTGTAATGTGGTTCTGTGGTATCAGTAGAACAAGGCAGGACTGGTAGACAGTGTAATGTGGGTCTGTGGTATCAGTGGAACAAGGCAGGAATGGTAGACAGTGTAATGTGGGTCTGTGGTATCAGTGGAACAAGACTGGGCTGGCAGACAGGGTAGTGTGGGTCTGTGGTACCAGTGGAACAAGACTGGGCTGGCAGGCAGTGTAGCGTGGGTCTGTGGTACCAGTGGAACAAGGTAGGACTGGCAGACAGTATAGTGTGGGTCTGTGGTACCAGTGGAACAAGGCAGGACTGGTAGACTGTGTAATGTGGGTCTGTGGTATCAGTGGAACAAGGCAGGACTGGCAGACAGGGTAGTGTGGGTCTGTGGTATCAGTAGAACAAGGCTGGACTGGCAGACAGGGTAGTGTGGGTCTGTGGTATCAGTAGAACAAGGCTGGACTGGCAGACAGGGTAATGTGGGACTGTGGGTATCAGTAGAACAAGGCAGGACTGGCAGACAGTGTAATGTGGGTCTGTGGTATCAGTGGAACAAGGCAGGACTGGTAGACAGTGTAATGTGGAACAAGGCAGGACTGGTAGACAGTGTAATGTGGGTCTGTGGTATCAGTGGAACAAGGCAGGACTGGTAGACAGGGTAGTGTGGGTCTGTGGTATCAGTGGAACAAGGTAGGACTGGTAGACAGTGTAGTGTGGGTCTGTGGTATCAGTGGAACAAGGTAGGACTGGTAGACAGTGTAGTGTGGGTCTGTGGTATCAGTGGAACAAGGCAGGACTGGCAGACAGTGTAAAGTGGGTCTGTGGTATCAGTAGAACAAGGCAGGACTGGTAGACAGTGTAATGTGGGTCTGTGGTATCAGTAGAACAAGGCTGGACTGGCAGACAGTGTAATGTGGGTCTGTGGTACCAGTGGAACAAGACTGGACTGGCAGACAGGGTAGTGTGGGTCTGTGGTATCAGTGGAACAAGGCTGGACTGGCAGACAGGGTAGTGTGGGTCTGTGGTATCAGTAGAACAAGGCAGGACTGGTAGACAGTGTAATGTGGGTCTGTGGTATCAGTAGAACAAGGCTGGACTAGCAGACAGTGTAGTGTGGGTCTGTATTATCAGTGGAACAAGGTAGGAGTGGCAGACAGGGTAGTGTGGGTCTGTGGGTATCAGTAGAACAAGGCAGGACTGGCAGACAGTGTAATGTGGGTCTGTGGTATCAGTGGAACAAGGCAGGACTGGTAGACAGTGTAATGTGGGTCTGTGGTATCAGTGGAACAAGGCAGGACTGGTAGACAGTGTAATGTGGGTCTGTGGTATCAGTGGAACAAGGCAGGACTGGTAGACAGTGTAGTGTGGGTCTGTGGGTATCAGTAGAACAAGGTAGGACTGGTAGACAGGGTAGTGTGGGTCTGTGGTATCAGTATAACAAGGCTGGACTGGCAGACAGGGTAGTGTGGGTCTGTGGTATCAGTGGAACAAGGTAGGACTGGTAGACAGTGTAGAGTGGGTGTGAGGTATCAGTGGAACAAGGTAGGACTGGTAGACAGGGTAGTGTGGGTCTGTGATATCAGTGGAACAAGGCAGGACTGGCAGACAGTGTAGTGTGGGTCTGTGGTATCAGTGGAACAAGGCTGGACTGGCAGACAGGGTAGTGTGGGTCTGTGGTACCAGTGGAACAAGACTGGGCTGGCAGGCAGTGTAGCGTGGGTCTGTGGTACCAGTGGAACAAGGTAGGACTGGCAGACAGCATAGTGTGGGTCTGTGGTACCAGTGGAACAAGGCAGGACTGGTAGACAGTGTAATGTGGGTCTGTGGTATCAGTGGGACAAGGCAGGACTGGCAGACAGTATAGTGTGGGTCTGTGGTACCAGTGAACAAGGTAAGACTGGTAGACAGTGTAATGTGGGTCTGTGGTATCAGTGGAACAAGGCAGGACTGGCAGACAGGGTAGTGTGGGTCTGTGGTATCAGTAGAACAAGGCTGGACTGGCAGACAGGGTAGTGTGGGTCTGTGGGTATCAGTAGAACAAGGCAGGACTGGCAGACAGTGTAGTGTGGGTCTGTGGTATCAGTAGAACAAGGCAGGACTGGTAGACAATGTAATGTGGGTCTGTGGTATCAGTGGAACAAGGCAGGACTGGTAGACAGGGTAGTGTGGGTCTGTGGTATCAGTGGAACAAGGCTGGACTGGCAGACAGTGTAGTGTGGGTCTGTGGTACCAGTGGGACAAGACTGGACTGGCAGACAGGGTAATGTGGGTCTGTGGTATCAGTGGAACAAGGCAGGACTGGTAGACAGTGTAATGTGGGTCTGTGGTATCAGTGGAACAAGGCAGGATTGGTAGACAGGGTAGTGTGGGTCTGTGGTACCAGTGGGACACGACTGGACTGGCAGACAGGGTAATGTGGGTCTGTGGTATCAGTGGAACAAGGCAGGACTGGCAGACAGGGTAGTGTGGGTCTGTGGTATCAGTGGAACAAGGCAGGACTGGTAGACAGGGTAGTGTGGGTCTGTGGGTATCAGTGGAACAACGTAGGACTGGCAGACAGGGTAGTGTGGGTCTGTGGTATCAGTAGAACAAGGCTGGACTGGCAGACAGGGTAATGTGGGTCTGTGGGTATCAGTAGAACAAGGCAGGACTGGCAGACAGTGTAATGTGGGTCTGTGGTATCAGTGGAACAAGGCAGGACTGGTAGACAGTGTAATGTGGAACAAGGCAGGACTGGTAGACAGTGTAATGTGGGTCTGTGGTATCAGTGGAACAAGGCAGGACTGGTAGACAGGGTAGTGTGGGTCTGTGGTATCAGTGGAACAAGGTAGGACTGGTAGACAGTGTAGTGTGGGTCTGTGGTATCAGTGGAACAAGGTAGGACTGGTAGACAGTGTAGTGTGGGTCTGTGGTATCAGTGGAACAAGGCAGGACTGGCAGACAGTGTAATGTGGGTCTGTGGTATCAGTAGAACAAGGCAGGACTGGTAGACAGTGTAATGTGTGGTCTGTGGTATCAGTAGAACAAGGCTGGACTGGCAGACAGTGTAATGTGGGTCTGTGGTACCAGTGGAACAAGACTGGACTGGCAGACAGGGTAGTGTGGGTCTGTGGTATCAGTGGAACAAGGCTGGACTGGCAGACAGGGTAGTGTGGGTCTGTGGTATCAGTAGAACAAGGCAGGACTGGTAGACAGTGTAATGTGGGTCTGTGGTATCAGTAGAACAAGGCTGGACTAGCAGACAGTGTAGTGTGGGTCTGTATTATCAGTGGAACAAGGTAGGACTGGCAGACAGGGTAGTGTGGGTCTGTGGGTATCAGTAGAACAAGGCAGGACTGGCAGACAGTGTAATTTGGGTCTGTGGTATCAGTGGAACAAGGCAGGACTGGTAGACAGTGTAATGTGGGTCTGTGGTATCAGTGGAACAAGGCAGGACTGGTAGACAGTGTAATGTGGGTCTGTGGTATCAGTGGAACAAGGCAGGACTGGTAGACAGTGTAGTGTGGGTCTGTGGGTATCAGTAGAACAAGGTAGGACTGGTAGACAGGGTAGTGTGGGTCTGTGGTATCAGTAGAACAAGGCTGGACTGGCAGACAGGGTAGTGTGGGTCTGTGGTATCAGTGGAACAAGGTAGGACTGGTAGACAGTGAAGTGTGGGTGTGTGATATCAGTGGAACAAGGTAGGACTGGTAGACAGGGTAGTGTGGGTCTGTGGTATCAGTGGAACAAGGCAGGACTGGCAGACAGTGTAGTGTGGGTCTGTGGTATCAGTGGAACAAGGCTGGACTGGCAGACAGGGTAGTGTGGGTCTGTGGTACCAGTGGAACAAGACTGGGCTGGCAGGCAGTGTAGCGTGGGTCTGTGGTACCAGTGGAACAAGGTAGGACTGGCAGACAGCATAGTGTGGGTCTGTGGTACCAGTGGAACAAGGCAGGACTGGTAGACAGTGTAATGTGGGTCTGTGGTATCAGTGGGACAAGGCAGGACTGGCAGACAGTATAGTGTGGGTCTGTGGTACCAGTGAACAAGGTAAGACTGGTAGACAGTGTAATGTGGGTCTGTGGTATCAGTGGAACAAGGCAGGACTGGCAGACAGGGTAGTGTGGGTCTGTGGTATCAGTAGAACAAGGCTGGACTGGCAGACAGGGTAGTGTGGGTCTGTGGGTATCAGTAGAACAAGGCAGGACTGGCAGACAGTGTAGTGTGGGTCTGTGGTATCAGTAGAACAAGACAGGACTGGTAGACAGTGTAATGTGGGTCTGTGGTATCAGTGGAACAAGGCAGGACTGGTAGACAGGGTAGTGTGGGTCTGTGGTATCAGTGGAACAAGGCTGCACTGGCAGACAGGGTAGTGTGGGTCTGTGGTACCAGTGGGACAATACTGGACTGGCAGACAGGGTAATGTGGGTCTGTGGTATCAGTGGAACAAGGCAGGACTGGTAGACAGTGTAATGTGGGTCTGTGGTATCAGTGAAACAAGGCAGGACTGGTAGAGAGGGAAGTGTGGGTCTGTGGTACCAGTGGGACAAGACTGGACTGGCAGACAGGGTAATGTGGGTCTGTGGTATCAGTGGAACAAGGCAGGAATGGCAGACAGGGTAGTGTGGGTCTGTGGTATCAGTGGATCAAGGCAGGACTGGCAGACAGGGTAGTGTGGGTCTGTGGTATCAGTGGAACAAGGCAGGACTGGTAGACAGTGTAGTGTGGGTCTGTGGGTATCAGTGGAACAAGGTAGGACTGGCAGACAGGGTAGTGTGGGTCTGTGGGTATCAGTGGAACAAGGTAGGACTGGCAGACAGGGTAGTGTGGGTCTGTGGTATCAGTAGAACAAGGCTGGACTGGCAGACAGTATAATGTGGGTCTGTGGTATCAGTAGAACAAGGCAGGACTGGTAGACAGTGTAATGTGGGTCTGTGGTATCAGTGGAACAAGGCAGGACTGGTAGACAGTGTAATGTGGGTCTGTGGTATCAGTGGAACAAGGCAGGACTGGTAGACAGGGTAGTGTGGGTCTGTGGTATCAGTGGAACAAGGCTGGACTGGCAGACAGGGTAGTGTGGGTCTGTGGTACCAGTGGAACAAGGCAGGACTGGTAGACAGTGTAATGTGGGTCTGTGGTATCAGTGGAACAAGGCAGGACTGGTAGACAGTGTAATGTGGGTCTGTGGTATCAGTGGAACAAGGCAGGACTGGTAGACAGGGTAGTGTGGGTCTGTGGTATCAGTGGAACACGGCAGGACTGGCAGACAGGGTAGTGTGGGTCTGTGGTACCAGTGGAACAAGACTGGACTGGTAGACAGGGTAGAGTGGGTCTGTGGTACCAGTGGAACAAGGCAGGACTGGTAGACAGGGTAGTGTGGGTCTGTGGTACCAATGAACAAGGTAGGACAGGTAGACAGGGTAGTGTGGGTCTGTGGTACCAGTGGAACAAGGCAGGACTGGCAGACAGTATAGTGTGGGTCTGTGGTACCAGTGAACAAGGTAAGACTGGTAGACAGTGTAATGTGGGTCTGTGGTATCAGTGGAACAAGGCAGGACTGGCAGAGAGGGTAGTGTGGGTCTGTGGTACCAGTGGAACAAGACTGGGCTGGCAGGCAGTGTAGCGTGGGTCTGTGGTACCAGTGGAACAAGGTAGGACTGGCAGACAGCATAGTGTGGGTCTGTGGTACCAGTGGAACAAGGCAGGACTGGTAGACAGTGTAATGTGGGTCTGTGGTATCAGTGGGACAAGGCAGGACTGGCAGACAGTATAGTGTGGGTCTGTGGTACCAGTGAACAAGGTAAGACTGGTAGACAGTGTAATGTGGGTCTGTGGTATCAGTGGAACAAGGCAGGACTGGCAGACAGGGTAGTGTGGGTCTGTGGTATCAGTAGAACAAGGCTGGACTGGCAGACAGGGTAGTGTGGGTCTGTGGGTATCAGTAGAACAAGGCAGGACTGGCAGACAGTGTAGTGTGGGTCTGTGGTATCAGTAGAACAAGACAGGACTGGTAGACAGTGTAATGTGGGTCTGTGGTATCAGTGGAACAAGGCAGGACTGGTAGACAGGGTAGTGTGGGTCTGTGGTATCAGTGGAACAAGGCTGGACTGGCAGACAGGGTAGTGTGGGTCTGTGGTACCAGTGGGACAAGACTGGACTGGCAGACAGGGTAATGTGGGTCTGTGGTATCAGTGGAACAAGGCAGGACTGGTAGACAGTGTAATGTGGGTCTGTGGTATCAGTGGAACAAGGCAGGACTGGTAGACAGGGTAGTGTGGGTCTGTGGTACCAGTGGGACAAGACTGGACTGGCAGACAGGGTAATGTGGGTCTGTGGTATCAGTGGAACAAGGCAGGAATGGCAGACAGGGTAGTGTGGGTCTGTGGTATCAGTGGATCAAGGCAGGACTGGCAGACAGGGTAGTGTGGGTCTGTGGTATCAGTGGAACAAGGCAGGACTGGTAGACAGTGTAGTGTGGGTCTGTGGGTATCAGTGGAACAAGGTAGGACTGGCAGACAGGGTAGTGTGGGTCTGTGGGTATCAGTGGAACAAGGTAGGACTGGCAGACAGGGTAGTGTGGGTCTGTGGTATCAGTAGAACAAGGCTGGACTGGCAGACAGTGTAATGTGGGTCTGTGGTATCAGTAGAACAAGGCAGGACTGGTAGACAGTGTAATGTGGGTCTGTGGTATCAGTGGAACAAGGCAGGACTGGTAGACAGTGTAATGTGGGTCTGTGGTATCAGTGGAACAAGGCAGGACTGGTAGACAGGGTAGTGTGGGTCTGTGGTATCAGTGGAACAAGGCTGGACTGGCAGACAGGGTAGTGTGGGTCTGTGGTTCCAGTGGAACAAGGCAGGACTGGTAGACAGTGTAATGTGGGTCTGTGGTATCAGTGGAACAAGGCAGGACTGGTAGACAGTGTAATGTGGGTCTGTGGTATCAGTGGAACAAGGCAGGACTGGTAGACAGGGTAGTGTGGGTCTGTGGTATCAGTGGAACACGGCAGGACTGGCAGACAGGGTAGTGTGGGTCTGTGGTACCAGTGGAACAAGACTGGACTGGTTGACAGGGTAGAGTGGGTCTGTGGTACCAGTGGAACAAGGCAGGACTGGTAGACAGGGTAGTGTGGGTCTGTGGTACCAATGAACAAGGTATGACAGGTAGACAGGGTAGTGTGGGTCTGTGGTACCAGTGGAACAAGGCAGGACTGGTAGACAGGGTAGTGTGGGTCTGTGGTATCAGTGGAACAAGGTAGGACTGGTAGACAGGGTAGTGTGGGTCTGTGGTACTAATGAACAAGGTAGGACTGGCAGACAGGGTAGTGTGGGTCTGTGGTACCAGTGGAACAAGGCAGGACTGGTAGACAGGGTAGTGTGGGTCTGTGGTATCAGTGGAACAAGGTAGGACTGGTAGACAGGGTAGTGTGGGTCTGTGGTACCAATGAACAAGGCAGGACTGGCAGACAGGGTAGTGTGGGTCTGTGATATCAGTGGAACAAGACTGGACTCAGAGACAGTGTAATGTGGGTCTGTAGGTATCAGTGGAACAAGGCTGGACTGGTAGACAGTGTAATGTGGGTCTGTGGTATCAGAGGAACAAGGTAGGAATGGCAGACAGTGTAATGTGGGTCTGTGGTATCAGAGGAACAAGGCAGGACTGGCAGACAGTGTAGTGTGGGTCTGTGGTATCAGAGGAACAAGGCAGGACTGGCAAACAGTGTAGTGTGGGTCTGTGGTATCAGTGGAACAAGGCAGGACTGGTAGACAGTGTAGTGTTTGTTTGTGGTATCAGTAGAACAAGGCAGGACTCGTAGACAGGGTAGTGTGGGTCTGTGGTATCAGTGGAACAAGGTAGGTCTGGTAGACAGGGTAGTGTGGGTCTGTGGTACCAATGAACAAGGCAGGACTGGTAGACAGGGTAGTGTGGGTCTGTGATATCAGTGGAACAAGACTGGACTCAGAGACAGTGTAATGTGGGTCTGTAGGTATCAGTGGAACAAGGCTGGACTGGCAGACAGTGTAGTGTGGGTCTGTGGTATCAGAGGAACAAGGCAGGACTGGCAGACAGTGTAGTGTGGGTCTGTGGTATCAGAGGAACAAGGCTGGACTGGCAGACAGTGTAGTGTGGGTCTGTGGTATCAGAGGAACAAGGCTGGACTGGCAGACAGTGTAGTGTGGGTCTGTGGTATCAGTGGAACAAGGTAGGACTGGTAGACAGTGTAGTGTGGGTCTGTGGTACCAGTGGAACAAGGTAGGATTGGCAGACAGTGTAGTGTGGGTCTGTGGGTATCAGTGGAACAAGAGGACTGGCAGACAGTGTAGTGTGGGTCTGTGGTATCAGTGGAACAAGACTGGACTGGCAGACAGTGTAGTGTGGGTCTGTGGTATCAGTGGAACAAGGTAGGACTGGTAGACAGTGTAGTGTGGGTCTGTGGTATCAGAGGAACAAGGCAGGACTGGCAGACAGGGTAGTGTGGGTCTGTGGTATCAGAGGAACAAGGCAGGACTGGCAGACAGTGTAGTGTGGGTCTGTGGTATCAGTAGAACAAGGCAGGACTGGCAGACAGTGTAATGTGGGTCTGTGGTATCAGTAGAGCAACGTAGGACTGGAGACAGGGTAGTGTGGGTCTGTGGGTATCAGTGGAACAAGGCAGGACTGGCAGACAGTGTAATGTGGGTCTGTGGTACCAGTGGAACAAGACTGGACTGGTAGACAGTGTAATGTGGGTCTGTGGTACCAGTGGAACAAGGCAGAACTAGTAGACAGGGTAATGTGGGTCTGTGGTACCAGTGGAACAAGGTAGGACTGGCAGACAGTGTAGTGTGGGTCTGTGGTATCAGAGGAACAAGGCAGGACTGGCAGACAGTGTAGTGTGGGTCTGTGGTATCAGAGGAACAAGGCTGGACTGGCAGACAGTGTAGTGTGGGTCTGTGGTATCAGTAGAACAAGGTAGGACTGGTAGACAGGGTAGTGTGGGTCTGTGGTACCAGTGGAACAAGGTAGGACTGGTAGACAGTGTAGTGTGGGTCTGTGGTACCAGTGGAACAAGGTAGGATTGGCAGACAGTGTAGTGTGGGTCTGTGGGTATCAGTGGAACAAGGCAGGACTGGCAGACAGGGTAGTGTGGGTCTGTGTTATCAGTGGAACAAGACTGGACTGGCAGACAGTGTAGTGTGGGTCTGTGGTATCAGTGGAACAAGGTAGGACTGGTAGACAGTGTAGTGTGGGTCTGTGGTATCAGAGGAACAAGGCAGGACTGGCAGACAGGGTAGTGTGGGTCTGTGGTATCAGAGGAACAAGGCAGGACTGGCAGACAGTGTAGTGTGGGTCTGTGGTATCAGTAGAACAAGGCAGGACTGGCAGACAGTGTAATGTGGGTCTGTGGTATCAGTAGAACAAGGTAGGACTGGCAGACAGGGTAGTGTGGGTCTGTGGGTATCAGTGGAAAAGGCAGGACTGGCAGACAGTGTAATGTGGGTCTGTGGTACCAGTGGAACAAGACTGGACTGGTAGACAGTGTATTGTGTGTCTGTGGTACCAGTGGAACAAGGCAGGACTAGTAGACAGGGTAGTGTGGGTCTGTGGTACCAGTGGAACAAGGCTGGACTGGCAGACAGGGTAGTGTGGGTCTGTGGTATCAGAGGAACAAGGTATGCCTGGTAGACAGGGTAGTGTTGGTCTGTGGTATCAGTGGAACAAGGCAGGACTGGTAGACAGGGTAGTGTGGGTCTTTGGTACCAGTGGAACAAGGCAGGACTGGCAGACAGGGTAGTGTGGGTCTGTGGTACCAGTGGAACAAGGTAGGACTGGTAGACAGTGTAATGTGGGTCTGTGGTATCAGTAGAACAAGGTAGGACTGGCAGACAGGGTAGTGTGGGTCTGTGATACCAGTGGAACAAGGTAGGACTGGCAGACAGGGTAGTGTGGGTCGGTGGTACCAGTGGAACAAGGTAGGACTGGCAGACAGGGTAGTGTGGGTCTGTGGTATCAGTGGAACAAGACTGGACTGGCAGACAGTGTAGTGTGGGTCTGTGGTATCAGAGAACAAGGCAGGACTGGCAGACAGTGTAGTGTGGGTCTGTGGTATCAGTGGAACAAGACTGGACTGGCAGACAGGGTTGTGTGGGTCTGTGGATATCAGTGGAACAAGGCAGGACTGGTAGACAGGGTAGTGTGGGTCTTTGGGTATCAGTGGAACAAGGCAGGACTGGCAGACAGGGTAGTGTGGGTCTGTGGGTATCAGTGGAACAAAGCAGGACTGATAGACAGGGTAGTGTGGGTCTGTGGTATCAGTGGAACAAGGCAGGACTGGCAGACAGGGTAATGTGGGTCTGTGGTACCAGTGGAACAAGACTGGAATCAGACAGTGTAGTGTGGGTCTGTGGGTATCAGTGGAACAACGTAGGACTGGCAGACAGGGAAGTGTGGGTCTGTGGTACCAGTGGAACAAGACTGGACTGGTAGACAGTGTAATGTGGGTCTGTGGTATCAGTGGAACAAGACTGGACTCACAGACAGTGTAGTGTGGGTCTGTGGTATCAGTGGAACACGACTGGACTGGCAGACAGGGTAGTGTGGGTCTGTGGTATCAGTGGAACAAGGCTGGACTGGCAGACAGGGTAGTGTGGGTCTGTGGTACCAGTGGAACAAGGCAGGACTGGTAGACAGTGTAGTGTAGGTCTGTGGTATCAGTGGAACAAGGCAGGACTGGTAGACAGTGTAGTGTAGTGTAGTGTGGTATCAGTGGAACAAGACTGAACTGGAAGTCAGGGTAGTGTGGGTCTGTGGTATCAGTGGAACAAGGCAGGACTGGTAGACAGGGTAGTGTGGGTCTGTGGTATCAGTGGAACAAGGTAGGACTGGTAGACAGGGTAGTGTGGGTCTGTGGTATCAGTGGAACAAGGTAGGACTGGTAGACAGGGTAGTGTGGGTCTGTGGTATCAGTGGAACAAGACTGGACTGACAGACAGTGTAGTGTGGGTCTGTGGTATCAGTGGAACAAGGTAGGACTGGCAGACAGTGTAGTGTGGGTCTGTGGTATCAGTGGAACAAGGTAGGACTGGTAGACAGGGTAGTGTGGGTCTGTGGTATCAGTGGAACAAGGCAGGACTTGTAGACAGTGTAGTGTGGATCTGTGGTATCAGTGGAACAAGGCTGGACTGGTAGACAGGGTAGTGTGGGTCTGTGGTATCAGTGGAACAAGGCTGGACTGGTAGACAGGGTAGTGTGGGTCTGTGGTATCAGTGGAACAAGGCTGACCTGGTAGACAGGGTAGTGTGGGTCTGTGGTATCAGTGGAACAAGGTAGGACTGGTAGACAGTGTAGTGTGGGTCTGTGGTATCAGTGGAACAAGGCAGGACTGGCAGACAGGGTAGTGTGGGTCTGTGGTATCAGTGGAACAAGGTAGGACTGGCAGACAGTGTAGTGTGGGTCTGTGGGTATCAGTGGAACAAGGTAGGACTGGCAGACAGGGTAGTGTGGGTCTGTGGTATCAGTGGAACAAGGCAGGACTGGTAGACAGGGTAGTGTGGGTCTGTGGTATCAGTAGAACAAGGCAGGACTGGCAGACAGGGTAGTGTGGGTCTGTGGTATTAGTGGAGCAAGGCAGGACTGTTAGACAGTGTAATGTGGGTCTGTGGTACCAGTGGAACAAGGTAGGACTGGTAGACAGTGTAATGTAGGTCTGTGGTGCCAGTGGAACAAAGCAGGACTGGTAGACAGTGTAATGTGGGTCTGTGGTACCAGTGGAACAAGGTAGGACTGGTAGACAGTGTAATGTGGGTCTGTGGTATCAGTAGAACAAGGCAGGACTGGCAGACAGGGTAGTGTGGGTCTGTGGTACCAGTGGAACAAGGCAGGACTGGCAAACAGGGTAGTGTGGGTCTTTGGGTATCAGTGGAACAAGGCAGGACTAGTAGACAGTGTAGTGTGGGTCTGTGGTATCAGTGGAACAAGGCAGGACTGGCAGACAGGGTAGTGTGGGTTTGTTGGTATCAGTGGAACAAGGTAGGACTGGCAGACAGGGTAGTGTGGGTCTGTGGTATCAGTAGAACAAGGCAGGACTGGCAGACAGGGTAGTGTGGGTCTGTGGTACCAGTGGAACAAGGCAGGACTGGCAGACAGGGTAGTGTGGGTCTGTGGTACCAGTGGAACAAGGCAGGACTGGCAGACAGGATAGTGTGGGTCTGTGGGTATCAGTGGAACAAGGCAGGACTGGTAGACCGTGTAGTGTGGGTCTGTGGTATCAGTGGAACAAGGTAGGACTGGCAGACAGGGAAGTGTGGGTCTGTGGTATCAGTGGAACAAGGCAGGACTGGTAGACAGTGTAGTGTGGATCTGTGGTATCAGTGGAACAAGGCTGGACTGGTAGACAGGGTAGTGTGGGTCTGTGGTATCAGTGGAACAAGGCTGGACTGGTAGACAGGGTAGTGTGGGTCTGTGGTATCAGTGGAACAAGGCTGACCTGGTAGACAGGGTAGTGTGGGTCTGTGGTATCAGTGGAACAAGGTAGGACTGGTAGACAGTGTAGTGTGGGTCTGTGGTATCAGTGGAACAAGGCAGGACTGGCAGACAGGGTAGTGTGGGTCTGTGGTATCAGTGGAACAAGGTAGGACTGGCAGACAGTGTAGTGTGGGTCTGTGGGTATCAGTGGAACAAGGTAGGACTGGCAGACAGGGTAGTGTGGGTCTGTGGTATCAGTGGAACAAGGCAGGACTGGTAGACAGGGTAGTGTGGGTCTGTGGTATCAGTAGAACAAGGCAGGACTGGCAGACAGGGTAGTGTGGGTCTGTGGTATTAGTGGAGCAAGGCAGGACTGTTAGACAGTGTAATGTGGGTCTGTGGTACCAGTGGAACAAGGTAGGACTGGTAGACAGTGTAATGTAGGTCTGTGGTGCCAGTGGAACAAAGCAGGACTGGTAGACAGTGTAATGTGGGTCTGTGGTACCAGTGGAACAAGGTAGGACTGGTAGACAGTGTAATGTGGGTCTGTGGTATCAGTAGAACAAGGCAGGACTGGCAGACAGGGTAGTGTGGGTCTGTGGTACCAGTGGAACAAGGCAGGACTGGCAAACAGGGTAGTGTGGGTCTTTGGGTATCAGTGGAACAAGGCAGGACTAGTAGACAGTGTAGTGTGGGTCTGTGGTATCAGTGGAACAAGGCAGGACTGGCAGACAGGGTAGTGTGGGTTTGTTGGTATCAGTGGAACAAGGTAGGACTGGCAGACAGGGTAGTGTGGGTCTGTGGTATCAGTAGAACAAGGCAGGACTGGCAGACAGGGTAGTGTGGGTCTGTGGTACCAGTGGAACAAGGCAGGACTGGCAGACAGGGTAGTGTGGGTCTGTGGTACCAGTGGAACAAGGCAGGACTGGCAGACAGGATAGTGTGGGTCTGTGGGTATCAGTGGAACAAGGCAGGACTGGTAGACCGTGTAGTGTGGGTCTGTGGTATCAGTGGAACAAGGTAGGACTGGCAGACAGGGAAGTGTGGGTCTGTTGGTATCAGTGGAACAAGGTAGGACTGGCAGACAGGGTAGTGTGGGTCTGTGGTATCAGTGAAACAAGACTGGACTGGCAGACAGTGTAATGTGGGTTTGTGGTATCAGTAGAACAAGGTAGGACTGGTAGACAGGGTAGTGTGGGTCTGTGGGTATCAGTGGAACAAGGCAGGACTGGTAGACAGTGTAGTGTGGGTCTGTGGTACCAGTAGAACAAGCTAGGACTGGGAGACAGGGTAGTGTGGGTCTGTGGTATCAGTGGAACAAGACTGGACTGGCAGACAGTGTAATGTGGGTATGTGGTATCAGTAGAACAAGGTAGGACTGGTAGACAGGGTAGTGTGGGTCTGTGGGTATCAGTGGAACAATGCAGGACTGGTAGACAGTGTAGTGTGGGTCTGTGGTACCAGTAGAACAAGGTAGGACTGGCAGACAGGGTATTGTGGGTCTGTGGTATCAGTGGAACAAGGTAGGACTGGTAGACAGTGTAGTGTGGGTCTGTGGGTATCAGTGGAACAAGACTGGACTGGCAGACAGTGTAATGTGGGTCTGTGGTATCAGTGGAACAAGGTAGGACTGGCAGACAGGGTAGTGTGGGTCTGTGGTACCAGTGGAACAAGGCAGGACTGGTAGACAGGGTAGTGTGGGTCTGTGGTACCAGTGGAACAAGGAAGGACTGGCAGACAGGATAGTGTGGGTCTGTGGGTATCAGTGGAACAAGGCAGGACTGGTAGACAGTGTAGTGTGGGTCTGTAGTACCAGTGGAACAAGGCAGGACTGGCAGACAGGGTAGTGTGGGTCTGTGGTACCAGTGGAACAAGGCAGGACTGGCAGACAGGGTAGTGTGGGTCTGTGGTACCAGTGGAACAAGGCAGGACTGGCAGACAGGGTAGTGTGGGTCTGTGGTACCAGTGGAACAAGGCAGGACTGGCAGACAGGGTAGTGTGGGTCTGTGGGTATCAGTGGAACAAGGCAGGACTGGTAGACAGGGAAGTGTGGGTCTGTTGGTATCAGTGGAACAAGGTAGGACTGGCAGACAGGGTAGTGTGGGTATGTGGTATCAGTGGAACAAGGTAGGACTAGCAGACAGTGTAATGTGGGTCTGTGGTATCAGTGGAACAAGGCAGGACTGGCAGACAGGTAGTGTGGGTCTGTGGTATCAGTGGAACAAGGTAGGACTGGCAGACAGGGAAGTGTGGGTCTGTTGGTATCAGTGGAACAAGGTAGGACTGGCAGACAGGGTAGTGTGGGTCTGTGGTATCAGTGGAACAAGACTGGACTGGCAGACAGTGTAATGTGGGTATGTGGTATCAGTAGAACAAGGTAGGACTGGTAGACAGGGTAGTGTGGGTCTGTGGGTATCAGTGGAACAAGGCAGGACTGGTAGACAGTGTAGTGTGGGTCTGTGGTATCAGTGGAACAACACTGGACTGGCAGACAGGGTAGTGTGGGTTTATGGTATCAGTGGAAGAAGACTGGACTGGCAGACAGTGTAATGTGGGTATGTGGTATCAATAGAACAAGGTAGGACTGGTAGACAGGGTAGTGTGGGTCTGTGGGTATCAGTGGAACAAGGCAGGACTGGTAGACAGTGTAGTGTGGGTCTGTGGTACCAGTAGAACAAGGTAGGACTGGCAGACAGGGTAGTGTGGGTCTGTGGTATCAGTGGAACAAGGTAGGACTGGTAGACAGTGTAGTGTGGGTCTGTGGGTATCAGTGGAACAAGACTGGACTGGCAGACAGTGTAATGTGGGTCTGTGGTATCAGTGGAACAAGGTAGGACTGGCAGACAGTGTAATGTGGGTCTGTGGTATCAGTGGAACAAGACTGGACTGGCAGACAGTGTAATGTGGGTCTGTGGTACCAGTGGAACAAGGCAGGACTGGTAGACAGGGTAGTGTGGGTCTGTGGTATCAGTGGAACAAGGTAGGACTGGCAGACAGTGTAGTGTGGGTCTGTGGTATCAGTAGAACAAGGCAGGACTGGCAGACAGGGTAGTGTGGGTCTGTGGTATCAGTGGAAGAAGGTAGGACTGGTACACAGTGTAGTGTGGGTCTGTGGTATCAGTGGAACAAGGTAGGACTGGCAGACAGGGTAGTGTGGGTCTGTGGTATCAGTAGAACAAGGCAGAACTGGCAGACAGGGTAGTGTGGGTCTGTGGGTATCAGTGGAACAAGGCTGGACTGGTAGACAGGGTAGTGTGGGTCTGTGGTATCAGTGGAACAAGGTAGGACTGGCAGACAGGGTAGTGTGGGTCTGTGGTACAAGTGGAACAAGGCAGAACTGGTAGACAGGGTAGTGTGGGTCTGTGGTATCAGTGGAAGAAGACTGGACTGGTAGACAGGGTAGTGTGGGTCTGTGGTACCAGTGGAACAAGGCAGGACTGGCAGACAGGGTAGTGTGGGTCTGTGGTATCAGTGGAACAAGGCAGGACTGGCAGACAGGGTAGTGTGGGTCTGTGGTATCAGTGGAACAAGGTAGGACTGGCAGACAGGGTAGTGTGGGTCTGTGGTATCAGTGGAACAAGACTGGACTGGCAGACAGGGTAGTGTGGGTCTGTGGTACCAGTGGAAGAAGACTGGACTGGCAGACAGGGTAATGTGGGTCTGTGGTATCAGTGGAACAAGGTAGGACTGGTAGACAGGGTAGTGTGGGTCTGTGGTATCAGTGGAACAAGACTGGACTGGTAGACAGGGTAGTGTGGGTCTGTGGTATCAGTGGAACAAGGTAGGACTGGTAGACAGGGTAGTGTGGGTCTGTGGTATCAGTGGAACAAAACTGGACTGGTAGACAGGGTAGTGTGGGTCTGTGGTATCAGTGGAACAAGACTGGACTGGCAGATAGGGTAGTGTGGGTCTGTGGTATCAGTGGAACAAGGTAGGACTGGTAGACAGGGTAGTGTGGGTCTGTGGTATCAGTGGAACAAGGTAGGACTGACAGACAGGGTAGTGTGGGTCTGTGGTATCAGTAGAACAAGGCAGGACTGGCAGACAGGGTAGTGTGGGTCTGTGGGTATCAGTGGAACAAGGCTGGACTGGTAGACAGGGTAGTGTGGGTCTGTGGTATCAGTGGAACAAGGCAGGACTGGCAGACAGGGTAGTGTGGGTCTGTGGTATCAGTGGAACAAGACAGGACTGGCAGACAGTGTAGTGTGGGTCTGTGGTATCAGTGGAACAAGGCAGGACTGGCAGACAGGATAGTGTGGGTCTGTGGTATCAGTGGAACAAGGCAGGACTGGCAGACAGGGTAGTGTGGGTCTGTGGTATCAGTGGAACAAGGTAGGACTGGTAGACAGGGTAGTGTGGGTCTGTGGTATCAGTGGAACAAAACTGGACTGGTAGACAGGGTAGTGTGGGTCTGTGGTATCAGTCGAACAAGACTGGACTGGCAGATAGGGTAGTGTGGGTCTGTGGTATCAGTGGAACAAGGTAGGACTGGTAGACAGGGTAGTGTGGGTCTGTGGTATCAGTGGAACAAGGTAGGACTGACAGACAGGGTAGTGTGGGTCTGTGGTATCAGTAGAACAAGGCAGGACTGGCAGACAGGGTAGTGTGGGTCTGTGGGTATCAGTGAAACAAGGCTGGACTGGTAGACAGGGTAGTGTGGGTCTGTGGTATCAGTGGAACAAGGCAGGACTGGCAGACAGGGTAGTGTGGGTCTGTGGTATCAGTGGAACAAGGCAGGACTGGCAGACAGTGTAGTGTGGGTCTGTGGTATCAGTGGAACAAGGCTGGACTGGCAGACAGTGTAGTGTGGGTCTGTGGTATCAGTGGAACAAGGCAGGACTGGCAGACAGGGTAGTGTGGGTCTGTGGTATCAGTGAAACAAGGTAGGACTTGTAGACAGTGTAGTGTGGGTCTGTGGTATCAGTGGAACAAGCAGGACTGGCAGACAGTGTAGTGTGGGTCTGTGGTATCAGTGGAACAAGACTGGACTGGCAGACAGGGTAGTGTGGGTCTGTGGTATCAGTGCAACAAGGCTGGACTGGTAGACAGGGTAGTGTGGGTCTGTGGTATCAGTGGAACAAGGCAGGACTGGCAGACAGGGTAGTGTGGGTCTGTGGTATCAGTGGAACAAGGCAGGACTGGCAGACAGGATAGTGTGGTCTGTGGTATCAGTGGAACAAGGCAGGACTGGCAGACAGGGTAGTGTGGGTCTGTGGTATCAGTGGAACAAGGTAGGACTGGCAGACAGGGTAGTGTGGGTCTGTGGTATCAGTAGAACAAGGCAGGACTGGCAGACAGGGTAGTGTGGGTCTGTGGTATCAGTGGAACAAGACTGGACTGGCAGACAGGGTAGTGTGGGTCTGTGGTATCAGTGGAACAAGACTGGACTGGCAGACAGGGTAGTGTGGGTCTGTGGGTATCAGTGGAACAAGACTGGACTGGTAGACAGGGTAGTGTGGGTCTGTGGTATCAGTGGAACAAGGCTGGACTGGCAGACAGTGTAGTGTGGGTCTGTGGTACCAGTGGAACAAGGTAGGACTGGCAGACAGGGTAGTGTGGGTCTGTGGTATCAGTGGAACAAGGCTGGACTGGCAGAAAGTGTAGTGTGGGTCTGTGGTACCAGTGGAACAAGGTAGGACTGGCAGACAGGGTAGTGTGGGTCTGTGGTATCAGTGGAACAAGGCTGGACTGGCAGACAGTGTAGTGTGGGTCTGTGGTACCAGTGGAACAAGGTAGGACTGGTAGACAGGGTAGTGTGGGTCTGTGGTATTAGTGGAACAAGGCAGGACTGGCAGACAGGTAGTGTGGGTCTGTGGTATCAGTGGAACAAGGTAGGACTGGTAGACAGGGTAGTGTGGGTCTGTGGTATCAGTGGAACAAGACTGGACTGGCAGACAGTGTAGTGTGGGTCTGTGGTATCAGTGGAACAAGACTGGACTGGTAGACAGTGTAGTGTGGGTCTGTGGTATCAGTGGAACAAGGCTGGACTGGTAGACAGTGTAGTGTGGGTCTGTGGTATCAGTGGAACAAGGCTGGACTGGTAGACAGTGTAATGTGGGTATGTGGTATCAGTGGAACAAGGCAGGACTGGCAGACAGGGTAGTGTGGGTCTGTGGTATCAGTGGAACAAGACTGGATTCAAAGACAGTGTAGTGTGGGTCTGTGGTATCAGTGGAACAAGGCTGGACTGGTAGACAGTGTAATGTGGGTATGTGGTATCAGTGGAACAAGGCAGGACTGGCAGACAGTGTAGTGTGGGTCTGTGGTATCAGTGGAACAAGGCTGGACTGGTAGACGGGATAATGTGGGTCTTTGGTACCAGTGGAACAAGACTGGACTGGCAGACAGTGTAATGTGGGTATGTGGTACCAGTGGAACAAGGCAGGACTGGTAGACAGGGTAGTGTGGGTCTGTGGTATCAGTGGAACAAGGTAGGACTGGTAGACAGGGTAGTGTGGGTCTGTGGTATCAGTGGAACAAGACTGAACTGGAAGACAGTGTAGTGTGGGTCTGTGGTACCAGTGGAACAAGGCAGGGACTGGTAGACAGGGTAGTGTGGGTCTGTGGGTATCAGTGGAACAAGACTGAACTGGAAGACAGTGTAGTGTGGGTCTGTGGTATCAGTGGAACAAGGCTGGACTGGTAGACAGGGTAGTGTGGGTCTGTGGTATCAGTGGAACAAGGCAGGACTGGCAGACAGGGTAATGTGGGTCTGTGGTACCAGTGGAACAAGACTGGACTGGCAGACAGTGTAGTGTGGGTCTGTGGTATCAGTGGAACAAGGTAGGACTGGTAGACAGGGTAGTGTGGGTCTGTGATATCAGTGGAACAAGACTGAACTGGAAGACAGTGTAGTGTGGGTCTGTGGTACCAGTGGAACAAGGCAGGACTGGTAGACAGGGTAGTGTGGGTCTGTGGGTATCAGTGGAACAAGACTGAACTGGAAGACAGTGTAGTGTGGGTCTGTGGTATCAGTGGAACAAGGCTGGACTGGTAGACAGGGTAGTGTGGGTCTGTGGTATCAGTGGAACAAGGCAGGACTGGCAGACAGGGTAATGTGGGTCTGTGGTACCAGTGGAACAAGACTGGACTGTCAGACAGTGTAATGTGCGTATGTGGTATCAGTGGAACAAAGCTGGACTGGTAGACACGGTAGTGTGGGTCTGTGGTATCAGTGGAACAAGGCAGGACTGGCAGACAGGGTAATGTGGGTCTGTGGTACCAGTGGAACAAGACAGGACTGGCAGACAGTGTAATGTGGGTATGTGGTATCAGTGGAACAAGGCAAGACTGACAGACAGGGTAGTGTGGGTCTGTGGTATCAGTGGAACAAGGCAGGACTGGCAGACAGTGTAGTGTGGGTATGTGGTATCAGTAGAACAAGGTAGGACTGGCAGACAGGGTAGTGTGGGTCTGTGGTATCAGTGGAACAAGGCAGGACTGGCAGACAGTGTAGTGTGGGTCTGTGGTATCAGTGGAACAAGGCAGGACTGGCAGACAGGGTAGTGTGGGTCTGTGGTATCAGTGGAACAAGGCAGGACTGGCATACAGTGTAGTGTGGGTCTGTGGTATCAGTAAAACAAGGTAGGACTGGCAGACAGGGTAGTGTGGGTCTGTGGTATCAGTGGAACAAGGCAGGACTGGTAGACAGGGTAGTGTGGGTCTGTGGTATCAGTGGAACAAGGCAGGACTGGTAGACAGTGTAGTGTGGGTCTGTGGTATCAGTGGAACAAGGCAGGACTGGCAGACAGAGTAGTGTGGGTCTGTGGTATCAGTGGAACAAGGCTGGACTGGCAGACAGGGTAGTGTGGGTCTGTGGTATCAGTGGAACAAGGCAGGACTGGTAGACAGTGTAGTGTGGGTCTGTGGTATCAGTGGAACAAGGCAGGACTGGCAGACAGGGTAGTGTGGGTCTGTGGTACCAGTGGAACAAAGCTGTACTGGCAGACAGGGTAGTGTGGGTCTGTGGTATCAGTGGAACAAGGCTGGACTGGCAGACAGTGTAGTGTGGGTCTGTGGTATCAGTGGAACAAGGCAGGACTGGCAGACAGGGTAGTGTGGGTCTGTGGTATCAGTGAAACAAGGCTGGACTGGCAGACAGTGTAGTGTGGGTCTGTGGTATCAGTGGAACAAGGCAGGACTGGCAGACAGTGTAGTGTGGGTCTGTGGTACCAGTGGAACAAGGCTGGACTGGCAGACAGTGTAGTGTGGGTCTGTGGTATCAGTGGAACAAGACTGGACTGGCAGACAGGGTAGTGTGGGTCTGTGGTATCAGTGGAACAAGGTAGGACTGGTAGACAGGGTAGTGTGGGTCTGTGGGTATCAGTGGAACATGGCAGGACTGATAGACAGGGTAGTGTGGGTCTGTGGTATCAGTGGAACAAGGCAGGACTGGTAGACAGTGTAGTGTGGGTCTGTGGTATCAGTGGAACAAGGCAGGACTGGCAGACAGGGTAGTGTGGGTCTGTGGTACCAGTGGAACAAAGCTGTACTGGCAGACAGGGTAGTGTGGGTCTGTGGTATCAGTAGAACAAGGCTGGACTGGCAGACAGTGTAGTGTGGGTCTGTGGTATCAGTGGAACAAGGCAGGACTGGCAGACAGGGTAGTGTGGGTTTGTGGTATCAGTGAAACAAGGTAGGACTTGTAGACAGTGTAGTGTGGGTCTGTGGTATCAGTGGAACAAGGCAGGACTGGTAGACAGGGTAGTGTGGGTCTGTGGTATCAGTGGAAAAAGGTAGGACTCACAGACAGTGTAATGTGGGTCTGTGGGTATCAGTGGAACAAGGTAGGACTGGCAGACAGTGTAGTGTGGGTCTGTGGTATCAGTGGAACAAGGCAGGACTGGTAGACAAGGTAGTGTGGGTCTGTGGGTATCAGTGGACAAGGCAGGACTGGTAGACAGGGTAGTGTAGGTCTGTGGTACCAATGAACAAGGCAGGAATGGTACACAGTGTAATGTGGCTCTGTGGTACCAATGAAGAAGGCTGGACTAGCAGACTATGTAGTGTAGGTCTGTGGTACCAGTTATTCTCTATGAGTAGGAGGAATTCTGGGAAAAGTGCAGGTAACGGCCCCATAGAACACAATAATAAATCTCATCCGTGTCCTTTATATTTACTCCTCTTGTATCTCTTGTTCTGATGACTAGTGAATTTCTTTTTATCATAAGATATCGCCCCCTACAGTATGGAGGAGCCACAGGCTGAACAGCGGACGTGTGGCACCATGACCCGGAGTCCCTGCCTCATAAAAAACTGGGTGGAAGAGGTAAGTCATCCTAGAACAGGGGGCTAGTACTGGGCTGTGAGACTCCTAGGATAGGACGACAGGGTGAGTGTAAGGACAGGAGGGGGAGAGGTGAGTGTAAGGGCAGGAGGGGGAGAGGTGAGTGTAAGGGCAGGAGGGAGAGAGGTGAGTGTAAGGGCAGGAGGGAAGTTCTGGGGGGAGGTGAGTGTAAAGACAGGAGAGGGGAGTTGGGGGGAGGTGAGTGTAAGGACAGGAGAGGGGAGTTGGGGGAGGTGAGTGTAAAGACAGGAGAGGGGAGTTGGGGGGAGGTGAGTGTAAGGACAGGAGAGGGGAGTTGGGGGGAGGTGAGTGTAAGGACAGGAGGGAGGTGCTGGGGGGGAGGTGAGTGTAAGGACAGTAGGGGGGGAGTTGGGGGAGGTGAGTGTAAGGACAGGAGAGGGGAGTTGGGGGGAGGTGAGTGTAAGGACAGGAGGGAGGTGCTGGGGGGGAGGTGAGTGTAAAGACAGGAGGAGGGAGTTGGGGGAGGTGAGTGTAAGGACAGTAGGGGGGGAGTTGGGGGGGGAGGTGAGTGTAAGGACAGGAGGGAGGTGCTGGGGGGGAGGTGAGTGTAAGGACAGGAGGGAGGTGCTGGGGGGGGAGGTGGGTGTAAGGACAGGAGGGAGGTGCTGGGGGGGAGGTGAGTGTAAAGACAGGAGAGGGGAGTTGGGGGGAGGTGAGTGTAAGGACAGGAGGAAGGTGCTGGGGGGAGGTGAGTGTAAAGACAGGAGAGGGGAGTTGGGGGGAGGTGAGTGTAAGGACAGGAGGGAGGTGCTGGGGGGGAGGTGAGTGTAAAGACAGGAGAGGGGAGTTGGGGGAGGTGAGTGTAAGGACAGGAGGGAGGTGCTGGGGGGGAGGTGAGTGTAAAGACAGGAGAGGGGAGTTGGGGGGAGGTGAGTGTAAGGACAGGAGGGAGGTGCTGGGGGGGAGGTGAGTGTAAAGACAGGAGAGGGGAGTTGGGGGGAGGTGGGTGTAAGGACAGGAGGGAGGTGCTGGGGGGGAGGTGAGTGTAAGGACAGGAGAGGGGAGTTGGGGGGAGGTGAGTGTAAGGACAGGAGGGAGGTGCTGGGGGGGAGGTGAGTGTAAGGACAGGAGAGGGGAGTTGGGGGGAGGTGAGTGTAAGGACAGGAGGGAGGTGCTGGGGGGGAGGTGAGTGTAAGGACAGGAGGGGGGGTTGGGGGGAGGTGAGTGTAAGGACAGGAGAGGGGAGTTGGGGGGAGGTGAGTGTAAGGACAGGAGGGAGGTGCTGGGGGGGAGGTGGGTGTAAGGACAGGAGAGGGGAGTTGGGGGGGAGGTGAGTGTAAGGACAGGAGGGAGGTGCTGGGGGGGGAGGTGAGTGTAAGGACAGGAGAGGGGAGTTGGGGGGAGGTGAGTGTAAGGACAGGAGGGAGGTGCTGGGGGGGAGGTGAGTGTAAGGACAGGAGGGGGGGTTGGGGGGGAGGTGAGTGCAAGGAGGACAGGAGGGAGGTGCTGGGGGGGAGGTAAGTGTAAGGACAGGAGGGAGGTGCTGGGGGGGAGGTGAGTGTAAGGACAGGAGGGAGGTGCTGGGGGGAGGTGAGTGTAAGGACAGGAGGGAGGTGCTGGGGGGGAGGTGAGTGTAAGGACAGGAGGGAGGTGCTGGGGGGGGAGGTGGGTGTAAGGACAGGAGGGAGGTGCTGGGGGGGAGGTGAGTGTAAAGACAGGAGAGGGGAGTTGGGGGGGGGTGAGTGTAAAGACAGGAGAGGGGAGTTGGGGGGAGGTGAGTGTAAGGACAGGAGAGGGGAGTTGGGGGAGGTGAGTGTAAGGACAGGAGGGAGGTGCTGGGGGGGAGGTGAGTGTAAGGACAGGAGGGGGGGTTGGGGGGGAGGTGAGTGTAAAGACAGGAGGGAGGTGCTGGGGGGGAGGTAAGTGTAAGGACAGGAGGGAGGTGCTGGGGGGGAGGTGAGTGTAAGGACAGGTGGGAGGTGCTGGGGGGGAGGTGAGTGTAAGGACAGGAGGGAGGTGCTGGGGGGAGGTGAGTGTAAGGACAGGAGGGAGGTGCTGGGGGGGAGGTGGGTGTAAGGACAGGAGGGAGGTGCTGGGGGGGAGGTGAGTGTAAAGACAGGAGAGGGGAGTTGGGGGGAGGTGAGTGTAAGGACAGGAGGGAGGTGCTGGGGGGGAGGTGAGTGTAAGGACAGGAGGGGGGGTTGGGGGGGAGGTAAGTGTAAGGACAGGAGGGAGGTGCTGGGGGGGAGGTGAGTGTAAGGACAGGAGGGAGGTGCTGGGGGGGAGGTGAGTGTAAGGACAGGAGGGAGGTGCTGGGGGGGAGGTGAGTGTAAGGACAGGAGGGAGGTGCTGGGGGGGAGGTGAGTGTAATGACAGGAAGGAGGTGCTGGGGGGGAGGTGAGTGTAAGGACAGGAGGGGGGGGTTGGGGGGGAGGTGAGTGCAAGGAGGACAGGAGGGGGGGTTGGGGGGGAGGTGAGTGTAAGGAGGACAGGAGGGTGGAGTTTGGGGGGAGGTCAGTGTAAGGAGGACAGGAGGGGAAAGTTGGGGGGGATATACTGGGTGTACCCTAGCTAATTTTGCTCGTGGATGTTACATTAATGAGTTTTGTGTGTAGCTGGGTGGTACACTAACGAAGGGTGGGTGTAACTGGATGGCGATCTATCGAGGGGTGGGTGGAACTGGATGGCACATTAAGGAGGGATAGGTGGAACTTGATGGAACGCTAACGAGGGGTGTATGTAACTGGACGGCGCAGTAACGAGGGGTGGTGGAACTGGGCAGTACATTAACAAGGGGTGGGTGGAATTTGGGCAGTACATTATCAAGGGGTGGGTGGAACTGGGCAGTACATTAAAGAGGGGTGGGTGGAACTGGACGGCACACTAACGAGGGGTGTATGTAACTGGACGGCACACTAACGAAGGGTGTATGTAACTAGATGGTACACTAACAAGGGGTGTATGTAACTAGACGGTACACTAATTAGGGGTGTATGTAACTGGACAGCACACTAATGAGGGGTGTATGTAACTGGACGGCACAATAACGAGGGGTGTATGTAACTGGACGGCACACTAACGAGGGGTGTATGTAACTAGACTGTACACTAACGAGGGGTGTATGTAACTAGACGGTACTCTACGAGGGGTGTATGTAACTAGACGGCACAATAAAAAAGGGTGTATGTAACTGCCGGCACACTAACGAGGGGTGTATGCAATTAGACTGAACACTAATGAGGGGTGCATGTAACTAGACTGTACACTAATTAGGGGTGTATGTAACTGGACAGCACACTAATGAGGGGTGTATGTAACTGGACGGCACAATAACGAGGGGTGTATGTAACTGGACGGCACACTAACGAGGGGTGTATGTAACTAGACTGTACACTAACGAGGGGTGTATGTAACTAGACGGTACTCTAACGAGGGGTGTATGTAACTAGACGGAACAATAAAAAAGGGTGTATGTAACTGGCCGGCACATTAACGAGGGGTGTATGTAACTGGCCGGCACACTAACGAGGGGTGTATGTAACTGGACGGAACACTAACGAGGGGTGTATTTAACTAGACTGTACACTATGACTGTACACTAACGAGGAGTGTATGTAACTGGAAGGCACACTAACGAGGAATGTATATAACTGGACGGCACGGTAACGAGGGTTATGTAACTGGACAGCACACTAACGAGGGGTGTATGTAACTAGACTGAACACTAACGAGGGGTGTATGTAACTGGACGGTACACTAACGAGGGGTGTATGTAACTGGACTGTACACTAACGAGGGGTGTATGTAACTGGACTGTACCCTAACGAGGGGTGTATGTAACTAGACGGTACTTTAAGGAGGGGTGTATGTAACTGGACGGCACACTAACGAGGGGTGTATGTAACTGGACGGCACACTAACGAGGGGTGTATGTAACTAGACTGTACACTAACAAGGGTGTATGTAACTAGACTGTACACTAACGAGGGGTGTATGTAACTAGATGGCACACTAACAAGGGGTGTATGTAACTGGACAGCACACTAATGAGGGATGTATGTAACTGGACGGCACACTAACGAGGGGTGTATGTAACTAGACGGTACTTTAAGGAGGGGTGTATGTAACTGGACGGCACACTAACGAGGGGTGTATGTAACTGGACGGCACACTAACGAGGGGTGTATGTAACTAGACTGTACACTAACAAGGGGTGTATGTAACTAGATGGCACACTAACAAGGGGTGTATGTAACTGGACGGCACACTAATGAGGGATGTATGTAACTGGACGGCACACTAACGAGGGGTGTATATAACTAGACTGTACTCTAAGGAGGGGTGTATGTAACTGTACGGTACTCTAAGGAGGGATAGGTTGAACTGGACGGTACACTAACGAGGGGTGTATGTAACTAGACTGAACACTATCGAGGGGTGTATGTAACTTGACGGCACACTAACGAGGGGTGTATGTAACTGGACGGCACACTAATGAGGGATGTATGTAACTGGACGGCACACTAACGAGGGGTGTATGTATCTGGACAGCACACTAACGAGGTGTGTATGTAACTAGACTGTACACTAATGAGGGATGTATGTAACTGGACGGTACACTAACGAGGGGTGTATGTAACTGGACAGCACACTAACGAGGGGTGTATGTAACTAGACTGTACACTAACGAGGGATGTATGTAATTGGACAGTACACTAACGAGGGGTGTATGTAACTAGACGGTACACTAACGAGGGATGTATGTACTGGACAGCACACTAACGAGGGGTGTATGTAACTAGACTGTACACTAATGAGGGATGTATGTAATTGGACAGTACACTAACGAGGGGTGTATGTAACTAGACGGTACACTAACGAGGGGTGTATGTAACTAGACTGTACATTAATGAGGGATCTATGTAACTGGACGGTACACTAACGAAGGGTGTATGTAACTAGACTGTACACTAACGAGGGATGTATGTAACTGGACAGTACACTAACGAGGGGTGTATGTAACTAGACGGTACACTAACGAGGGGTGTATGTAACTAGATGGCACACTAACAAGGGGTGTATGTAACTCGACTGAACACTAACGAGGGGTGAATGTAACTAGACGGTACTCTAACGAGGGGTGTATATAACTAGACTGAACACTAACGAGGGGTGTATGTAACTGCACGGGACACTAACGAGGGGTGTATGTAACTAGACTACACTAATGAGGGGTGTATATAACTGGACTGTACACTAACGAGGGGTGTATGTGACTAGACGGTACACTAACGAGGGATGTATGTAACTAGACTGTACACTAACGAGGGGTGTATGTAACTAGACTGTACACTAACAAGGGGTGTATGTAACTAGACTGTATTCTAACGAGGGGTGTATGTGACTAGACGGTACACTAACGAGGGATGTATGTAACTAGACTGTACACTAACGAGGGGTGTATGTAACTAGACTGTACACTAACGAGGGGTGTATGTAACTAGACTGTACACTAACAAGGGGTGTATGGAACTAGACTGTACTCTAAGGAGGGGTGTATGTAACTGGACGGTACTCTAAGGAGGGGTAGGTTGAACTGGACGGTACACTAACGAGGGGTGTGTGTAACTGGACGGCAAACTAACAAGGGGTGTATGTAACTAGACTGTACACTAACAGGGGGTGTATGTAACTAGACTGTACACTAACGAGGGGTGTATGTAACTGGACTGTACAGTAACGAGGGGTGTATGTAACTAGACGGTACTTTAAGGAGGGGTGTATGTAAAAGGCCGGCACATTAACGAGGGTGTATGTAACTGACGGAACACTAACGAGGGATGTATTTAACTAGACTGTACACTAAAGAGGAGTGTATCTAACTGGACGGCACACTAACGAGGAATGTATATAACTGGACGGCACGGTAACGAGGGGTGTATCTAACTAGACTGAACACTAACGAGGGGTGTATGTAACTGGACGGTACTCTAAGGAGGGGTGTATGTAACTGGATGATACACTAACGAGGGATGTATGTAACTGGACTGTACCCTAACGAGGGGTGTATGTAACTAGACTGTACTCTAAGGAGGGGTGTATGTAACTGTACGGTACTCTAAGGAGGGTAGGTTGAACTGGACGGTACACTAACGAGGGGTGTATGTAACTAGACTGAACACTATCGAGGGTGTATGTAACTTGACGGCACACTAATGAGGGATGTATGTAACTGGACAGCACACTAACGAGGGGTGTATGTAACTAGACTGTACACTAATGAGGGATGTATGTAACTGGACGGTACACTAACGAGGGTGTATGTAACTAGACGGTACACTAACGAGGGGTGTATGTAACTAGACTGTACACTAATGAGGGATCTATGTAACTGGACGGTACACTAACGAAGGGTGTATGTAACTAGACTGTACACTAACGAGGGATGTATGTAACTGGACAGTACACTAACGAGGGTGTATGTAATTAGACAGTACACTAACGAGGGGTGTATGTAACTAGATGGCAAACTAACAAGGGGTGTATGTAACTCGACTGAACACTAACGAGGGTGAATGTAACTAGACGGTACTCTAACGAGGGGTGTATATAACTAGACTGAACACTAACGAGGGGTGTATGTAACTGCACGGGACACTAACGAGGGGTGTAAGTAACTGGACTGTACACTAACGAGGGGTGTATGTAACTGGACGGTACACTAACGAAGGGTGTATGTAACTAGACTGTACACTAACGAGGGGTGTATGTAACTAGACTGTACTCTAAGGAGGGGTGTATGTGACTAGACGGTACACTAATGAGGGGTGTATGTAACTAGACGGTACACTAACGAGGAGTGTATGTAACTGGGTGGTACACTAACGAAGGGTGTATGTAACTAGACTGTACACTAACGAGGGATGTATGTAACTAGACTGTACTCTAAGGAGGGGTGTATGTGACTAGACGGTACACTAATGAGGGGTGTATGTAACTAGACGGTACACTAACGAGGGGTGTATGTAACTAGATGGTACTCTAACGAGGGGTGTATATAACTAGACTGAACACTAACGAGGGGTGTATGTAACTTCACGGGACACTAACAAGGGGTGTATGTAACTGGACTGTACACTAATGAGGGGTGTATGTAACTGGACTGTACACTAACGAGGGGTGTATGTAACTGGACTGTACACTAATGAGGGGTGTATGTAACTGGACTGTATACTAACGAGGGGTGTATGTAACTAGACTACACTAATGAGGGATGTATGTAACTGGACGGTACACTAACGAAGGGTGTATGTAACTAGACTGTACACTAACGAGGGATGTATGTAACTAGACTGTACTCTAAGGAGGGGTGTATGTGACTAGACGGTACACTAACGAGGGTTGTATGTAACTAGACTGTACACTAACGAGGGATGTATGTAACTAGACAGTACACTAACGAGGGGTGTATGTAACTAGACTGTACTCTAAGGAGGGGTGTATGTAACTGGACGGTACACTAATGAGGGGTGTATGTAACTAGATGGCACACTAACGAGGGATGTATGTAACTAGACTGTACACTAACGAGGGGTGTATGTAACTGGCCGGCACACTAACGAGGGGTGTATGTAACTGGACAGCACACTAACGAGGGGTGTATGTAACTGGACAGCACACTAACGAGGGATGTATGTAACTAGACTGTACACTAACGAGGGGTGTATGTAACTGGCCGGCACACTAACGAGGGGTGTATGTAACTGGACAGCACACTAACGAGGGGTGTATGTATCTAGATGGCACACTAACGAGGGGTGTATGTAACTAGACTGTACACTAACAAGGGGTGTATGTGACTAGACGGTACACTAATGAGGGGTGTATGTAACTAGACGGTACACTAACGAGGAGTGTATGTAACTAGATGGCACACTAACAAGGGGTGTATGTAACTGGCCGGCACACTAACGAGGGGTGTATGTAACTGGACAGCACACTAACGAGGGGTGTATGTATCTAGATGGCACACTAACGAGGGGTGTATGTAACTAGACTGTACACTAACAAGGGTGTATGTGACTAGACGGTACACTAATGAGGGGTGTATGTAACTAGACGGTACACTAACGAGGAGTGTATGTAACTGGGTGGTACACTAATGAGGAGTGGGTGGTACACTAACGAGGTGTAGGTGGAACTGGACGGTGCACTAATGAGGGGTGTATGTAACTAGACTGTATGGCTAACGAGGGGTGGGTGGAACTGGGTGGTACACTAACGAGGGGTGTATGTAACTAGATGGCACACTAACAAGGGGTGTATGTAACTGGCCGGCACACTAACGAGGGGTGTATGTAACTGGACAGCACACTAACGAGGGTGTATGTATCTAGATGGCACACTAACGAGGGGTGTATGTAACTAGACTGTACACTAACAAGGGGTGTATGTGACTAGACGGTACACTAATGAGGGGTGTATGTAACTAGACGGTACACTAACGAGGAGTGTATGTAACTGGGTGGTACACTAATGAGGAGTGGGTGGTACACTAACGAGGTGTAGGTGGAACTGGACGGTGCACTAATGAGGGGTGTATGTAACTAGACTGTATGCAACGAGGGGTGGGTGGAACTGGGTGGTACACTAACGAGGGTGTATGTAACTAGATGGCACACTAACAAGGGGTGTATGTAACTCGACTGAACACTAATGAGGGGTGTATGTAACTAGACGGTACACTAACGAGGGGTGTATGCAACTGGGTGGTACACTAACGAGGAGTGGGTGGTAATGGGTGGTACACTAACGAGGTGTGGGTGGAACTGGACAGTGCACTAATGATGGGTGTATGTAATTAGACTGTACACTAACGAGGGGTGGGTGGAACTGGGTGGTACACTAACGAGGGTGTATGTAACTAGATGACACACTAACGAGGGGTGGGTGGAACTGGACGGTACACTAATGAGGATGTATGTAACTAGATGGCACACTAACGAGGGATGTATGTATCTAGATGGCACACTAACGAGGGATGTATGTAACTAGACTGTACACTAACAAGGGCGGGTGGAACTGGTGCTACACTAACGATGTGTGGGTGGAACTGGACGGTGCACTACCGAGTCTGGTAATACACTAATTAAAGTAAATGAAGGATTCAGTTATCTTCACTGCCCGTTCTATTCTAGAGAGCCACGATAACGCTGGACCGGGATACTTCTGTCCTCAGACATGGGCACCGTGGAATCCTCACACAGAGCTGCTGACACAAATGGCAGACTGTACAACCAATCAGAGTCCTACAGGAACCCGGGCACATCCAACATGCGCCAGCGAGGTAACAAACTGTTGTATTATGGGTATAAGCTTCTGACTTCAGACTGATGGTGGACACAGTAGAATCCCATAACGTACGTCCTCATCAGCCGATGGTCGGTAGAGAGGTTGGACACAGCAGAACTAGGGACTCTTCTACCTCCATCCATCCCACTAAGAACTGCTCCTCTTTATTTTCTATCTACGTCCCCTTGTCCAAAGTCACAGGACTTGGACAGCCAACAAGCTTTTAACTAATCAACGTTCCAGTCCTGTGATTAGAGACCTTCCCCAATCCTATATAATAATTCGCTAGGATGTTTGTCACGATGCAGTCATGCACAATGTCCGCGTTTGGGCAGTCTGTACTGCACATGATTGCATCGAGTGAGTGACGTGACGCAAGACTGCACCGCGTGGAGCAGTGAGGTAACGACCTCTTAACCCTGCATTGTGTACCCCTCTGGCACTCAGACGGTTAACATTACCCGGACCTTGACCCATGTACACAGTCTTGTACACTAGTAAAATATGATAGAGAAATACCCAAAGCACACTACACCCAACACCCTGTCCGGGCCCTGACTGCTTTAGTCCTTTTTATTATAAATACTTTGAGATGAGCGTCTTCCTTATCTTAAGCGCTACTTTCTCCTGATTTCATAACATAACAAAATAGATGCGGATTCAGATTTATTGTTCATTACAGTGACTGAAAAGCCAGGAAAAAATAGAAAATTATAGACCCATTAGTATAATAAACAGCGATATAAAATGCACGATTGGGGTTGTTCTTACCCTAATTAATACATAAAGATCAATGTGGGTGTATTCCGGGGGCACACTGGGGACAACATCAGGTGAGTCTTAATGTTCTTTTCAATTGTAAGAAACAAAATTAAAAATACATTTTGCTAATCTCTTGAGATATTAACAAGGCCTTTGACACAATCAATTGGTTTTACATGAGAAAAATATTGATGTATTTTGGTTTGGAGGGTATTATATCCAATTTTTGGAAGCACATCATGTGGAATATTAAGAATAATGGGCAGTGGAAGAAAACTTACAATTACAACTGTACAAGGATGCCCACTCTGTCCTTCTGCACTGTGTCTGGATCCATTGGTGGAAGTCATAAGAACAGAAAAGTAATTTGCGCTTGTAGTGTGGGAAGTGACAAAATGAGTACGTATGCAGATGACATGGTCCTGTTTCTTTCTAATCCCCTAAAGAGCCTTATTGCTTCGTGGTTTATCCTCAAGAGCAAAAAAATCTCAGGCCTACAAATAAACAAAGATAAATCGGAGTTCTTAGGATATCGACTCGGTAAATTTATTGAAATGGAAATAAGCAAAGAATCCAGGTTTAGGAAATGTACTAACTCTCTTTTATACTTTGGGGGGGGGGGTTAAGCTCTCAATTGACCCTAAGAAAGTCTTTCTTTCCAACAATGAGACTTATTCTGGAGGACCTTACCTCTTTAACAGGAAGAATTAGTGTAATTAAAATGGTGATTCCTCCCAAGTTATTAAATCTTTTAGAGAATTCCCACTGGACTTGCAGAGTTGGCAGAATGTATAATTTAGTGTGTGCAGGGAAGCACCCTAGGGTTAGGAGGGGAGTTCTTTATAGACCAGGGACAGGGGTGGTGTAATGGTACCGAACGTGTACAGATATTACAGTCCTGTGTCCTCACTCATCTGCTCCCTGTTTGATAACCAGGTAGATTCCTGGATTATTCCAAGGCTCAAGATCAAGCATTTTGTCAGCAGATTGGATTTTGCTAATTGTATTAATAGTATCTTGGCTGGCAAGACATTGTGGAGTAGTCTTTCTGAAATGTGTATTGATAGTACTCTTATATCAGTCTGGGATAAAATAAAGCATCATTTTAAGTTGATTTCTGTCAGAATATGCTCCCTCTTTATAATGTAAAGTTGATTAAATGGGAGAGTGATAAGTGTAATACGATAAGGGAATAATTGATAGTACTAGTATTGAAGGCCTGTGTACACTGGCCACAGTGCCACCCAACAGCCTTGGCTGCTGCCCCGGAGCCGGGAGCGGAGACAGGCGGTGGGCCTTTCAGAGCTCCCCGCTCCAGATCAGCTGTGCCTCAGATTGGAGGCCGGCGCATTTGAGCAGTCTCTACTGCGCATCACTACTGCACATGACTGCATCGTTCGGGCAGTCTCTACTGCGCATGACTGTATCGTTCGATGTATACTATACGGTCCGGTACTGGATGTGTATGTCTATATATAAGATGTATACTGTACGGTCCGGTACTGGATGTGTATGTCTATATATAAGATATATACTGTACAGTCCGGTACTGGATGTGTATGTGTATATATAAGATGTATACTGTACGGTCCGGTACTGGATGTGTATGTCTATATATAAGATGTATACTGTACGGTCCGGTACTGGATGTGTATGTGTATATCTAAGATGTACACTGTACGGTCCGGTACTGGATGTGTATGTCTATATATAAGATGTATACTGTACGGTCCGGTACTGGATGTGTATGTGTATATATAAGATGTATACTGTACGGTCCGGTACTGGATGTGTATGTGTACATATAAGATGTATACTATACGGTCCGGTACTGGATGTGTATGTTTATATATAAGATGTATACTGTACGGTCCGGTACTGGATGTGTATGTGTATATATAAGATGTATACTGTACGGTCCGGTACTAGATGTGTATGTCTATATATAAGATGTATACTGTACGGTCCGGTACTGGATGTGTATGTCTATATATAAGATGTATACTCTATGGTCCGGTACTGGATGTGTATGTATATATATAAGATGTATACTGTACGGTCCGGTACTAGATGTGTATGTGTATATATAAGATGTATACTGTACGGTCCGGTACTGGATGTGTATGTGTATATATAAGATGTATACTGTACGGTCCGGTACTGGATGTGTATGTGTATATATAAGATGTACACTGTACGGTCCGGTACTGGATGTGTATGTGTATATATAAGATGTATACTGTACGGTCCGGTACTGGATGTGTATGTCTATATATAAGATGTATACTGTACGGTCCGGTACTGGATGTGTATGTCTATATATAAGATGTATACTATACGGTCCGGTACTGGATGAGTATGTGTATATATAAGATGTATACTGTACGGTCCGGTACTGGATGTGTATGTCTATATATAAGATGTACACTATACGGTCCGGTACTGGATGTGTATGTGTATATATAAGATGTATACTGTACGGTCCGGTACTGGATGTGTATGTCTATATATAAGATGTATACTATACGGTCCGGTACTGGATGTGTATGTGTATATATAAGATGTACACTGTACGGTCCGGTACTGGATGTGTATGTGTATATATAAGATGTATACTGTATGGTCCGGTACTGGATGTGTATGTCTATATATAAGATGTATACTATACGGTCCGGTACTGGATGTGTATGTGTATATATAAGATATATACTATACGATCCGGTACTGGATGTGTATGTGTATATATAAGATGTATACTGTACGGTCCGGTACTGGATGTGTATGTCTATATATAAGATGTACACTATACGGTCCGGTACTGGATGTGTATGTCTATATATAAGATGTATACTGTACGGTCCGGTACTGGATGTGTATGTGTATAAATAAGATGTACACTGTACGGTCTGGTACTGGATGTGTATGTCTATATATAAGATGTATACTGTACGGTCCGGTACTGGATGTGTATGTCTATATATAAGATGTATACTATACGGTCCGGTACTGGATGTGTATGTGTATATATAAGATGTACACTATACGGTCCGGTACTGGATGTGTATGTCTATATATAAGATGTACACTGTACGGTCCGGTACTGGATGTGTATGTGTATATATAAGATGTATACTATACGGTCCGGTACTGGATGTGTATGTGTATATATAAGATGTATACTGTACGGTCCGGTACTGGATGTGTATGTGTATATATAAGATGTATACTATACGGTCCGGTACTGGATGTGTATGTGTATATATAAGATGTACACTATACGGTCCGGTACTGGATGTGTATGTCTATATATAAGATGTATACTGTACGGTCCGGTACTGGATGTGTATGTGTATATATAAGATGTATACTATACGGTCCGGTACTGGATGTGTATGTGTATATATAAGATGTATACTGTACGGTCCGGTACTGGATGTGTATGTGTATATATAAGATGCATACTATACGGTCCGGTACTGGATGTGTATGTGTATATATAAGATGTACACTATACGGTCCGGTACTGGATGTGTATGTGTATATATAAGATGTATACTGTACGGTCCGGTACTGGATGTGTATGTCTATATATAAGATGTATACTATACGGTCCGGTACTGGATGTGTATGTGTATATATAAGATGTACACTGTACGGTCCGGTACTGGATGTGTATGTGTATATATAAGATGTATACTGTATGGTCCGGTACTGGATGTGTATGTCTATATATAAGATGTATACTATACGGTCCGGTACTGGATGTGTATGTGTATATATAAGATATATACTATACGATCCGGTACTGGATGTGTATGTGTATATATAAGATGTATACTGTACGGTCCGGTACTGGATGTGTATGTCTATATATAAGATGTACACTATACGGTCCGGTACTGGATGTGTATGTCTATATATAAGATGTATACTGTACGGTCCGGTACTGGATGTGTATGTGTATATATAAGATGTACACTGTACGGTCTGGTACTGGATGTGTATGTCTATATATAAGATGTATACTGTACGGTCCGGTACTGGATGTGTATGTCTATATATAAGATGTACACTATACGGTCCGGTACTGGATGTGTATGTTTATATATAAGATGTATACTATACGGTCCGGTACTGGATGTGTATGTATATATAAGATGTATACTGTACGGTCCGGTACTAGATGTGTATGTTTATATATAAGATGTACACTGTACGGTCCGGTACTGGATGTGTATGTGTATATATAAGATGTATACTATACGGTCCGGTACTGGATGTGTATGTCTATATATAAGATGTATACTGTACGGTCCGGTACTGGATGTGTATGTCTCTATATATGATGTATACTGTGCGGTCCGGTACTGGATGTGTATGTTTATATATAAGATATATACTATACGGTCCGGTACTGGATGTGTATGTCTATATATAAGATGTATACTGTACGGTCCGGTACTGGATGTGTATGTCTATATATAAGATGTATACTGTACGGTCCGGTACTGGATGTGTATGTTTATATATAAGATATATACTGTACGGTCCGGTACTGGATGTGTATGTGTATATATAAGATGTATAATGTACGGTCCGGTACTGGATGTGTATGTCTATATATAAGATGTACACTGTACGGTCCGGTACCGGATGTGTATGTGTATATATAAGATGTATACTATACGGTCCGGTACCGGATGTGTATGTGTATATATAAGATATATACTGTACCGTCCGGTACTGGATGTGTATGTCTATATATAAGATGTATACTATACGGTCCGGTACTGGATGTGTATGTTTATATATAAGATATATACTATACGGTCCTGTACTGGATGTGTATGTCTATATATAAGATGTATACTATACGGTCTGGTACTGGATGTGTATGTCTATATATAAGATGTATACTGTACGGTCCGGTACTCGATATGTATGTGTATATATAAGATGTACACTGTACGGTCCGGTACTGGATGTGTATGTTTATATATAAGATGTATACTGTACGGTCCGGTACCGGATGTGTATGTGTATATATAAGATGTATACTGTACGGTCCGGTACCGGATGTGTATGTGTATATATAAGATGTACACTGTACGGTCCGGTACCGGATGTGTATGTGTATATATAAGATGTACACTGTACGGTCCGGTACCGGATGTGTATGTGTATATATAAGATGTACACTGTACGGTCCGGTACCGGATGTGTATGTGTATATATAAGATGTATACTGTACGGTCCGGTACTGGATGTGTATGTGTATATATAAGATGTATACTGTACGGTCCGGTACCGGATGTGTATGTTTATATATAAGATGTACACTGTATGGTCCGGTACTGGATGTGTATGTGTATATATAAGATGTATACTGTACGGTCCGGTACCGGATGTGTATGTGTATATATAAGATGTATACTGTACGGTCCGGTACTGGATGTGTATGTCTATATATAAGATATATACTATACGGTCCGGTACTGGATGTGTATGTCTATATATAAGATATATACTGTATGGTCCGGTACTGGATGTGTATGTCTATATATAAGATGTATACTGTACGGTCCGGTACTGGATGTGTATGTCTATATATAAGATATATACTGTACGGTCCGGTACTGGATGTGTATGTCTATATATAAGATGTACACTGTACGGTCCGGTACTGGATGTGCATGTGTATATATAAGATGTATACTGTACGGTCCGGTACTGGATGTGTATGTTTATATATAAGATGTATACTGTACGGTCCGGTACTGGATGTGTATGTGTATATATATAAGATGTATACTGTACGGTCCGGTACTGGATGTGTATGTTTATATATAAGATGTATACTGTACGGTCCGGTACTGGTTATGTATGTGTATATATAAGATGTATACTATACTGTCCGGTACCGGATGTGTATGTGTATATATAAGATGTACACTGTACGGTCCGGTACCGGATGTGTATGTCTATATATAAGATGTATACTGTACGGTCCGGTACTGGATGTGTATGTGTATATATATAAGATGTATACTATACGGTCTGGTACTGGATGTGTATGTCTATATATAAGATGTATACTGTACGGTCCGGTACTGGATGTGTATGTCTATATATAAGATGTATACTGTACGGTCCGGTACTGGATGTGTATGTCTATATATAAGATGTATACTATACGGTCCGGTACTGGATGTGTATGTCTATATATAAGATGTATACTATACGGTCCGGTACTGGATGTGTATGTGTATGTATAAGATGTATACTGTACGGTCCGGTACTGGATGTGTATGTTTATATATAAGATGTATACTGTACGGTCCGGTACTGGATGTGTATGTCTATATATAAGATGTATACTGTACGGTCCGGTACTGGATGTGTATGTTTATATATAAGATGTATACTGTACGGTCCGGTACTGGATATGTATGTGTATATATAAGATGTATACTGTACGGTCCGGTACTTGATGTGTATGTCTATATATAAGATATATACTATACGGTCCGGTACTGGATGTGTATGTGTATATATAAGATGTATACTGTACGGTCCGGTACTGGATGTGTATGTGTACATATAAGATGTATACTGTACGGTCCGGTACTGGATGTGTATGTGTATATATAAGATATATACTATACGGTCCGGTACTGGATGTGTATGTTTATATATAAGATGTATACTGTACGGTCCGGTACAGGATGTGTATGTGTATATATAAGATGTATACTGTACGGTCCGGTACTGGATGTGTATGTCTATATATAAGATGTATACTGTACGGTCCGGTACTGGATGTGTATGTGTATATATAAGATGTATACTGTACGGTCCGGTACCGGATGTGTATGTTTATATATAAGATGTATACTATACGGTCCGGTACTGGATGTGTATGTGTATATATAAGATATATACTGTACGGTCCGGTACTGGATGTGTATGTGTATATATAATATGTATACTGTACGGTCCGGTACTGGATGTGTATGTCTATATATAAGATATATACTGTACGGTCCGGTACTGGATGTGTATGTCTATATATAAGATGTACACTGTACGGTCCGGTTCTGGATGTGCATGTGTATATATAAGATGTATACTGTACGGTCCGGTACTGGATGTGTATGTTTATATATAAGATGTATACTGTACGGTCCGGTACTGGATGTGTATGTGTATATATATAAGATGTATACTGTACGGTCCGGTACTGGATGTGTATGTTTATATATAAGATGTATACTGTACGGTCCGGTACTGGATATGTATGTGTATATATAAGATGTATACTATACTGTCCGGTACCGGATGTGTATGTGTATATATAAGATGTACACTGTACGGTCCGGTACCGGATGTGTATGTCTATATATAAGATGTATACTTTACGGTCCGGTACTGGATGTGTATGTGTATATATATATATAAGATGTATACTGTACGGTCCGGTACTGGATGTGTATGTCTATATATAAGATGTATACTGTACGGTCCGGTACTGGATGTGTATGTTTATATATAAGATGTATACTGTACGGTCCGGTACTGGATGTGTATGTCTATATATAAGATGTATACTGTACGGTCCGGTACTGGATGTGTATGTTTATATATAAGATGTATACTGTACGGTCCGGTACTGGATGTGTATGTTTATATATAAGATGTATACTGTACGGTCCGGTACTGGATATGTATGTGTATATATAAGATGTATACTGTACGGTCCGGTACTTGATGTGTATGTCTATATATAAGATATATACTATACGGTCCGGTACTGGATGTGTATGTGTATATATAAGATGTATACTGTACGGTCCGGTACTGGATGTGTATGTGTATATATAAGATGTATACTGTACGGTCCAGTACTGGATGTGTATGTGTATATATAAGATATATACTATACGGTCCGGTACTGGATGTGTATGTTTATATATAAGATGTATACTGTACGGTCCGGTACGGGATGTGTATGTGTATATATAAGATGTATACTGTACGGTCCGGTACTGGATGTGTATGTCTATATATAAGATGTATACTGTACGGTCCGGTACTGGATGTGTATGTGTATATATAAGATGTATACTGTACGGTCCGGTACCGGATGTGTATGTTTATATATAAAATGTATACTATACGGTCCGGTACCGGATGTCTATGTGTATATATAAGATGTATACTGTACGGTCCGGTACCGGATGTGTATGTGTATATATAAGATATATACTGTACGGTCCGGTACCGGATGTGTATGTGTATATATAAGATGTATACTGTACGGTCCGGTACTGGATGTGTATGTCTATATATAAGATATATACTTTACGGTCCGGTACTGGATGTGTATGTCTATATATAAGATGTACACTGTACGGTCCGGTACTGGATGTGCATGTGTATATATAAGATGTATACTGTACGGTCCGGTACTGGATGTGTATGTTTATATATAAGATGTATACTGTACGGTCCGGTACTGGATGTGTATATATATAAGATGTATACTGTACGGTCCGGTATTGGATGTGTATGTTTATATATAAGATGTATACTGTACGGTCCGGTACTGGATATGTATGTGTATATATAAGATGTACACTGTACGGTCCGGTACCGATGTGTATGTCTATATATAAGATGTATACTTTACGGTCCGGTACTGGATGTGTATGTGTATATATATATATATATAAGATGTATACTGTACGGTCCGGTACTTGATGTGTATGTCTATATATAAGATATATACTATACGGTCCGGTACTGGATGTGTATGTGTATATATAAGATGTATACTGTACGGTCGGTACTGGATGTGTATGTGTATATATAAGATGTATACTGTACGGTCCGGTACTGGATGTGTATGTGTATATATAAGATATATACTATACGGTCCGGTACTGGATGTGTATGTTTATATATAAGATGTATACTGTACGGTCCGGTACGGGATGTGTATGTGTATATATAAGATGTATACTGTACGGTCCGGTACTGGATGTGTATGTCTATATATAAGATGTATACTGTACGGTCCGGTACTGATGTGTATGTGTATATATAAGATGTATACTGTACGGTCCGGTACCGGATGTGTATGTCTATACATAAGATGTATACTGTACGGTCCGGTACTGGATGTGTATGTCTATATATAAGATGTATACTGTACGGTCTGGTACTGGATGTGTATGTTTATATATAAGATGTATACTGTACGGTCCGGTACTGGATGTGTATGTGTATATATAAGATATATACTGTACGGTCCGGTACTGGATGTGTATGTCTATATATAAGATGTATACTATACGGTCCGGTACTGGATGTGTATGTGTATATATAAGATGTATACTGTACGGTCCGGTACTGGATGTGTATGTCTATATATAAGATGTATACTGTTCGGGTCCGGTACTAGATGTGTATGTCTATATATAAGATGTATACTGTATGGTCCGGTACTGGATGTGTATGTGTATATATAAGATGTATACTATAAGGTCCAGTACTGGATGTGTATGTGTATATATAAGATGTATACTATACGGTCCGGTACTGGATGTGTATGTGTATATATAAGATGTATACTGTACGGTCCGGTACTGGATGTGTATGTTTATATATAAAATATATACTATACGGTCCGGTACTGGATGTGTATGTGTATATATAAGATATATACTGTACTGTCCGGTACTGGATGTGTATGTTTATATATAGATGTATACTGTACGGTCCGGTACTGGATGTGTATGTTTATATATAAGATGTATACTGTACGGTCCGGTACTGGATGTGTATGTGTATATATAAGATGTATACTGTACGGTCCGGTACTGGATGTGTATGTGTATATATAAGATGTACACTGTACGGTCCGGTACTGGATGTGTATGTTTATATATAGATGTATACTGTACGGTCCGGTACTGGATGTGTATGTGTATATATAAGATGTACACTGTACGGTACGGTACTGGATGTGTATGTCTATATATAAGATGTATACTGTACAGTCCAGTACTGGATGTGTATGTTTATATATAAGATGTACACTGTACGGTCCGGTACTGGATGTGTATGTTTATATATAAGATGTATACTATACGGTCCGGTACTGGATGTGTATGTTTATATATAAGATGTATACTGTACGGTCCGGTACTGGATGTGTATGTCTATATATAAGATGTATACTATAACGGTCCGGTACTGGATGTGTATGTCTACATATAAGATGTATAGTGTACGGTCCGGTACTGGATGTGTATGTGTATATATAAGATGTATACTGTACGGTCCGGTACTGGATGTGTATGTGTATATATAAGATGTATACTGTACGGTCCGGTACTGGATGTGTATGTGTATATATAAGATGTATACTGTACGGTCCGGTACAGGATGTGTATGTGTATATATAAGATGTATACTGTACGGTCCGGTACCGGATGTGTATGTTTAATCTCTATGAAATTGGGTATAATAGGAATCTAATGATACCGAACCTTCTTCCCAGGTCCAAGAGACGAGATGCTCCAGACTTTCCTTTATCAGAAGTTCAGGTAAGAGAACATGTTCCTGGACAGTGAAATCTTTCTATGTTACAGAAAAACTCCTATTTACCCCAATATATTCCCCACCGCAAAGACATACCCTGATCCTCAGTCCCACAACTCAGTCACACATACACACATCATCACAAAGACATACCCTGATCCTCAGTCCCACAACTCAGTCACACACACACACATCATCACAAAGACATACCCTGATCCTCAGTCCCACAACTCAGTCACACACACACACATCATCAGAAAGACATACCCTGATCCTCAGTCCCACACACATCACATCATCACAAAGACATACCCTGATCCTCAGTCCCACAACTCAGTCACACACACATCACATCATCACAAAGACATACCCTGATCCTCAGTCCCACAACTCAGTCACACACACACACATCATCAGAAAGACATACCCTGATCCTCAGTCCCACACACATCACATCATCACAAAGACATACCCTGATCCTCAGTCCCACAACTCAGTCACACACACATCACATCATCACAAAGACATACCCTGATCCTCAGTCCCACACACATCACATCATCACAAAGACATACCCTGATCCTCAGTCCCACAACTCAGTCACACACACATCACATCATCACAAAGACATACCCTGATCCTCAGTCCCACAACTCAGTCACACACACACACATCATCACAAAGACATACCCTGATCCTCAGTCCCACAACTCAGTCACACACACACATCATCACAAAGACATACCCTGATCCTCAGTCCCACAACTCATTCACACACACACACATCATCACAAAGACATACCCTTATCCTCAGTCCCACAACTCAGTCACACACACACACATCATCACAAAGACATACCCTGATCCTCAGTCCCACAATTCAGTCACACACACACACATCATCACAAAGACATACCCTTATCCTCAGTCCCACAATTCAGTCACACACACACACATCATCACAAAGACATACCCTGATCCTCAGTCCCACAACTCACACACATCACAAAGAGAAACCCTGATCCTCAGTCTCACAACTCACACACACATCACCACAAAAACATACCCTGATCCACTGTTACTGCGCTCTGCAGTGTGTAATACACCAGGAGTGTGTATATAGTGATACAGAGCGCTCTGTGGGTCAGTCACTGTTACTGTGCTCTGCAGTGTGTAATACATCAGGTGTGTGTATATAGTGATACGGAGTGCTCTGTGGGTCAGTCACTGTTACTGCGCTCTGCAGTGTGTAATACACCAGGTGTGTGTATATAGTGATACATAGCGCTCTGTGGGTCAGTCACTGTTACTGTGCTCTGCAGTGTGTAATACACCAGGTGTGTGTATATAGTGATACGGAGCGCTCTGTGGGTCAGTCACTGTTACTGCGCTCTGCAGTGTGTAATACATCAGGTGTGTGTATATAGTGATACAGAGCGCTCTGTGGGTCAGTCACTGTTACTGCGCTCTGCAGTGTGTAATACACCAGGTGTGTGTATATAGTGATACGGAGCGCTCTGTGGGTCAGTCACTGTTACTGCTCTCTGCTGTGTGTAATATACCAGGTGTGTGTATATATAGTGATACGGAGCGCTCTGTGGGTCAGTCACTGTTACTGTGCTCTGCAGTGTGTAATACACCAGGTGTGTGTATATAGTGATACAGAGCGCTATGTGGGTCAGTCACTGTTACTGCGCTCTACAGTATGTAATACACCAGGTGTGTGTATATAGTGATACGGAGCGCTCTGTGGGTCAGTCACTGTTACTGCGCTCTGCAGTGTGTAATACACCAGGAGTGTGTATATAGTGATACAGAGCGCTCTGTGGGTCAGTCACTGTTACTGCGCTCTGCAGTGTGTAATACATCAGGTGTGTGTATACAGTGATACGGAGCGCTCTGTGGGTCAGTCACTGTTACTGCGCTCTGCAGTGTGTAATACATCAGGTGTGTGTATACAGTGATACGGAGCGCTCTGTGGGTCAGTCACTGTTACTGCGCTCTGCAGTGTGTGTAATACACCAGGTGTGTGTATATAGTGATACAGAGCGCTCTGTGGGTCGGTCACTGTTACTGCGCTCTGCAGTGTGTAATACATCAGTTGTGTGTATATAGTGATACAGAGCGCTCTGTGGGT
This sequence comes from Rhinophrynus dorsalis, assembly GCA_037306005.1. Lineage (NCBI taxonomy): Eukaryota > Metazoa > Chordata > Amphibia > Anura > Rhinophrynidae > Rhinophrynus > Rhinophrynus dorsalis. The sequence goes on along the minus strand of JBBDGT010000308.1, from coordinate 43,286 downwards.
CAGTCACTGTTACTGCGCTCTGCAGTGTGTAATACACCAGGTGTGTGTATATAGTGATACGGAGCGCTCTGTGGGTCAGTCACTGTTACTGCGCTCTGCAGTGTGTAATACATCAGGTGTGTTAATATAGTGATACAGAGCGCTCTGTGGGTCGGTCACTGTTACTGTGCTCTGCAGTGTGTGTAATACATCAGGTGTGTGTATACAGTGATACGGAGCGCTCTGTGGGTCAGTCACTGTTACTGCGCTCTGCAGTGTGTAATACACCAGGTGTGTGTATATAGTGATACAGAGCGCTCTGTGGGTCAGTCACTGTTACTGCGCTCTGCAGTGTGTAATACACCAGGTGTGTGTATATAGTGATACGGAGCGCTCTGTGGGTCAGTCACTGTTACTGCGCTCTGCAGTGTGTAATACACCAGGAGTGTGTATATAGTGATAGGAGCGCTCTGTGGGTCAGTCACTGTTACTGCGCTCTGCAGTGTGTAATACACCAGGTGCGTGTATATAGTGATACAGAGCGCTCTGTGGGTCGGTCACTGTTACTGCGCTCTGCAGTGTGTAATACACCAGGTGTGTGTATATAGTGATACAGAGTGCTCTGTGGGTCAGTCACTGTTACTGCGCTCTGTAGTGTGTAATACACCAGGTGTGTGTATATAGTAATACAGAGCGCTCTGTGGGTCAGTCACTGTTACTGCACTCTGCAGTGTGTAATACACCAGGTGTGTGTATATAGTGATACGGAGCGCTCTGTGGGTCAGTCACCGTTACTGCGCTCTGCAGTGTGTGTAATACACCAGGTGTGTGTATATAGTGATACGGAGCGCTCTGTGGGTCAGTCACTGTTACTGTGCTCTGCAGTGTGTAATACACCAGGTGTGTGTATATAGTGATACGGAGCGCTCTGTGGGTCAGTCACTGTTACTGTGCTCTGCAGTGTGTAATACACCAGGTGTGTGTATATAGTGATACAGAGCGCTCTGTGGGTCAGTCACTGTTACTGCGCTCTGCAGTGTGTTATACACCAGGTGTGTGTATATAGTGATACGGAGCGCTCTGTGGGTCAGTCACTGTTACTGCGCTCTGCAGTGTGTAATACACCAGGTGTGTGTATATAGTGATACAGAGCGCTCTGTGGGTCAGTCACTGTTACTGCGCTCTGCAGTGTGTAATACACCAGGTGTGTGTATATAGTGATACAGAGCGCTCTGTGGGTCAGTCACTGTTACTGCGCTCTGCAGTGTGTGTAATACACCAGGTGTGTGTATATAGTGATACAGAGCGCTCTGTGGGTCAGTCACTGTTACTGCGCTCTGCAGTGTGTGTAATACATCAGGTGTGTGTATATAGTGATACAGAGCGCTCTGTGGGTCAGTCACTGTTACTGCGCTCTGCAGTGTGTAATACACCATGTGTGTGTATATATAGTGATACAGAGCGCTCTGTGGGTCAGTCACTGTTACTGCGCTCTGCAGTGTGTAATACACCAGGTGTGTGTATATAGTGATAAAGAGCGCTCTGTGGGTCAGTCACTGTTACTGTGCTCTGCAGTGTGTGTAATACACCAGGTGTGTGTATATAGTGATACAGAGCGCTCTGTGGGTCAGTCACTGTTACTGCGCTCTGCAGTGTGTGTAATACACCAGGTGTGTGTATATAGTGATACAGAGCGCTCTGTGGGTCAGTCACTGTTACTGCGCTCTGCAGTGTGTGTAATACACCAGGTGTGAGTATATAGTGATACGGAGCGCTCTGTGGGTCAGTCACTGTTACTGCGCTCTGCAGTGTGTAATACACCAGGTGTGTGTATATAGTGATACGGAGCGCTCTGTGGGTCAGTCACTGTTACTGCACTCTGCAGTGTGGAATACACCAGGTGTGTGTATATAGTGATACGGAGCGCTCTGTGGGTCAGTCACTGTTACTGCGCTCTGCAGTGTGTAATACACCAGGTGTGTGTATATAGTGATACGGAGCGCTCTGTGGGTCAGTCACTGTTACTGCACTCTGCAGTGTGTGTGTAATACACCAGGTGTGTGTATATAGTGATACGGAGCGCTCTGTGGGTCAGTCACTGTTACTGCGCTCTGCAGTGTGTAATACACCAGGTGTGTGTATATAGTGATACGGAGCGCTCTGTGGGTCAGTCACTGTTACTGTGCTCTGCAGTGTGTAATACATCAGGTGTGTGTATATAGTGATACGGAGCGCTCTGTGGGTCAGTCACTGTTACTGCGCTCTGCAGTGTGTAATACACCAGGTGTGTGTATATAGTGATACGGAGCGCTCTGTGGGTCAGTCACTGTTACTGCGCTCTGCAGTGTGTAATACACCATGTGTGTGTATATATAGTGATACGGAGCGCTCTGTGGGTCAGTCACTGTTACTGTGCTCTGCAGTGTGTAATACACCAGGTGTGTGTATATAGTGATTCGGAGCGCTCTGTGGGTCAGTCACTGTTACTGCGCTCTGCAGTGTGTAATACACCAGGTGTGTGTATATATAGTGATACGGAGCGCTCTGTGGGTCAGTCACTGTTACTGCGCTCTGCAGTGTGTAATACATCAGGAGTGTGTATATAGTGATACGGAGCGCTCTGTGGGTCAGTCACTGTTACTGTGCTCTGCAGTGTGTAATACACCAGGTGTGTGTATATAGTGATACGGAGCGCTCTGTGGGTCAGTCACTGTTACTGCGCTCTGCAGTGTGTAATACACCAGGTGTGTGTATATAGTGATACGGAGCGCTCTGTGGGTCAGTCACTGTTACTGCGCTCTGCAGTATGTAATACACCAGGTGTGTGTATATAGTGATACGGAGCGCTCTGTGGGTCAGTCACTGTTACTGCGCTCTGCAGTGTGTAATACATCAGGTGTGTATATATAGTGATACGGAGCGCTCTGTGGGTCAGTCACTGTTACTGTGCTCTGCAGTGTGTAATACACCAGGTGTGTGTATATAGTGATACGGAGCGCTCTGTGGGTCAGTCACTGTTACTGCGCTCTGCAGTGTGTAATACACCAGGTGTGTGTATATAGTGATACAGAGCGCTCTGTGGGTCAGTCAGTGTTACTGCGCTCTGCAGTGTGTAATATACCAGGTGTGTGTATATAGTGATACGGAGCGCTCTGTGAGTCAGTCACTGTTACTGTGCTCTGCAGTGTGTAATACACCAGGTGTGTGTATATAGTGATACATAGCGCTCTGTGGGTCAGTCACTGTTACTGTGCTCTGCAGTGTGTGTAATACACCAGGTGTGTGTATATAGTGATACAGAGCGCTCTGTGGGTCAGTCACTGTTACTGTGCTCTGCAGTGTGTAATACACCAGGTGTGTGTATATAGTGATACGGAGCGCTCTGTGGGTCAGTCACTGTTACTGCGCTCTGCAGTGTGTAATACACCATGTGTGTGTATATATAGTGATACGGAGCGCTCTGTGGGTCAGTCACTGTTACTGCGCTCTGCAGTGTGTAATACACCAGGTGTGTGTATATAGTGATACGGAGCGCTCTGTGGGTCAGTCACTGTTACTGCGGCTCTGCAGTGTGTAATACACCAGGTGTGTGTATATAGTGATACGGAGCGCTCTGTGGGTCGGTCACTGTTACTGTGCTCTGCAGTGTGTAATACACCATGTGTGTGTATATATAGTGATACGGAGCGCTCTGTTGGTCAGTCACTGTTACTGTGCTCTGCAGTGTGTAATACATCAGGTGTGTGTATATAGTGATACAGAGCGCTCTGTGGGTCAGTCACTGTTACTGTGCTCTGCAGTGTGTAATACACCAGGTGTGTGTATATAGTGATACGGAGCGCTCTGTGGGTCAGTCACTGTTACTGCGCTCTGCAGTGTGTAATACACCATGTGTGTGTATATATAGTGATACGGAGCGCTCTGTGGGTCAGTCATTGTTACTGCGCTCTGCAGTGTGTAATACACCAGGTGTGTGTATATAGTGATACGGAGCGCTCTTTGGGTCAGTCACTGTTACTGCGCTCTGCAGTGTGTAATACACCAGGTGTGTGTATATAGTGATACGGAGCGCTCTGTGGGTCAGTCACTGTTACTGCGCTCTGCAGTGTGTAATACACCAGGTGTGTGTATATAGTGATACGGAGCGCTCTGTGGGTCGGTCACTGTTACTGCGCTCTGCAGTGTGTAATACACCAGGTGTGTGTATATAGTGATACGGAGCGCTCTGTGGGTCAGTCACTGTTACTGCGCTCTGCAGTGTGTAATACACCAGGTGTGTGTATACAGTGATACAGAGCGCTCTGTGGGTCAGTCACTGTTACTGCGCTCTGCAGTGTGTATAATACATCAGGTGTGTGTATATAGTGATACGGAGCGCTCTGTGGGTCAGTCACTGTTACTGCGCTCTGCAGTGTGTAATACACCAGGTGTGTGTATATAGTGATACGGAGCGCTCTGTGGGTCAGTCACTGTTACTGCGCTCTGCAGTGTGTAATACATCAGGTGTGTGTATATAGTGATACGGAGCGCTCTGTGGGTCAGTCACTGTTACTGCGCTCTGCAGTGTGTAATACACCAGGTGTGTGTATATAGTGATACAGAGCGCTCTGTGGGTCAGTCACTGTTACTGCGCTCTGCAGTGTGTAATACATCAGGTGTGTATATATAGTGATACGGAGCGCTCTGTGGGTCAGTCACTGTTACTGTGCTCTGCAGTGTGTAATACACCAGGTGTGTGTATATAGTGATACGGAGCGCTCTGTGGGTCAGTCACTGTTACTGCGCTCTGCAGTGTGTAATACACCAGGTGTGTGTATATAGTGATACAGAGCGCTCTGTGGGTCAGTCAGTGTTACTGCGCTCTGCAGTGTGTAATATACCAGGTGTGTGTATATAGTGATACGGAGCGCTCTGTGAGTCAGTCACTGTTACTGTGCTCTGCAGTGTGTAATACACCAGGTGTGTGTATATAGTGATACATAGCGCTCTGTGGGTCAGTCACTGTTACTGTGCTCTGCAGTGTGTGTAATACACCAGGTGTGTGTATATAGTGATACAGAGCGCTCTGTGGGTCAGTCACTGTTACTGTGCTCTGCAGTGTGTAATACACCAGGTGTGTGTATATAGTGATACGGAGCGCTCTGTGGGTCAGTCACTGTTACTGCGCTCTGCAGTGTGTAATACACCATGTGTGTGTATATATAGTGATACGGAGCGCTCTGTGGGTCAGTCACTGTTACTGCGCTCTGCAGTGTGTAATACACCAGGTGTGTGTATATAGTGATACGGAGCGCTCTGTGGGTCAGTCACTGTTACTGCGCTCTGCAGTGTGTAATACACCAGGTGTGTGTATATAGTGATACGGAGCGCTCTGTGGGTCGGTCACTGTTACTGTGCTCTGCAGTGTGTAATACACCATGTGTGTGTATATATAGTGATACGGAGCGCTCTGTTGGTCAGTCACTGTTACTGTGCTCTGCAGTGTGTAATACATCAGGTGTGTGTATATAGTGATACAGAGCGCTCTGTGGGTCAGTCACTGTTACTGTGCTCTGCAGTGTGTAATACACCAGGTGTGTGTATATAGTGATACGGAGCGCTCTGTGGGTCAGTCACTGTTACTGCGCTCTGCAGTGTGTAATACACCATGTGTGTGTATATATAGTGATACGGAGCGCTCTGTGGGTCAGTCATTGTTACTGCGCTCTGCAGTGTGTAATACACCAGGTGTGTGTATATAGTGATACGGAGCGCTCTTTGGGTCAGTCACTGTTACTGCGCTCTGCAGTGTGTAATACACCAGGTGTGTGTATATAGTGATACGGAGCGCTCTGTGGGTCAGTCACTGTTACTGCGCTCTGCAGTGTGTAATACACCAGGTGTGTGTATATAAGTGATACGGAGCGCTCTGTGGGTCGGTCACTGTTACTGCGCTCTGCAGTGTGTAATACACCAGGTGTGTGTATATAGTGATACGGAGCGCTCTGTGGGTCGGTCACTGTTACTGCGCTCTGCAGTGTGTAATACACCAGGTGTGTGTATATAGTGATACGGAGCGCTCTGTGGGTCAGTCACTGTTACTGCGCTCTGCAGTGTGTAATACACCAGGTGTGTGTATACAGTGATACAGAGCGCTCTGTGGGTCAGTCACTGTTACTGCGCTCTGCAGTGTGTATAATACATCAGGTGTGTGTATATAGTGATACGGAGCGCTCTGTGGGTCAGTCACTGTTACTGCGCTCTGCAGTGTGTAATACACCAGGTGTGTGTATATAGTGATACAGAGCGCTCTGTGGGTCAGTCAGTGTTACTGCGCTCTGCAGTGTGTAATATACCAGGTGTGTGTATATAGTGATACGGAGCGCTCTGTGAGTCAGTCACTGTTACTGTGCTCTGCAGTGTGTAATACACCAGGTGTGTGTATATAGTGATACATAGCGCTCTGTGGGTCAGTCACTGTTACTGTGCTCTGCAGTGTGTGTAATACACCAGGTGTGTGTATATAGTGATACAGAGCGCTCTGTGGGTCAGTCACTGTTACTGTGCTCTGCAGTGTGTAATACACCAGGTGTGTGTATATAGTGATACGGAGCGCTCTGTGGGTCAGTCACTGTTACTGCGCTCTGCAGTGTGTAATACACCATGTGTGTGTATATATAGTGATACGGAGCGCTCTGTGGGTCAGTCACTGTTACTGCGCTCTGCAGTGTGTAATACACCAGGTGTGTGTATATAGTGATACGGAGCGCTCTGTGGGTCAGTCACTGTTACTGCGCTCTGCAGTGTGTAATACACCAGGTGTGTGTATATAGTGATACGGAGCGCTCTGTGGGTCGGTCACTGTTACTGTGCTCTGTAGTGTGTAATACACTATGTGTGTGTATATATAGTGATACGGAGCGCTCTGTGGGTCAGTCACTGTTACTGTGCTCTGCAGTGTGTAATACATCAGGTGTGTGTATATAGTGATACAGAGCGCTCTGTGGGTCAGTCACTGTTACTGTGCTCTGCAGTGTGTAATACACCAGGTGTGTGTATATAGTGATACGGAGCGCTCTGTGGGTCAGTCACTGTTACTGCGCTCTGCAGTGTGTAATACACCATGTGTGTGTATATATAGTGATACGGAGCGCTCTGTGGGTCAGTCACTGTTACTGCGCTCTGCAGTGTGTAATACACCAGGTGTGTGTATATAGTGATACAGAGCGCTCTGTGGGTCAGTCATTGTTACTGCGCTCTGCAGTGTGTAATACACCAGGTGTGTGTATATAGTGATACGGAGCGCTCTTTGGGTCGGTCACTGTTACTGCGCTCTGCAGTGTGTAATACACCAGGTGTGTGTATATAGTGATACGGAGCGCTCTGTGGGTCGGTCACTGTTACTGCGCTCTGCAGTGTGTAATACACCAGGTGTGTGTATATAGTGATACGGAGCGCTCTGTGGGTCGGTCACTGTTACTGCGCTCTGCAGTGTGTAATACACCAGGTGTGTGTATATAGTGATACGGAGCGCTCTGTGGGTCGGTCACTGTTACTGCGCTCTGCAGTGTGTAATACACCAGGTGTGTGTATATAGTGATACGGAGCGCTCTGTGGGTCAGTCACTGTTACTGCGCTCTGCAGTGTGTAATACACCAGGTGTGTGTATACAGTGATACAGAGCGCTCTGTGGGTCAGTCACTGTTACTGCGCTCTGCAGTGTGTATAATACATCAGGTGTGTGTATATAGTGATACAGAGCGCTCTGTGGGTCAGTCACTGTTACTGCGCTCTATAGTGTGTAATACACCAGGTGTGTGTATATAGTGATACGGAGCGCTCTGTGGGTCAGTCACTGTTACTGCGCTCTGCAGTGTATAATACACCAGGTGTGTGTATATAGTGATACAGAGAGCTCTGTGGGTCAGTCACTGTTACTGCGCTCTGTAGTGTGTGTAATACATCAGGTGTGTGTATATAGTGATAAGGAGCGCTCTGTGGGTCGGTCACTGTTACTGCGCTCTGCAGTGTGTGTAATACACCAGGTGTGTGTATATAGTGATACGGAGCGCTCTGTGGGTCAGTCACTGTTACTGCGCTCTGCAGTGTGTGTAATACACCAGGTGTGTGTATATAGTGATACGGAGCGCTCTGTGGGTCGGTCATTGTTACTGTGCTCTGCAGTGTGTAATACATCAGGTGTGTGTATATAGTGATACAGAGCGCTCTGTGGGTCAGTCAGTGTTACTACGCTCTGCAGTGTGTAATACACCAGGTGTGTGTATATAGTGATACGGAGCGCTCTGTGGGTCAGTCACTGTTACTGCGCTCTGCAGTGTGTAATACACCAGGTGTGTGTATATAGTGATACGGAGCGCTCTGTGGGTCAGTCACTGTTACTGCGCTCTGCAGTGTGTAATACACCAGGTGTGTGTATATAGTGATACGGAGCGCTCTGTGAGTCAGTCACTGTTACTGCGCTCTGCAGTGTGTAATACACCAGGTGTGTGTATATAGTGATACGGAGCGCTCTGTGGGTCAGTCACTGTTACTGCGCTCTGCAGTGTGTAATACACCAGGTGTGTGTATATAGTGATACGGAGCGCTCTGTGGGTCGGTCACTGTTACTGTGCTCTGCAGTGTGTAATACACCAGGTGTGTGTGTATATAGTGATACAGAGCGCTCTGTGGGTCAGTCACTGTTACTGCGCTTTGCAGTGTGTAATACATCAGGAGTGTGTATATAGTGATACGGAGTGCTCTGTGGGTCAGTCACTGTTACTGTGCTCTGCAGTATGTAATACACCAGGTGTGTGTATATAGTGATACGGAGCGCTCTGTGGGTCAGTCACTGTTACTGCGCTCTGCAGTGTGTAATACATCAGGTGTGTGTATATAGTGATACGGAGCGCTCTGGGGGTCAGTCACTGTTACTGCGCTCTGCAGTGTGTAATACATCAGGTGTGTGTATATAGTGATACGGAGCGCTCTGTGGGTCAGTCACTGTTACTGCGCTCTGCAGTGTGTAATACATCAGGTGTGTGTATATAGTGATACGGAGCGCTCTGTGGGTCAGTCACTGTTACTACGCTCTGCAGTGTGTAATACACCAGGTGTGTGTATATAGTGATACAGAGCGCTCTGTGGGTCAGTCACTGTTACTGCGCTCTGCAGTGTGTAATACACCAGGTGTGTGTATATAGTGATACGGAGCGCTCTGTGGGTCAGTCACTGTTACTGCGCTCTGCAGTGTGTAATACACCAGGTGTGTGTATATAGTGATACGGAGCGCTCTGTGGGTCAGTCACTGTTACTGCGCTCTGCAGTGTGTAATACACCAGGTGTGTGTATATAGTGATACGGAGCGCTCTGTGGGTCGGTCACTGTTACTGCGCTCTGCAGTGTGTAATACACCAGGTGTGTGTATATAGTGATACAGAGCGCTCTGTGGGTCAGTCACTGTTACTGCGCTCTGCAGTGTGTAATACACCAGGTGTGTGTATATAGTGATACAGAGCGCTCTGTGGGTCAGTCACTGTTACTGCGCTCTGCAGTATGTAATACACCAGGTGTGTGTATATAGTGATACGGAGCGCTCTGTGGGTCAGTCACTGTTACTGCGCTCTGCAGTGTGTAATACACCAGGTGTGTGTATATAGTGATACGGAGCGCTCTGTGGGTCAGTCACTGTTACTGCGCTCTGCAGTGTGTAATACACCAGGTGTGTGTATATAGTGATACGGAGCGCTCTGTGGGTCGGTCACTGTTACTGCGCTCTGCAGTGTGTAATACACCAGGTGTGTGTATATAGTGATACAGAGCGCTCTGTGGGTCAGTCACTGTTACTGCTCTCTGCAGTATGTAATACACCAGGTGTGTGTATATAGTGATACGGAGCGCTCTGTGGGTCAGTCACTGTTACTGCGCTCTGCAGTATGTAATACACCAGGTGTGTGTATATAGTGATACGGAGCGCTCTGTGGGTCAGTCACTGTTACTGCGCTCTGCAGTGTGTAATACATCAGGTGTGTGTATATAGTGATACGGAGCGCTCTGGGGGTCAGTCACTGTTACTGCGCTCTGCAGTGTGTAATACATCAGGTGTGTGTGTATAGTGATACGGAGCGCTCTGTGGGTCAGTCACTGTTACTGCGCTCTGCAGTGTGTAATACATCAGGTGTGTGTATATAGTGATACGGAGCGCTCTGTGGGTCAGTCACTGTTACTACGCTCTGCAGTGTGTAATACACCAGGTGTGTGTATATAGTGATACAGAGCGCTCTGTGGGTCAGTCACTGTTACTGCGCTCTGCAGTGTGTAATACACCAGGTGTGTGTATATAGTGATACGGAGCGCTCTGTGGGTCAGTCACTGTTACTGCGCTCTGCAGTGTGTAATACACCAGGTGTGTGTATATAGTGATACGGAGCGCTCTGTGGGTCAGTCACTGTTACTGCGCTCTGCAGTGTGTAATACACCAGGTGTGTGTATATAGTGATACGGAGCGCTCTGTGGGTCGGTCACTGTTACTGCGCTCTGCAGTGTGTAATACACCAGGTGTGTGTATATAGTGATACAGAGCGCTCTGTGGGTCAGTCACTGTTACTGCGCTCTGCAGTGTGTAATACACCAGGTGTGTGTATATAGTGATACAGAGCGCTCTGTGGGTCAGTCACTGTTACTGCGCTCTGCAGTATGTAATACACCAGGTGTGTGTATATAGTGATACGGAGCGCTCTGTGGGTCAGTCACTGTTACTGCGCTCTGCAGTGTGTAATACACCAGGTGTGTGTATATAGTGATACGGAGCGCTCTGTGGGTCACTGTT
>JBBDGT010000308.1:0-17500 GCA_037306005.1 Rhinophrynus dorsalis | reverse complement strand
AACTAATGTGTGTGTGTGTGTGTGGTGTGTGTGTGTGTGTGGTAACTAATGTGTGTGTGTGTGGTAACTAATGTATAGACATCCAGCATTATACATATCAGTGTGTGTGTGTGTTTATGTGTGTGTGTGTGTGTGTGTGTGTGTGTGTGTGTGTGTGTGTGGTAACTAATGTATAGACACCCAGCATTATACATATCAGTGTGTGTGTGTGTGTGTGTGTGTGTGGTAACTAATGTATAGACACCCAGCATTATACATATCAGTGTGTGAGTGTGTGTGTGTGTGTGTGTGTGTGTGTGGTAACTAATGTATAGACACCCAGCATTATACATATCAGTGTGTGTTTGTGTGTGTGTGTGTGTGTGTGTGTGTGGTAATTAATGTATAGACACCCAGCATTATACATATCAGTGTGTATATGGTAATTAAGGTATAGACATCCATTATTATACAAATCAGTGCATTCTCTAAGAGGCCATCTTGATTGTAGTCCATTGCATTTTATGACTTCAGTTCCCTTCCTGCTCTTACACACATGTTGTCTGTCTTTCCTAGTAAAGAGATTTTCGAAGAGCTCAACTCCCCAGCAAAAGAGCCAAGTATCACGGAATCTACAACAAGGCAAGACTATCAGGTGGAGGGATTTACATTTCATAAGCCACGTCCTAAGAAGGTATGTCACTGGGAGGAGAGACTGAATATTCCAACCATGCATATCGAGGTCTTATCTCGAGAGAAGAGACTGAATATTCCAACCATGCATATCGAGGTCTTATCTCGAGAGGAGAGCCTGGATATTCCAACCATGCATATCGAGGTCTTATCTCGAGAGGAGAGCCTGGATATTCCAACCATGCATATCGAGGTCTTATCTCGAGAGGAGAGACTTAATATTCCAACCATGCATATCAAGGTCTTATCTCGAGAGAAGAGACTGAATATTCCAACCATGCATATCGAGGTTTTATCTCGAGAAGAGAGCCTGGATATTCCAACCATGCATATCGAGCTCTTATCTCGAGAGGAGAGCCTGGATATTCCAACCATGCATATCGAGGTCTTATCTCGAGAGGAGAGCCTGGATATTCCAACCATGCATATCGAGGTCTTATCTCGAGAGAAGAGAATGAATATTCCAACCATGCATATCGAGGTCTTATCTCGAGAGAAGAGACTGAATATTCCAACCATGCATATCGAGGTCTTATCTCGAGAGGAGAGCCTGGATATTCCAACCATGCATATCGAGGTCTTATCTCGAGAGAAGAGAATGAATATTCCAACCATGCATATCAAGGTCTTATCTCGAGAGAAGAGACTGAATATTCCAACCATGCATATCGAGGTCTTATCTCGAGAGGAGAGCCTGTATATTCCAACCATGCATATCGAGGTCTTATCTCGAGAGAAGAGAATGAATATTCCAACCATGCATATCGAGGTCTTATCTCGAGAGAAGAGACTGAATATTCCAACCATGCATATCGAGGTCTTATCTCGAGAGGAGAGCCTGGATATTCCAACCATGCATATCGAGCTCTTATCTCGAGAGGAGAGCCTGGATATTCCAACCATGCATATTGAGGTCTTATCTCGAGAGGGGACACTGGATATTCCAACCATGCATATCAAGGTCTTATCTCGAGAGGAGAGCCTGGATATTCCAACCATGCATATCGAGGTCTTATCCCGAGAGGGGACACTGGATATTCCAACCATGCATATCAAGGTCTTATCCCGAGAGGGGACACTGGATATTCCAACCATGCATATCGAGGTCTTTTCCCGAGAGGAGAACCTATATATACATTAACAATAAATGCCTTTTAAGGATTGCCACTTATTGACTGCAAAATCTAATATCGTTACAAATCAAATTGAGCCTGAAAAGAGGTGTTTAATGGATGGGCCATTCCCACCAAAGATATAGTGATGGGAGGGGATTAATATGCACTCCAAGTATGGCACTGAGGGGCAGAACTTATTGTTCAGACCATGCCTACCAAACTAGGTCAATAAAGGTAGAAGCTTATTGTCCAGGCCATGGCCATGAATATGTATTACTTACTGAGGGAAGGGGCTTAATAGGAAGACCATGCCCACTGAATTATATCACGTACTGAAGGGAGGGGCTTAATGGGAAGACCATGCCCACTGAATTATCTCACATACTGAAGGGAGGAGCTTAATGGGAAGACCATACCCACTGAATTATATCACGTACTGAAGGGAGGGGCTTAATGGGAAGACCATGCCCACTGAATTATCTCACGTACTGAAGGGAGGGGCTTAATGGGAAGACCATGTCCACTGAATTATCTCACGAACTGAAGGGAGGGGCTTAATGGGAAGACCATGCCCACTGAATTATCTCACGTACTGAAGGGAGGAGCTTAATGGGAAGACCATACCCACTGAATTATATCACGTACTGAAGGGAGGGGCTTAATGGGAAGACCATGCCCACTGAATTATCTCACGTACTGAAGGGAGGGGCTTAATGGTGAGACCATACCCACTGAATTATCTCACGTACTGAAGGGAGAGGCTTAATGGGAAGACCATGCCCACTGAATTATGTCACGTACTGAAGGGAGGGGCTTAATGGGAAGACCATACCCACTGAATTATCTCACGTACTGAAGGGAGGAGCTTAATGGGAAGACCATGCCCACTGAATTTTCTCACGTACTGAAGGGAGGGGCTTAATGGGAAGACCATACCCACTGAATTATCTCACATACTGAAGGGAGGAGCTTAATGAGAAGACCATACCCACTGAATTATATCACGTACTGAAGGGAGGGGCTTAATGGGAACACCATACCCACTGAATTATCTCACGTACTGAAGGGAGGGGCTTAATGGGAAGACCATACCCACTGAATTATCTCATGTACTGAAGGGAGGAGCTTAATGGGAAGATCATGCCCACTGAATTATCTCACGTACTGAAGGGAGGAGCTTAATGGGAAGACCATGCCCACTGAATTATCTCACGTACTGAAGGGAGGAGCTTAATGGTGAGACCATACCCACTGAATTATCTCACGTACTGAAGGGAGGGGCTTAATGGGAAGACCATGCCCACTGAATTATCTCACGTACTGAAGGGAGGAGCTTAATGGGAAGACCATGCCCACTGAATTATTTATGATCAGGTGTGTGTATGTGTTTATATGTCTGTATGATCAGGTCTATGTATGTGTGTATGTGTCTGTATGATTAGGTCTGTGTATTTATCTGTACGGGCTTTATGATCTGTCCATACATGTGGGTTTTGTACAGGTGGACTAATATCCCACACAGATCCTTTCTATTGTACAAGTCTTAGTCACTGGAGTTAGATAAATATGCAGGTTCCACACACCAAGGCATGTGATAAATTATTCTGGTAGTACCAACTTAATGAGGGAAGAGTTAAATGTTCAAACCATGCCCAGGTATATCTCTTCGTTATGGGAGGAGCCTCATGATCACTTTATCTGGTTCTAGATCCAGGACTACTGCAGGGACCAGGCCGTGACCTTCTGGACAGAGAACATACATCACATTCCGGTACGTACACATCATGTTCCTGTACATATATACTGACCAGTATGGACGCTGATGTACTCAGACCAACTGGAGAAATTCTGTACCAAGCTACCCTACTCGCTCCCATCTGTCTGATCTCTCCTTATACATCTGTATTTTCTCCCATCGCTGGGTATATAAACTCACCTCCTCGCTCCCATCTGTCTGATCTCTCCTTATACATCTGTATTTTCTCCCATCGCTGGGTATATAAACTCACCTCCTCGCTCCCATCTGTCTGATCTCTTCTTATACATCTGTATTTTCTCCCATCGCTGGGTATATAAACTCTCCCTCCTCGCTCCCATCTGTCTGATCTCTCCTTATACATCTGTATTTTCTCCCATCGCTGGGTATATAAACTCACCTCCTCGCTCCCATCTGTCTGATCTCTCCTTATACATCTGTATTTTCTCCCATCGCTGGGTATATAAACTCACCTCCTCGCTCCCATCTGTCTGATCTCTTCTTATACATCTGTATTTTCTCCCATCGCTGGGTATATAAACTCACCTCCTCGCTCCCATCTGTCTGATCTCTCCTTATACATCTGTATTTTCTCCCATCGCTGGGTATATAAACTTCCCTCCTCGCTCCCATCTGTCTGATCTCTCCTTATACATCTGTGTTTTCTCCCATCGCTGGGTATATAAACTCACCTCCTCGCTCCCATCTGTCTGATCTCTCCTTATACATCTGTATTTTCTCCCATCGCTGGGTATATAAACTCACCTCCTCGCTCCCATCTGTCTGATCTCTCCTTATACATCTGTATTTTCTCCCATCGCTGGGTATATAAACTTCCCTCCTCGCTCCCATCTGTCTGATCTCTCCTTATACATCTGTGTTTTCTCCCATCGCTGGGTATATAAACTCACCTCCTCGCTCCCATCTGTCTGATCTCTCCTTATACATCTGTATTTTCTCCCATCGCTGGGTATATAAACTCACCTCCTCGCTCCCATCTGTCTGATCTCTCCTTATACATCTGTATTTTCTCCCATCGCTGGGTATATAAACTTCCCTCCTCGCTCCCATCTGTCTGATCTCTCCTTATACATCTGTATTTTCTCCCATCGCTGGGTATATAAACTCACCTCCTCGCTCCCATCTGTCTGATCTCTCCTTATTAGTGATGATCGAGCACCCCAATGCTCGGGTGTTCGGGTGCTCTGGCCGAGCGCCCCCGGAGGCTCGAGTGCTCGGCCGAGCACCCGAGCCCCATTGAAGTCAATGGGAGGACTCGAGCATTACACCAGGCACCCCCTGCTCTGATGAGGGGAGGGTGCCTGGTTCATAGGAAAAGGTCAGAAAATGATGGAAACACCACAGAAATGGTTCAGGGACAGCATAGGGAGGATGTCTGGATGCATCTTGGACTCCAACGTCGCTGCTGGGAACGATGTTTCGCCCGTAGTACGCCATTTTTACAGACTGACCGTAAAACACACAAAAAGGAAGATAAAAACGACTTTAGGCGAAAAATTGTTACCAAACAGTATTTGCTGTATATTTACTTGTATATCATCTGCAAATTCTGCAAAAAATTTCATCGATTTTTCGGAACTGGGGCCATGATTAAGAGGGAAACGTGCGCAGCGTAAAGCAGGTGTTCAACGTGGTTATGGCCCGGGTAAGGTACAGCATTCAGGAACGGAGGGCGCAGCTACCACAGGTTTTACAACATGTCCGTTTGCCCTTGTTAAGTCCAAAATTTATAGTCGGAACAGTGGGGTCTGATCCATTGAGTAAAAGTGACGAAGTGACTTAGTGGATGAAGCCAAGAACTACCTTCTGCTCTGTCAAACACCCCAGCCCTATTTAATTCAATGGGAGGACCTGAGGCACTCCGATACAACCTGTATATCACAAAATGGAGGGCCTCATTCACATTGTGGTACAATAGTTCAGGTAGTGGTCCAACACTCATAAAGCCTATGCACTAAGTGAAAAGGCTGCCAAAAATTAGACAGAAATGTCACTCCAATACACCCTTTATTACACATAAAGGAGGGCATCATACACACCCTTGAAAAATTAGGATTAATGGCCTGCTGGTGACCCTCTAAAACATTAGGGGCGAGGGCATGCCGCTAAGCTGACCGTCTAAAACATTAGGAATGAGGGTCTGCTGCTGAGCCGACCATCTAAAACATTATGGGTGAGGGTCTGCTGCGGAGCTGACCATCCTAAACATTATATGCGAAGGCCCGCTAGTGAGCTGACGCTATAATACATTATATGAGAGGGCCCGCTAGAGAGCTGACCCAATAAAACATTATATGAGAAGGCCCGCTGGTGAGCTGACCTATACAAAAATTGTCAAACAGGGCCCGCTGGTGAGCTGGCCCTATATAAAAATTATATCACAGGGCCCGCTGGTGAGCTGGCCCTATATAAAAATTATATCACAGGGCCCGCTGGTGAGCTGGCCCTATATAAAAATTATATCACTGGGCCCGCTGGTGAGCTGGCCCTATATAAAAATTATATCACAGGGCCCGCTGGTGAGCTGGCCCTATATAAAAATTATATCACTGGGCCCGCTGGTGAGCTGGCCCTATATAAAAATTATATCACTGGGCATATGGAAGAGGAGGAGGAGGATGAGAAGATTAAGAGTCAACCATATACCCGTTTTTTGGGTGGAAGGGGTGAATGGGAATACAGAGTATTCCCATCATTGTAAATAACATATCTAAAGTGACTTTATGTTCACCCGGGGCTTTCCTCCAGTGGAGTGGAGAAGTCAGGGGAAATCCAGGCCTTGTTCATTTTTATAAGTGTCAACCTATCAGCATTTTCAGTGGAAAGGCGGATACGCTTATCTGTTATGATGCCACCAGCAGCACTAAATACCCGCTCAGACAGAACGCTGGCGGCAGGGCAGGCCAGCACCTCCAAGGCGTAGAGTGCCAGTTCATACCACGTGTCCAGCTTGGACACCCAGTAGTTGTAAGGCACAGAGGGATCATTGAGGACGCTGACACGGTCTGCTACGTACTCCTTCACCATCTTCCAAAACTTTTCCCTCCTTGTGACACTAGGCTGCGCATCAGGGTGAGGGTGCTGGCGGGGTGTCATGAAGGTGTCCCACGCCTTGGAGAGTGTTGCCCTGCCTTTGTCGGAACTGCTGTGTGCTCCCCTTTTCTCCCCTTCTCGGTTGGCCAAGGTAGCACGTACTCTGCCGCCAGCTTTGTCAGATGGAAAATTTTGGAGCAATTTTTCGACAAGAACCTTCTGGTATTGCACCATTTTGCTTGTCCTCTCCACCGGAGGAATGAGAGATGAGAAATTCTCTTTGTAGCGGGGGTCCAGAAGGGTGAACACCCAGTAATCCGTGTTGTCTAAAATGCGTATAACGTGTGGGTCACGGGAAAGGCAGCCTAACATAAAGTCAGCCATGTGTGCCAGAGTACCAACAGGCAAGATTTCGCTGTCCTCACCAGGAGGATGACTCTCAATCTCCTCATCCTCTTCCTCCTCTTCTGCCCACCCACGCTGAAGAGATGACACTAAAGTTCCATGGCTACCCTCTGTAGCGGAGGCAACCGTGTCTTCCTCCTCCTCCGCCTCCTCCAATTGTCGCTGAGAAGACGAAGTGAGGGTGCTCTGGCTATCACCTTGTGTAAGCTCTTCCTCCCGCATTTCCACCTCTTCCACATGCAAAGTGTCGGTTTTAATTGTGAGCAGCGAGCGTTTCAGTAGACACAGAAGTGGGATGGTTACACTGATAATAGCGTTATCGCCGCTCACCATCTGTGTCGATTCCTCAAAATTGCGTAAAACCTCACAGAGGTCTGACATCCATTCCCACTCCTCACTTCTGATTAGAGGAAGTTGAACGGAGAGGCGACGACCGTGTAACAGCTGGTACTCCACTACTGCCCTCTGCTGCTCACAAAGCCGGGCCAACATGTGGAAGGTGGAGTTCCAGCGCGTGCTCACGTCACACAGCAGCCGGTGAGCTGGCAATTGTAAGCGCTGCTGCAGCTTCAACAGGCCGGCTGAAGCTGTAGATGACTTACGGAAATGTGCACACACGCGGCGCACCTTCGTCAAGAGATCATGCAAATTGGGGTAGGTTTTTAGAAATCGCTGAACCACTAAATTAAATACATGCGCTAGGCATGGTACGTGTGTGAGCTTGCCGAGCTCCAAAGCCGCCACCAAGTTACGCCCATTATCACACACAACCATGCCTGGTTGCAGGTTGAGTGGCGAGAGCCACTGCTCGGTCTGGTGACTAATCCCCTGCAACAGCTCTGAGGCCGTGTGCTGTTTGTCCCCAAGGCAGATCAGCTTCAGCACGGCCTGTTGACGCTTCTCCACTCCAGTGCTACACTGCTTCCAGCTACCGGCTGATGGGTGAGTGGAGCTGCGCGCAGAGAATTCGGAGGTGGAAACGGAGGAGGAGGAGCCAATAACGTAGGTGCTGGCGGAAACCCTGATGGAGGTAGGGCCCGCAATCCTCGGCGTGGGTAGCACCTGTGCCATCCCAGGGTCCGAGTCGCTTCCAGCCTCCACGACATTCACCCAGTGTGCCGTCAGGGAAATGTAGCGTCCCTGGCCACAAGCACTTGTCCATGTGTCAGTCGTTAAGTGGACCTTCCCAGTAACTGCGTTGGTCAGGGCACGGGTGATGTTAAGGGACACATGGTGGTGTAAGGCGGGGACGGCACACCGGGAAAAGTAGTGGCGGCTGGGGACTGCGTACCGAGGGACAGCTGCTGCCATCAGGCTGCGGAAGGACTCAGTCTCCACAAGCCTAAATGGCAGCATTTCGATGGCCAGTAATTTGGAAAGGTGTGAGGTTAGTGCTATGGCCTGTGGGTGGGTGGCTGGGTATTTTCGCTTGCGCTCAAATGCCTGGGGTAACGACATTTGGACGCTGCACTGGGACAGGGAAGTGGATGTGGTCGCTGATGGTGCTTCAGATGGTACAGGTGCAGGGCGGGAGGTATGTGGGCCTACGCCTTCGACAGGCGATTGGCCGGCACCGAAAACAGGGGAAGAGGAGGCAGTGGTGTGGCCTGCAGACACAGATTGGCGATCCGGGCGTTCCTCCCACTTATTACGGTGCTTGGATGCCATGTGTCGGATCATGCTGGTGGTGGTGAGGTTGCTAGTGTTCATGCCTCGGCTCATTCTGGTGTGGCACAGGTTGCAAACTACAATTCTTTTGTCGTCCGCACTTTCCTTAAAAAAACGCCATACCGCGGAACACCTAGCCCTTGGCAAGGGAGATTTACGCAAGGGGGTGCTCCGTGGAACATTTGCGGGCCGGTTTGGTGCGGTCCGCCTTCTTTCTTTAGCCACACCACTGCCTCTTCCAGCCTGTTGCGGTGCTGCAGATGGCTCACCCTCAGGACTGCTGTCATCGCTCGGCTCTCCACCTTCCCAGGTGGGGTCAGTGACCTCATCATCCACCAAGTCCTCCTCCACTTCCTCACTCTGATCATCCTCCTCATTTCTTGATCCCACCACATACTCAGTCATTGACAACTGTGTATCATCCTCCTCATCAAGGTCTTGAGACAGTAATAGTGATTGATTTGATGGCAACTGTGTCTCATTATCATCATCATCCACTTCCTTTGACCTTAAATGTCTTTCCCCTCTGTCATCTTCTTGTGATTGGGTACCCTCTAGAGGTTGTGAATCAGGGCACAAGATCTCATGTTCCTCTGCAAGCGTGCTTGGAGAGAGGTTCAAATGAAGGATTGGTGATGAGACGAGCTCCTCACTATATCCCAGTGTGGGATCACTTCTTTGGCCAGACCCTCTATGGTGGGAGGAAGGATGATCAGGGTGAGGATTATGTTGACCAGACTCTTGGCTACTGAGAGTGGACTTGGTGGAAGACAGGGTGGTGCTTAACCGACTGGAAGCAGTATCAGCTGAAATCCAACCGACCACCTGTTCGCAGTGGTCTGACCTCGAGAGTGATGTCCTGCGACGCCCTGTAAACTGAGACATGAAGCTAGGTATGGTGGATGTCTTTCTGTCTTGTGCTCTGGCACCAGGCACAGTTTCTACGCGTCCTGACCCGCGCCCTGAACTATCAGGATCACGTCCACTTCCCCGTCCCTTTTTACCCGCCTTCTTCATATTACACGGAATATATGCCGCTAATCTGCGGCTAGGCACACTAAACAGAATGTGACGCTAATGTGCGGCTATTTTCAGTGAACGGAATATGTGACGTTAATTTTAAAATTTGCACACTAAACAGAATGTGAAAATAATCTGCGGCTAGGCACACTAAACAGAATGTGACGCTAATCTGCGGCTAGACACAGTGAACGGAATATGTGACGTTAATTTTAAAATTTGCACACTAAACAGAATGTGAAAATAATCTGCGGCTAGGCACACTAAACAGAATGTGACGCTAATCTGCGGCTATTTTCAGTGAACGGAATATGTGACGTTAATTTTAAAATTTGCACACTAAACAGAATGTGAAAATAATCTGAGGCTAGGCACACTAAACAGAAATTGACGCTTATCTGCGGCTAGGCACAGTGAACGGAATATGTGACGTTAATTTTAATATTTGCACACTAAACAGAATGTGAAAATAATCTGCGGCTAGGCACACTAAACATAATGTGACGCTAATCTGCGGCTAGGCACAGTGAACGGAATATGTGACATTAATTTTAATATTTGCAAACTAAACAGAATGTGAAAATAATCTGCGGCTAGGCACACTAAACAGAATGTGACGCTAATCTGCGGCTAGGCACAGTGAACGGAATATGTGACGTTAATTTTAATATTTGCACACTAAACAGAATGTGAAAATAATCTGCGGCTAGGCACACTAAACAGAATGTGACGCTAATCTGCGGCTAGGCACAGTGAACGGAATATGTGACGTTAATTTTAATATTTGCACACTAAACAGAATGTGAAAATAATCTGCGGCTAGGCACACTAAACAGAATGTGACGCTAATCTGCGGCTAGGCACAGTGAACGGAATATGTGACGTTAATTTTAATATTTGCACACTAAACAGAATGTGAAAATAATCTGCGGCTAGGCACACTAAACAGAATGTGACGCTAATCTGCGGCTAGGCACAGTGAACGGAATATGTGACGTTAATTTTAATATTTGCACACTAAACAGAATGTGAAAATAATCTGCGGCTAGGCACACTAAACAGAATGTGACGCTAATCTGCGGCTAGGCACAGTGAACGGAATATGTGACGTTAATTTTAATATTTGCACACTAAACAGAATGTGAAAATAATCTGCGGCTAGGCACACTATACAGAATGTGACGCTAATCTGCGGCTAGGCACAGTGAACGTAATATGTGACGTTAATTTTAATATTTGCACACTAAACAGAATGTGAAAATAATCTGCGGCTAGGCACACTAAACAGAATGTGACGCTAATCTGCGGCTAGGCACAGTGAACGGAATATGTGACGTTAATTTTAATATTTGCACACTAAACAGAATGTGAAAATAATCTGCGGCTAGGCACACTAAACAGAATGTGACGCTAATCTGGGGCTAGGCACAGTGAACGGAATATGTGATGTTAATTTTAATATTTGCACACTAAACAGAATGTGAAAATAATCTGCGGCTAGGCACACTAAACAGAATGTGACGCTAATCTGCGGCTATTTTCAGTGAACGGAATATGTGACGTTAATTTTAATATTTGCACACTAAACAGAATGTGAAAATAATCTGCGGCTAGGCACACTAAACAGAATGTGACGCTAATCTGCGGCTAGGCACAGTGAACGGAATATGTGACGTTAATTTTAAAATTTGCACACTAAACAGAATGTGAAAATAATCTGCGGCTAGGCACACTAAACAGAATGTGACGCTAATCTGCGGCTATTTTCAGTGAACGGAATATGTGACGTTAATTTTAAAATTTGCACACTAAACAGAATGTGAAAATAATCTGCGGCTAGGCACACTATTAAAATGGCCCTTTTTGTCGCTGCGTTGTACACTATTTGTCCCTGTGCACCTAGTACAATGTCACCTAAATATCCCCCCCCCCACAAAAAAAAATGAAATTGTGCCCCCCCAAACAAAATATAAATGCTGCCCCCACACACAACAGTCCTAAAAAGGACTTTTGGGTCTTGATATAGTGTTCCAACACTTTTATTCTCCCTACACTGACTTTCCCTTCCTATCCTCATCTCTCCCTGGCTAAGACTAAGCCGAACTCGCTGGTCGGGTGCTATACAGCACCCGATCACGGGTTCTGGCCAGCCAATCAGTGTAATGCCAGCAGCCAACATGGCTGCTGGCATTACACTGATGTCAGAGCCTCCCAGCACGTTTATTGGCTGCGCAGCAGCCGCGAAACGTGCGGGGAGGAGACCCGAACATGGCGGGCGAGCACATGCGGTACTCGTACGAGTACCGCCATGTGCCGAGCAGAGCGATGCTCGAGCCGAACCGAGCTTCGGCCGAGCATGCTCGCTCATCACTACTCCTTATACATCTGTATTTTCTCCCATCGCTGGGTATATAAAGTCACCTCCTCGCTCCCATCTGTCTGATCTTTCTTTCTACATCTGTATTTTCTCCCATCGCTGGGTATATAAAGTCACCTCCTCGCTCCCATCTGACTGATCTCTCCTTATACATCTGTATTTTCTCCCATCGCTGGGTATATAAACTCACCTCCTCGCTCCCATCTGTCTGATCTCTCCTTATACATCTGTATTTTCTCCCATCGCTGGGTATATAAACTCACCTCCTCGCTCCCATCTGTCTGATCTCTTCTTATACATCTGTATTTTCTCCCAACGCTGGGTATATAAACTCACCTCCTCGCTCCCATCTGTCTGATCTCTCCTTATACATCTGTATTTTCTCCCATTGCTGGGTATATAAACTCACCTCCTCGCTCCCATCTGTCTGATCTCTCCTTATACATCTGTATTTTCTCCCATCGCTGGGTATATAAACTCACCTCCTCACTCCCATCTGTCTGATCTCTCCTTATACATCTGTATTTTCACCCATCGCTGGGTATATAAACTCACCTCCTCGCTCCCATCTGATTGATCTCTCCTTATACATCTGTATTTTCTCCCATCGCTGGGTATATAAACTCACCTCCTCGCTCCCATCTGTCTGATCTCTCCTTATACATCTGTATTTTCTCCCCTCACTGGGTATATGAACTCACCTCCTCGCTTCCATGTGTCTGATCTCTCCTTATACATCTGTATTTTCTCCCCTCACTGGGTATATGAACTCACCTCCTCGCTTCCATGTGTCTGATCTCTCCTTATACATCTGTATTTTCTCCCATCGCTGGGTATATAAACTCACCTCCTCGCTCCCATCTGTCTGATCTCTTCTTATACATCTGTATTTTCTCCCATCGCTGGGTATATAAACTCTCCTCCTCGCTTCCATGTGTCTGATCTCTCCTTATACATCTGTATTTTCTCCCATCGCTGGGTATATAAACTCACCTCCTCGCTCCCATCTGTCTGATCTCTTCTTATACATCTGTATTTTCTCCCATCGCTGGGTATATAAACTCTTCTCCTCGCTTCCATGTGTCTGATCTCTTTTTATACATCTGTATTTTCTCCCATCGCTGGGTATATAAACTCACCTCCTCGCTCCCATCTGTCTGATCTCTCCTTATACATCTGTATTTTCTCCCATCGCTGGGTATATAAACTCACCTCCTCGCTCCCATCTGTCTGTTCTCTTCTTATACATCTGTATTTTCTCCCATCGCTGGGTATATAAACTCACCTCCTCGCTCCCATCTGTCTGATCTCTCCTTATACATCTGTATTTTCTCCCATCGCTGGGTATATAAACTCACCTCCTCGCTCCCATCTGTCTGATCTCTTCTTATACATCTGTATTTTCTCCCATCGCTGGGTATATAAACTCTCCTCCTCGCTTCCATGTGTCTGATCTCTTTTTATACATCTGTATTTTCTCCCATCGCTGGGTATATAAACACACCTCCTCGCTCCCATCTGTCTGATCTCTCCTTATACATCTGTATTTTCTCCCATCGCTGGGTATATAAACTCACCTCCTCGCTCCCATCTGTCTGATCTCTCCTTATACATCTGTATTTTCTCCCATCGCTGGGTATATGAACTCACCTCCTCGCTCCCATCTGTCTGATCTCTCCTTATACATATGTATTTTCCATCGCTGGGTATATAAACTCACCTCCTCGCTCCCATCTGTCTGATCTCTCCTTATACATCTGTATTTTCTCCCATCGCTGGGTATATAAACTCACCTCCTCGCTCCCATCTGTCTGATCTCTCCTTATACATCTGTATTTTCTCCCATCGCTGGGTATATAAACTCTCTCTCCTCGTTCCCATCTGTCTGATCTCTCCTTATATATCTGTATTTTCTCCCATCGCTGGGTATATAAACTCTCTCTCCTCGCTCCCATCTGTCTGATCTCTCCTTATACATCTGTATTTTCTCCCATCGCTGGGTATATAAAGTCACCTCCTCGCTCCCATCTGTCTGATCTCTCCTTATACATCTGTATTTTCTCCCATCGCTGGGTATATGAACACACCTCCTCGCTCCCATCTGTCTGATCTCTCCTTATACATCTGCATTTTCTCCCATCGCTGGGTATATAAAGTCACCTCCTCGCTCCCATCTGTCTGATCTCTCCTTATACATCTGTATTTTCTCCCATCGCTGGGTATATAAAGTCACCTCCTCGCTCCCATCTGTCTGATCTCTCCTTATACATCTGTATTTTCTCCCATCGCTGGGTATATAAACTCACCTCCTCGCTCCCATCTGTCTGATCTCTCCTTATACATCTGTATTTTCTCCCCTCACTGGGTATATGAACTCACCTCCTCGCTTCCATCTGACTGATCTCTCCTTATATATCTCTATTTTCTCCCATCGCTGGGTATATAAACTCACCCTCCTCGCTCCCATCTGACTGATCTCTCCTTATACATCTGTATTTTCTCCCATCGCTGGGTATATAAACTCACCTCCTCGCTCCCATCTGTCTGATCTCTCCTTATACATCTGTATTTTCTCCCATCGCTGGGTATATAAACTCACCTCCTCGCTCCCATCTGTTTGATCTCTCCTTATACATCTGTATTTTCTCCCATCGCTGGGTATATAAACTCACCTCTTCGCTCCCATCTGTCTGATCTCTCCTTATACATCTGTATTTTCTCCCATCGCTGGGTATATAAACTCACCTCCTCGCTCCCATCTGTCTGATGTCTCCTTATACATCTGTATTTTCTCCCATCGCTGGGTATATAAACTCACCTCTTCGCTCCCATCTGTCTGATCTCTCCTTATACATCTGTATTTTCTCCCATCGCTGGGTATATAAACTCACCTCCTCGCTCCCATCTGTCTGATCTCTCCTTATACATCTGTATTTTCTCCCATCGCTGGGTATATAAACTCTCTCTCCTCGTTCCCATCTGTCTGATCTCTCCTTATATATCTGTATTTTCTCCCATCGCTGGGTATATAAACTCTCTCTCCTCGCTCCCATCTGTCTGATCTCTCCTTATACATCTGTATTTTCTCCCATCGCTGGGTATATAAACTCACCTCCTCGCTCCCATTTGTCTGATCTCTCCTTATACATCTGTATTTTCTCCCATCTCTGGGTATATAAACTCACCTCCTCGCTCCCATCTGTCTGATCTCTCCTTATACATCTGTATTTTCTCCCATCGCTGGGTATATGAACTCACCTCCTCGCTCCCATCTGTCTGATCTCTCCTTATACATATGTATTTTCCATCGCTGGGTATATAAACTCACCTCCTCGCTCCCATCTGTCTGATCTCTCCTTATACATCTGTATTTTCTCCCATCGCTGGGTATATAAACTCACCTCCTCGCTCCCATCTGTCTGATCTCTCCTTATACATCTGTATTTTCTCCCATCGCTGGGTATATAAACTCACCTCCTCGCTCCCATCTGTCTGATCTCTCCTTATACATCTGTATTTTCTCCCCTCACTGGGTATATGAACTCACCTCCTCGCTTCCATCTGACTGATCTCTCCTTATATATCTCTATTTTCTCCCATCGCTGGGTATATAAACTCACCTCCTCGCTCCCATCTGTCTAATCTCTCCTTATACATCTGTATTTTCTCCCATCGCTGGGTATATAAACTCACCTCCTCGCTCCCATCTGTCTGATTTCTCCTTATACGTCTGTATTTTCTCCCATCGCTGGGTATATAAACTCACCTCCTCGCTCCCATCTGTCTGATCTCTCCTTATACATCTGTATTTTCTCCCATCGCTGGGTATATAAACTCACCTCCTCGCTCCCATCTGTCTGATCTCTCCTTATACATCTGTATTTTCTCCCATCGCTAGGTATATAAACTCACCTCCTCGCTCCCATCTGTCTGATCTCTCCTTATACATCTGTATTTTCTCCCATCGCTGGTATATAAACACACCTCCTCGCTCCCATCTGTCTGATCTTTCCTTATACATCTGTATTTTCTCCCATCGCTGGGTATATAAACTCACCTTCTCGCTCCCATCTGTCTGATCTCTCCTTATACATCTGTATTTTCTCCCATCGCTGGGTATATAAACTCACCTCCTCACTCCCATCTGTCTGATCTTTCTTTCTACATCTGTATTTTCTCCCATCGCTGGGTATATAAAGTCACCTCCTCGCTCCCATCTGACTGATCTCTCCTTATACATCTGTATTTTCTCCCATCGCTGGGTATATAAACTCACCTCCTCGCTCCCATCTGTCTGATCTCTCCTTATACATCTGTATTTTCTCCCATCGCTGGGTATATAAACTCACCTCCTCGCTCCCATCTGTCTGATCTCTTCTTATACATCTGTATTTTCTCCCAACGCTGGGTATATAAACTCACCTCCTCGCTCCCATCTGTCTGATCTCTCCTTATACATCTGTATTTTCTCCCATTGCTGGGTATATAAACTCACCTCCTCGCTCCCATCTGTCTGATCTCTCCTTATACATCTGTATTTTCTCCATCGCTGGGTATATAAACTCACCTCCTCACTCCCATCTGTCTGATCTCTCCTTATACATCTGTATTTTCACCCATCGCTGGGTATATAAACTCACCTCCTCGCTCCCATCTGATTGATCTCTCCTTATACATCTGTATTTTCTCCCATCGCTGGGTATATAAACTCACCTCCTCGCTCCCATCTGTCTGATCTCTCCTTATACATCTGTATTTTCTCCCCTCACTGGGTATATGAACTCACCTCCTCGCTTCCATGTGTCTGATCTCTCCTTATACATCTGTATTTTCTCCCCTCACTGGGTATATGAACTCACCTCCTCGCTTCCATGTGTCTGATCTCTCCTTATACATCTGTATTTTCTCCCATCGCTGGGTATATAAACTCACCTCCTCGCTCCCATCTGTCTGATCTCTTCTTATACATCTGTATTTTCTCCCATCGCTGGGTATATAAACTCTCCTCCTCGCTTCCATGTGTCTGATCTCTCCTTATACATCTGTATTTTCTCCCATCGCTGGGTATATAAACTCACCTCCTCGCTCCCATCTGTCTGATCTCTTCTTATACATCTGTATTTTCTCCCATCGCTGGGTATATAAACTCTTCTCCTCGCTTCCATGTGTCTGATCTCTTTTATACATCTGTATTTTCTCCCATCGCTGGGTATATAAACTCACCTCCTCGCTCCCATCTGTCTGATCTCTCCTTATACATCTGTATTTTCTCCCATCGCTGGGTATATAAACTCACCTCCTCGCTCCCATCTGTCTGTTCTCTTCTTATACATCTGTATTTTCTCCCATCGCTGGGTATATAAACTCACCTCCTCGCTCCCATCTGTCTGATCTCTCCTTATACATCTGTATTTTCTCCCATCGCTGGGTATA
>JBBDGT010000042.1:152707-335322 GCA_037306005.1 Rhinophrynus dorsalis | reverse complement strand
TTCTTTTCAAAATGGCATGGTTTGTGTACACTTTCTTCACTTCTGTAGTTTTTATAACCATTTGTGTACAGACAAGTAATGTTTGAGAAAATGTTAGAAAAATTTGATGTTCTGGTAGGTGTCGTTTTGCACTTCTAGCGCCCCCTGAGGTAGTTAAACTCATACCAATGGGGTGTCATTTTTCTCGTAAGAGCACTAGCTAATGAATACAGTTGGAAATACCATGGTTTGCACACGTCAGTACATTTGAAGGGACAGAAATGTAAGAAAATGCCTTTTTTTTTCATTAGCGCCATCTTCTGGAGGCATTTGTGCACTCCAGGCTTGGGGTAACAAGGCAAATCACCCATCATTAGATGCGGCAGGGTGTCTTCTTTTCAAAATGGTGTGGTTTGTGTACCCTTTCTTCACTTCTGTAGTTATTATAACCATTTGTGTACAGACAAGTAATGTTTGAGAAAATGTTAAAAAAATTTGAAGTTGTAGTAGGTGTCGTTTTGCACTTCTAGCGCCCCCTGAGGTTGTTAAACTCATACCAATGGGGTGTCATTTTACTCCTAAGAGCACTAGCTAATGAAAACACTTGGAAATACCATGGTTTGCACACTTTTCAGTACATTTGACGGGGCAGAAATGTAAGAAAATGCAAATTAATTTTCATTAGCGCCATCTTCTGGAGGCATTTGTGAACTCCAGGCTTGGGGTAACAAGGCAAGTCAACCATCATTAGATGCAGCAGGGTGTCTTCTTTTCAAAATGGTATAGTTTGTGTACACTTTCTTCACTTCTGTAGTTTTTACAACCATTTGTGTACAGACAAGTAATGTTTGAGAAAATGTGAGAAAAATTTGAAGTTCTGCTAGGTGTCGTTTTGCACTTCTAGCGCCCCCTGAGGTAGATAAACTCATACCAATGGGGTGTCATTTTTCTCGTAAGAGCACTAGCTAATGAATACAGTTGGAAATACCATGGTTTGCACACATGTCAGTACATTTGAAGTGGCAGAAATGTAAGAAAATGCCTTTTTTTTTCATTAGCGCCGTATTCTGGAGACATTTGTGCACTCCAGGCTTGAGGTAACAAGGCAAATCACCCATCATTAGATGCGGCAGGGTGTCTTCTTTTCAAAATGGTTTGCTTTGTGTACCCTTTCTTGGCTTCTGTAGTTGTTATAACCATCTGTGTACAGACAAGTAATGTTTGAGAAAATATTAGAAAAATTTGAAGTTGTAGTAGGTGTGGTTTTGCTCTTCTAGCGCCCCCTGAGGTAGTTAAACTCATACCAATGGGGTGTCATTTTTCTCCTAAGAGCACTAGCTAATGAATACAGTTGGAAATACCATGGTTTGCACACTTTTCAGTACATTTGACGGGGCAGAAATGTAAGAAAATGCAATTTTTTTTTTCATTAGCGCCATCTTCTGGAAGCATTTGTGAACTCCAGGCTTGGGGTAACAAGGCAAGTCACCCATCATTAGATGCGGCAGGTTGTCTTCTTTTCAAAATGGTATGGTTTGTGTACTCTTTCTTCACTTCTGTAGTTGTTATAACCATTTGTGTACAGACAAGTAATGTTTGAGAAAATATTAGAAAAATTTAAAGTTGTAGTAGGTGTCATTTTGCACTTCTAGCGCCCCCTGAGGTAGTTAAACTCATACCAATGGGGTGTCATTTTTCTCCTAAGAGCACTAGCTACTGAATACAGTTGGAAATACCATGGTTTGCACACATTTCAGTACATTTGACGGGGTAGAAATGTAAGAAAATGCCTTTTTTTTTTCATTTGCGCCACCTTCTGGAGGCATTTGTGCACTGCAGGCTTGGGGTAACAAGGCAAGTCACCCATCATTAGATGCGGCAGGGTGTCTTCTTTTCAAATGGTATCGTTTGTGTACCCTTTTTTCACTTCTGTAGTTATTATAACCATTTGTGTACCGACAAGTAATGTTTGAGAAAATGATACAAAAATTTGAAGTTGTAGTAGGTGTCGTTTTGCACTTTTAGCGCCCCCTGAGGTAGTTAAACTCATACCAATGGGGTGTCATTTTTCTCCTAAGAGCACTAGCTAATGAATACAGTTGGAAATACCATAGTTTGCACACATTTCAGTACATTTGAAGGTGCAGAAATGTAAGAAAATGCCTTTTTTTTTCATTAGCGCCGTTCTTCTGGAGGCATTTGTGAACTCCAGGCTTGGGGTAACAAGGCAAATCACCCATCATTAGATGCGGCAGGGTGTCTTCTTTTCAAAATGGTATGGTTTGTGTACCCATTCTTGGCTTCTGTAGTTGTTATAACCATTTGTGTACAGACAAGTAATGTTTGAGAAAATATTAGAAAAATTTGAAGTTGTAGTAGGTGTCGTTTTGCACTTCAAGCGCACCTGAGGTAGTTAAACTCATACCAATGGGGTGTCATTTTTCTCCTAAGAGCACTAGCTAATGAATACAGTTGGAAATACCATGGTTTGCACACATTTCAGTACATTTGAAGTGGCAGAAATGTAAGGAAATGCCTTTTTTTTTCATTAGTGCCGTCTTCTGGAGGCATTTGTGCACTCCAGGCTTCGGGTAACAAGGCAAGTCACCATCATTAGATGCGGCAGGGTGTCTTCTTTTCAAAATGGTATGGTTTGTGTACTCTTTCTTGGCTTCTATAGTTGTTATAACCATTTGTTTACAGACAAGTAATGTTTGAGAAAATATTAGAAAAATTTGAAGTTGTAGTAGCTGTCGTTTTGCACTTCTAGCGCCCCCTGAGGTAGTTAAACTCATACCAATGGGGTGTCATTTTTCTCCTAAGAGCACTAGCTAATGAATACAGTTGGAAATACCATGGTTTGCACACATTTCAGTACATTTGACGGGGCAGAAATGTAAGAAAATGCTATTTTTTATCTTTTAGCGCCACCTTCTGGAGGCATTTGTGCACTCCAGGCTTGGGGTAACAAGGCAAATCACCCATCATTAGATGCGGCAGGGTGTCTTCTTTTCAAAATGGTGTGGTTTGTGTACCCTTTCTTCACTTCTGTAGTTATTATAACCATTTGTGTATAGACAAGTTATGTTTGAGAAAATGTTAGAAAAATTTGAAGTTGTAGTAGGTGTCGTTTTGCACTTCTAACGCCCCCTGAGGTAGTTAAACTCACACCAATGGGGTGTCATTTTTCTCCTAAGAGCACTAGCTAGTGAATACAGCTGGAAATACCATGGTTTGCCCACATTTCAGTACATTTGAAGGGACAGAAATGTAAGAAAATGCCTTTTTTTTTCATTAGCGCCATCTTCTGGAGGCATTTGTGCACTCCAGGCTTGGGGTAACAAGGCAAATCACCCATCATTAGATGCGGCAGGGTGTCTTCTTTTCAAAATGGTGTGGTTTGTGTACCCTTTCTTCACTTCTGTAGTTATTATAACCATTTGTGTGCAGACAAGTAATGTTTGAGAAAATGTTAAAAAAATTTGAAGTTGTAGTAGGTGTCGTTTTGCACTTCTAGCGCCCCCTGAGGTAGTTAAACTCATACCAATGGGGAGTCATTTTTCTCGTAAGAGCACTAGCTAATGAATACAGTTGGAAATACCATGGTTTGCACACATGTCAGTACATTTGAAGTGGCAGAAATGTAAGAAAATACCTTTTTTTTCATTAGCGTCGTCTTCTGGAGACATTTGTGCACTCCAGGCTTGAGGTAACAAGGCAAATCACCCATCATTAGATGCGGCAGGGTGTCATCTTTTCAAAATGGTTTGCTTTGTGTACCCTTTCTTGGCTTCTGTAGTTGTTATAACCATTTGTGTACAGACAAGTAATGTTTGAGAAAATATTAGAAAAATTTGAAGTTGTAGTAGGTGTGGTTTTGCTCTTCTTGCGCCCCCTGAGGTAGTTAAACTCATACCAATGGGGTGTCATTTTTCTCCTAAGAGCACTAGCTAATGAATACAGTTGGAAATACCATGGTTTGCACACTTTTCGGTACATTTGACGGGGCAGAAATGTAAGAAAATGCAATTTTTTTTTTCATTAGCGCCATCTTCTGGAGGCATTTGTGAACTCCAGGCTTGGGGTAACAAGGCAAGTCACCCATCATTAGATGCGGCAGGGTGTCTTCTTTTCAAAATGGTGTGGTTTGTGTACCCTTTCTTCACTTCTGTAGTTATTATAACCATTTGTGTTCAGACAAGTTATGTTTAAGAAAATGTTAGAAAAATTTGAAGTTGTAGTACGTGTCGTTTTGCACTTCTAGCGCCCCCTGAGGTAGTTAAACTCATACCAATGGGGTGTCATTTTTCTCGTAAGAGCACTAGCTAATGAATACAGTTGGAAATACCATGGTTTGCACACATTTCAGTACATTTGACGGGGTAGAAATGTAAGAAAATGCCTTTTTTTTTCATTTGCGCCACCTTCTGGAGGCATTTGTGCACTGCAGGCTTGGGGTAACAAGGCAAGTCACCCATCATTAGATGCGGCAGGGTGTCTTCTTTTCAAATCGTATGGTTTGTGTACCCTTTTTTCACTTCTGTAGTTATTATTACCATTTGTGTACAGACAAGTAATGTTTGAGAAAATGATAGAAAAATTTGAAGTTGTAGTAGGTGTCGTTTTGCACTTTTAGCGCCCCCTGAGGTAGTTAAACTCATACCAATAGGGTGTCATTTTTCTCCTAAGAGCACTAGCTAATGAATACAGTTGGAAATACCATAGTTTGCACACATTTCAGTACATTTGAAGGTGCAGAAATGTAAGAAAATGCCTTTTTTTTTCATTAGCATCGTCTTCTGGATGCATTTGTGAACTCCAGGCTTGGGGTAACAAGGCAAATCACCCATCATTAGATGCGGCAGGGTGTCTTCTTTTCAAAATGGTATGGTTTGTGTATCCTTTCTTGGCTTCTGTAGTTGTTATAACCATTTGTGTACAGACAATTAATGTTTGAGAAAATATTAGAAAAATTTGAAGTTGTAGTAGGTGTGGTTTTGCACTTCTAGCGCCCCCTGAGGTAGTTAAACTCATACCAATGGGGTGTCATTTTTCTCGTAAGAGCACTAGCTAATGAATACAGTTGGAAATACCATGGTTTGCACAAATGTCAGTACATCTGAAGTGGCAGAAATGTAAGAAAATACCTTTTTTTTTCATTAGCGCCGTCTTCTGGAGACATTTGTGCACTCCAGGCTTGAGGTAACAAGGCAAATCACCCATCATTAGATGCGGCAGGGTGTCTTCTTTTCAAAATGGTTTGCTTTGTGTACCCTTTCTTGGCTTCTGTAGTTGTTATAACCATCTGTGTACAGACAAGTAATGTTTGAGAAAATATTAGAAAAATTTGAAGTTGTAGTAGGTGTGGTTTTGCTCTTCTAGCGCCCCCTGAGGTAGTTAAACTCATACCAATGGGGTGTCATTTTTCTCCTAAGAGCACTAGCTAATGAATACAGTTGGAAATACCATGGTTTGCACACTTTTCAGTACATTTGACGGGGCAGAAATGTAAGAAAATGCAATTTTTTTTTTCATTAGTGCCATCTTCTGGAGGCATTTGTGAACTCCATGCTTGGGGTAACAAGGCAAGTCACCCATCATTAGATGCGGCAGGGTGTCTTCTTTTCAAAATGGTATGGTTTGTGTACTCTTTCTTCACTTTTGTAGTTGTTATAACCATTTGTGTACAGACAAGTAATGTTTGAGAAAATGATAAAAAAATTTGAAGTTGTAGTAGGTGTCGTTTTGCACTTTTAGCTCCCCCTGAGGTAGTTAAACTCATACCAATGGGGTGTCATTTTTCTCCTAAGAGCACTAGCTAATGAATACAGTTGGAAATACCATAGTTTGCACACATTTCAGTACATTTGAAGGTGCAGAAATGTAAGAAAATGCCTTTTTTTTTCATTAGAGCCGTCTTCTGGAGGCATTTGTGAACTCCAGGCTTGGGGTAACAAGGCAAATCACCCATCATTAGATGCGGCAGGGTGTCTTCTTTTCAAAATGGTATGGTTTGTGTATCCTTTCTTGGCTTCTGTAGTTGTTATAACCATTTGTGTACAGACAATTAATCTTTGAGAAAATATTAGAAAAATTTGAAGTTGTAGTAGGTGTGGTTTTGCACTTCTAGCGCCCCCTGAGGTAGTTAAACTCATACCAATGGGGTGTCATTTTTCTCGTAAGAGCACTAGCTAATGAATACAGTTGGAAATACCATGGTTTGCACACATGTCAGTACATTTGAAGTGGCAGAAATGTAAGAAAATACCTTTTTTTTTCATTAGCACCGTCTTCTGGAGACATTTGTGCACTCCAGGCTTGGGGTAACAAGGCAAATCACCCATCATTAAATGCGGCAGGGTGTCTTCTTTTCAAAATGGTTTGCTTTGTGTACCCTTTCTTGGCTTCTGTAGTTGTTATAACCATCTGTGTACAAACACGTAATGTTTGAGAAAATATTAGAAAAATGTGAAGTTGTAGTAGGTGTGGTTTTGCTCTTCTAGCGCCCCCTGAGGTAGTTAAACTCACACCAATGGGGTGTCATTTTTCTCCTAAGAGCACTAGCTAATGAATACAGTTGGAAATACCATGGTTTGCACACTTTTCAGTACATTTGACGGGGCAGAAATGTAAGAAAATGCAATTTTTTTTTTCATTAGTGCCATCTTCTGGAGGCATTTGTGAACTCCAGGCTTGGGGTAACAAGGCAAGTCACCCATCATTAGATGCGGCAGGGTGTCTTCTTTTCAAAATGGTATGGTTTGTGTACTCTTTCTTCACTTCTGTAGTTGTTATAACCATTTGTGTACAGACAAGTAATGTTTGAGAAAATATTAGAAAAATTTAAAGTTGTAGTAGGTGTCATTTTGCACTTCTAGCGCCCCCTGAGGTAGTTAAACTCATACCAGTGGGGTGTCAATTTTCTCCTAAGAGCACTAGCTAATGAATACAGTTGGAAATACCATGGTTTGCACACATTTCAGTACATTTGACGGGGCAGAAATGTAAGAAAATGCAATTTTTTTCCATTTGCGCCACATTCTGGAGGCATTTGTGCACTCCAGGCTTGGGGTAACAAGGCAAATCACCCATCATTAGATGCGGCAGGGTGTCTTCTTTTCAAAATGGTGTGGTTTGTGTACCCTTTCTTCACTTCTGTAGTTATTATAACCATTTGTGTTCAGACAAGTTATGTTTGAGAAAATGTTAGAAAAATTTGAAGTTGTAGTAGGTGTCGTTTTGCACTTCTAGCGCCCCCTGAGGTAGTTAAACTCATACCAATGGGGTGTCATTTTTCTCGTAAGAGCACTAGCTAATGAATACAGTTGGAAATACCATGGTTTGCACACATTTCAGTACATTTGACGGGGTAGAAATGTAAGAAAATGCCTTTTTTTTTTCATTTGCGCCACCTTCTGGAGGCATTTGTGCACTGCAGGCTTGGGGTAACAAGGCAAGTCACCCATCATTAGATGCGGCAGGGTGTCTTCTTTTCAAATCGTATGGTTTGTGTACCCTTTTTTCACTTCTGTAGTTATTATAACCATTTGTGTACAGACAAGTAATGTTTGAGAAAATGATAGAAAAATTTGAAGTTGTAGTAGGTGTCGTTTTGCACTTTTAGCGCCCCCTGAGGTAGTTAAACTCATACCAATGGGGTGTCATTTGTCTCCTAAGAGCACTAGCTAATGAATACAGTTGGAAATACCATAGTTTGCACACATTTCAGTACATTTGAAGGTGCAGAAATGTAAGAAAATGCCTTTTTTTTTCATTAGCGCCGTCTTCTGGAGGCATTTGTGCACTCCAGGCTTGGGGTAACAAGGCAAGTCACCCATCATTAGATGCGGCAGGGTGTCTTCTTTTCAAAATGGTACGGTTTGTGTACCCTTTCTTGGCTTCTATAGTTGTTATAACCATTTGTGTACAGACAAGTAATGTTTGAGAAAATATTAGAAAAATTTGAAGTTGTAGTAGGTGTGGTTTTGCACTTCTAGCGCCCCCTGAGGTAGTTAAACTCATACCAATGGGGTGTCATTTTTCTCCTAAGAGCACTAGCTAATGAATACAGTTGGAAATACCATGGTTTGCACACATTTCAGTACATTTGACGGGGCAGAAATGTAAGAAAATGCTATTTTTTTCCATTAGCGCCACCTTCTGGAGGCATTTGTGCACTCCAGGCTTGGGGTAACAAGGCAAATCACCCATCATTAGATGCGGCAGGGTGTCTTCTTTTCAAAATGGTGTGGTTTGTGTACCCTTTCTTCACTTCTGTAGTTATTATAACCATTTGTGTACAGACAAGTTATGTTTGAGAAAATGTTAGAAAAAGTTGAAGTTGTAGTAGGTGTCGTTTTGCACTTCTAACGCCCCCTGAGGTAGTTAAACTCACACCAATGGGGTGTCATTTTTCTCCTAAGAGCACTAGCTAATGAATACAGTTGGAAATACCATGGTTTGCACACATTTCAGTACATTTGAATGGACAGAAAAGTAAGAAAATGCCTTTTTTTTTCATTAGCGCCATCTTCTGGAGGCATTTGTGCACTCCAGGCTTGGGGTAACAAGGCAAATCACCCATCATTAGATGCGGCAGGGTGTCTTCTTTTCAAAATGGTGTGGTTTGTGTGCCCTTTCTTCACTTCTGTAGTTATTATAACCATTTGTATAAAGACAAGTAATGTTTAAGAAAATGTTAGAAAAATTTGAAGTTGTAGTAGGTGTCGTTTTGCACTTCTAGCGCCCCCTGAGGTAGTTAAACTCATACCAATGGGGTGTCATTTTTCTCCTAAGAGCACTAGCTAATGAATACAGTTGGAAATTCCATGGTTTGCACACATTTCAGTACATTTGAAGTGGCAGAAATGTAAGAAAATGCCTTTTTTTTTCATTAGTGCCGTCTTCTGGAGACATTTGTGCACTCCAGGCTTGAGGTAACAAGGCAAGTCACCCATCATTAGATGCGGCAGGGTGTCTTCTTTTCAAAATGGTATGGTTTGTGTTCCCTTTCTTCACTTCTGTAGTTATTATAACCGTTTGTGTACAGACAAGTAATGTTTGAGAAAATGTTAAAAAAATTTGAAGTTGTAGTAGGTGTCGTTTTGCACTTCTAGCGCCCCCTGAGGTAGTTAAACTCATACCAATGGGGTGTCATTTTACTCCTAAGAGCACTAGCTAAAGAAAACACTTGGAAATACCATGGTTTGCACACTTTTCAGTACATTTGACGGGGCAGAAATGTAAGAAAATGCAATTTTTTTTTCATGAGCGCCATCTTCTGGAGGCATTTGTGAACTCCAGGCTTGGGGTAACAAGGCAAGTCACCCATCATTAGATGCAGCAGGGTGTCTTCTTTTCAAAATGGTATGGTTTGTGTACACTTTCTTCACTTCTGTAGTTTTTATAACCATTTGTGTACAGACAAGTAATGTTTGAGAAAATGTTAGAAAAATTTGAAGTTCTGGTAGGTGTGGTTTTGCACTTCTAGCGCCCCCTGAGGTAGTTAAACTCATACCAATGGGGTGTCATTTTTCTCGTAAGAGCACTAGCTAATTAATACAGTTGGAAATGCCATGGTTTGCACACATGTCAGTACATTTGAAGTTGGAGAAATGTAAGAAAATGCCTTTTTTTTTCATTAGCGCCGTCTTCTGGAGACATTTGTGCACTCCAGGCTTGAGGTAACAAGTCAAGTCACCCATCATTAGATGCGGCAGGGTGTCTTCTTTTCAAAATGGTTTGCTTTGTGTACCCTTTCTTGGCTTCTGTAGTTGTTATAACCATTTGTGTACAGACAAGTAATGTTTGAGAAAATATTAGAAAAATTTGAAGTTGTAGTAGGTGTGGTTTTGCTCTTCTAGCGCCCCCTGAGGTAGTTTAACTCATACCAATGGGGTGTCATTTTTCTCCTAAGAGCACTAGCTAATGAATACAGTTGGAAATACCATGGTTTGCACACTTTTCGGTACATTTGACGGTGTAGAAATGTAAGAAAATGCAATTTTTTTTTTCATTAGCGCCATCTTCTGGAGGCATTTGTGAACTCCATGCTTGGGGTAACAAGGCAAGTCACCCATCATTAGATGCGGCAGGGTGTCTTCTTTTCAAAATGGTATGGTTTGTGTACTCTTTCTTCACTTCTGTAGTTGTTATAACCATTTGTGTACAGACAAGTAATGTTTGAGAAAATTTTAGAAAAATTTGAAGTTGTAGTAGGTGTCATTTTGCACTTCTAGCGCCCCCTGAGGTAGTTAAACTCATACCAATGGGGTGTCATTTTTCTCCTAAGAGCACTAGCTAATGAATACAGTTGGAAATACCATGGTTTGCACACATTTCAGTACATTTAACGGGGCAGAAATGTAAGAAAATGCAATTTTTTTTCCATTAGCGCCACCTTCTGGAGGCATTTGTGCACTCCAGGCTTGGGGTAACAAGGCAAATCACCCATCATTAGATGCGGCAGGGTGTCTTCTTTTCAAAATGGTGTGGTTTGTGTACCCTTTTTTCACTTCTGTAGTTATTATAACCATTTGTGTACAGACAAGTTATGTTTGAGAAAATGTTAGAAAAATTTGAAGTTGTAGTAGGTGTCGTTTTGCACTTCTAGCGCCCCCTGAGGAAGTTAAACTCATACCAAAGGGGTGTCATTTTTCTCGTAAGAGCACTAGCTAATGAATACAGTTGGAAATACCATGGTTTGCACACATTTCAGTACATTTGACGGGGTAGAAATGTAAGAAAATGCCTTTTTTTTTTCATTTGCGCCAATTTCTGGAGGCATTTGTGCACTGCAGGCTTGGGGTAATAAGGCAAGTCACCCATCATTAGATGCGGCAGGGTGTCTTCTTTTCAAATGGTATGGTTTGTGTACCCTTTTTTCACTTCTGTAGTTATTATAACCATTTGTGTACAGACAAGTAATGTTTGAGAAAATGATAGAAAAATTTGAAGTTGTAGTAGGTGTGGTTTTGCACTTTTAGCGCCCGCTGAGGTAGTTAAACTCATACCAATGGGGTGTCATTTTACTCCTAAGAGCACTAGCTAATAAAAACACTTGGAAATACCATGGTTTGCACACTTTTCAGTACATTTGACGGGGCAGAAATGTAAGAAAATGCAATCTTTTTTTCATCAGCGCCATCTTCTGGAGGCATTTGTGAACTCCAGGCTTGGGGTAACAAGGCAAGTCACCCATCATTAGATGCAGCAGGGTGTCTTCTTTTCAAAATGGTATGGTTTGTGTACACTTTCTTCACTTCTGTAGTTTTTATAACCATTTGTGTACATACAAGAAATGTTTGAGAAAATGTTAGAAAAATTTGAAGTTCTGGTAGGTGTCGTTTTGCACTTCTAGCGCCCCCTGAGGTAGCTAAACTCATACCAATGGGGTGTCATTTTTCTCGTAAGAGCACTAGCTAATTAATACAGTTGGAAATACCATGGTTTGCACACATGTCAGTACATTTGAAGGGCCAGAAATGTAAGAAAATGCCTTTTTTTTCATTTGTGACGTCTTCTGGAGGCATTTGTGCACTCCAGGCTTGGGGTAACAAGGCAAGTCACCCATCATTAGATGCGGCAGGGTGTCTTCTTTTCAAAATGGTGTGGTTTGTGTACCCTTTCTTGGCTTCTGTAGTTGTTATAACCATTTGTGTACAGACAATTAATGTTTGAGAAAATATTAGAAAAATTTGAAGTTGTAGTAGGTGTGGTTTTGCACTTCTAGCGCCCCCTGAGGTAGTTAAACTCATACCAATGGGGTGTCATTTTTCTCGTAAGAGCACTAGCTAATGAATACAGTTGGAAATACCATGGTTTGCACAAATGTCAGTACATCTGAAGTGGCAGAAATGTAAGAAAATACCTTTTTTTTTCATTAGCGCCGTCTTCTGGAGACATTTGTGCACTCCAGGCTTGAGGTAACAAGGCAAATCACCCATCATTAGATGCGGCAGGGTGTCTTCTTTTCAAAATGGTTTGCTTTGTGTACCCTTTCTTGGCTTCTGTAGTTGTTATAACCATCTGTGTACAGACAAGTAATGTTTGAGAAAATATTAGAAAAATTTGAAGTTGTAGTAGGTGTGGTTTTGCTCTTCTAGCGCCCCCTGAGGTAGTTAAACTCATACCAATGGGGTGTCATTTTTCTACTAAGAGCACTAGCTAATGAATACAGTTGGAAATACCATGGTTTGCACACTTTTCAGTACATTTGACGGGGCAGAAATGTAAGAAAATGCAATTTTTTTTTTCATTAGTGCCATCTTCTGGAGGCATTTGTGAACTCCAGGCTTGGGGTAACAAGGCAAGTCACCCATCATTAGATGCGGCAGGGTGTCTTCTTTTCAAAATGGTATGGTTTGTGTACTCTTTCTTCACTTCTGTAGTTGTTATAACCATTTGTGTACAGACAAGTAATGTTTGAGAAAATATTAGAAAAATTTAAAGTTGTAGTAGGTGTCATTTTGCACTTCTAGCGCCCCCTGAGGTAGTTAAACTCATACCAATGGGGTGTCATTTTTCTCCTAAGAGCACTAGCTAATGAATACAGTTGGAAATACCATGGTTTGCACACATTTCAGTACATTTGACGGGGCAGAAATGTAAGAAAATGCAATTTTTTTCCATTAGCGCCACATTCTGGAGGCATTTGTGCACTCCAGGCTTGGGGTAACAAGGCAAATCACCCATCATTAGATGCGGCAGGGTGTCTTCTTTTCAGAATGGTGTGGTTTGTGTACCCTTTCTTCACTTCTGTAGTTATTATAACCATTTGTGTTCAGACAAGTAATGTTTGAGAAAATATTAGAAAAATTTGAAGTTGTAGTAGGTGTGGTTTTGCACTTCTAGCGCCCCCTGAGGTAGTTAAACTCATACCAATGGGGTGTCATTTTTCTCCTAAGAGCACTAGCTAATGAATACAGTTGGAAATACCATGGTTTGCACACATTTCAGTACATTTGAAGTGGCAGAAATGTAAGGAAATGTCTTTTTTTTTCATTACCGCCGTCTTCTGGAGGCATTTGTGCACTCCAGGCTTGGGGTAACAAGGCAAGTCACCCATCATTAGATGCGGCAGGGTGTCTTCTTTTCAAAATGATATGGTTTGTGTACCCTTTCTTGGCTTCTATAGTTGTTATAACCATTTGTGTACAGACAAGTAATGTTTGAGAAAATATTAGAAAAATTTGAAGTTGTAGTAGGTGTGGTTTTGCACTTCTAGCGCCCCCTGAGGTAGTTAAACTCATACCAATGGGGTGTCATTTTTCTCCTAAGAACACTAGCTAATGAATACAGTTGGAAATACCATGGTTTGCACACATTTCAGTACATTTGACGGGGCAGAAATGTAAGAAAATGCTATTTTGTTTCCATTAGCGCCACCTTCTGGAGGCATTTGTGCACTCCAGGCTTGGGGTAACAAGGCAAATCACCCATCATTAGATGCGGCAGGGTGTCTTCTTTTCAAAATGGTGTGGTTTGTGTACCCTTTCTTCACTTCTGTAGTTATTATAACCATTTGTGTACAGACAAGTTATGTTTGAGAAAATGTTAGAAAAATTTGAAGTTGTAGTAGGTGTCGTTTTGCACTTCTAACGCCCCCTGAGGTAGTTAAACTCACACCAATGGGGTGTCATTTTTCTCCTAAGAGCACTAGCTAATGAATACAGTTGGAAATACCATGGTTTGCCCACATTTCAGTACATTTGAAGGGACAGAAATGTAAGAAAATGCCTTTTTTTTTCATTGGCGCCATCTTCTGGAGGCATTTGTGCACTCCAGGCTTGGGGTAACAAGGCAAATCACCCATCATTAGATGCGGCAGGGTGTCTTCTTTTCAAAATGGTGTGGTTTGTGTACCCTTTCTTCACTTCTGTAGTTATTATAACCATTTGTGTACAGACAAGTAATGTTTGAGAAAATGTTAGAAAAATTTGTAGTTCTGGTAGGTGTCGTTTTGCACTTCTAGCGCCCCCTGAGGTAGTTAAACTCATACCAATGGGGTGTCATTTTACTCCTAAGAGCACTAGCTAATGAAAACACTTGGAAATACCATGGTTTGCACACTTTTCAGTACATTTGACGGGGCAGAAATGTAAGAAAATGCAATTTTTTTTTCATTAGCGCCATCTTCTGGAGGCATTTGTGAACTCCAGGCTTGGGGTAACAAGGCAAGTCACCTATCATTAGATGCAGCAGGGTGTCTTCTTTTCAAAATGGTATGGTTTGTGTACACTTTCTTCACTTCTGTAGTTTTTATAACCATTTGTGTACAGACAAGTAATGTCTGAGAAAATGTTAGAAAAATTTGTAGTTCTGGTAGGTGTCGTTTTGCACTTCTAGCGCCCCCTGAGGTAGTTAAACTCATTCCAATGGTTGTCATTTTTCTCGTAAGAGCACTAGCTAATGAATACAGTTGGAAATACCATGGTTTGCACACATGTCAGTACATTTGAAGTGGCAGAAATTTAAGAAAATGCCTTTTTTTTTCATTAGCGCCGTCTTCTGGAGACATTTGTGCACTCCAGGCTTGAGGTAACAAGACAAATCACCCATCATTAGATGCGGCAGGGTGTCTTCTTTTCAAAATGGTTTGCTTTGTGTACCCTTTCTTGGCTTCTGTAGTTGTTATAACCATCTGTGTACAGACAAATAATGTTTGAGAAAATATTAGAAAAATTTGAAGTTGTAGTAGGTGTGGTTTTGCTCTTCTAGCGCCCCCTGAGGTAGTTAAACTCATACCAATGGGGTGTCATTTTTCTCCTAAGAGCACTAGCTAATGAATACAGTTGGAAATACCATGGTTTGCACACATTTCAGTACATTTGACGGGGCAGAAATGTAAGAAAATGCAATTTTTTTCCATTAGCGCCACATTCTGGAGGCATTTGTGCACTCCAGGCTTGGGGTATCAAGGCAAATCACCCATCATTAGATGCGGCAGGGTGTCTTCTTTTCAAAATGGTGTGGTTTGTGTACCCTTTCTTCACTTCTGTAGTTATTATAACCATTTGTGTTCAGACAAGTTATGTTTGAGAAAATGTTAGAAAAATTTGAAGTTGTAGTAGGTGTCGTTTTGCACTTCTAGCGCCCCCTGAGGTAGTTAAACTCATACCAATGGGGTGTCATTTTTCTCGTAAGAGCACTAGCTAATGAATACAGTTGGAAATACCATGGTTTGCACACATTTCAGTACATTTGACGGGGTAGAAATGTAAGAAAATACCTTTTTTTTTTCATTTGCGCCACCTTCTGGAGGCATTTGTGCACTGCAGGCTTGGGGTAACAAGGCAAGTCACCCATCATTAGATGCGGCAGGGTGTCTTCTTTTCAAATCGTATGGTTTGTGTACCCTTTTTTCACTTCTGTAGTTATTATAACCATTTGTGTACAGACAAGTAATGTTTGAGAAAATGATAGAAAAATTTGAAGTTGTAGTAGGTGTCGTTTTGCACTTTTAGCGCCCCCTGAGGTAGTTAAACTCATACCAATGGGGTGTCATTTTTCTCCTAAGAGCACTAGCTAATGAATACAGTTGGAAATACCATGGTTTGCACACATTTCAGTACATTTGAAGGGGCAGAAATGTAAGAAAATGCCTTTTTTTTTCATTAGCGCCGTCTTCTGGAGACATTTGTGCACTCCAGGCTTGGGGTAACAAGGCAAGTCACCCATCATTAGATGCGGCAGGGTCTCTTCTTTTCAAAATGGTATGGTTTGTGTACCCTTTCTTGGCTTCTATAGTTGTCATAACCATTTGTGTACAGACAAGTAATGTTTGAGAAAATATTAGAAAAATTTGAAGTTGTAGTAGGTGTGGTTTTGCACTTCTAGCGCCCCCTGAGGTAGTTAAACTCATACCAATGGGGTGTCATTTTTCTCCTAAGAGCACTAGTTAATGAATACAGTTGGAAATACCATGGTTTGCACACATTTCAGTACATTTGACGGGGCAGAAATGTAAGAAAATGCTATTTTTTTTCCATTAGCGCCACCTTCTGGAGGCATTTGTGTACTCCAGGCTTGGGGTAACAAGGCAAATCACCCATCAAT
Organism: Rhinophrynus dorsalis; assembly: GCA_037306005.1. Classification (NCBI taxonomy): domain Eukaryota; kingdom Metazoa; phylum Chordata; class Amphibia; order Anura; family Rhinophrynidae; genus Rhinophrynus; species Rhinophrynus dorsalis. The sequence goes on along the minus strand of JBBDGT010000042.1, from coordinate 319,287 downwards.
AGATGTGGCAGGGTGTCTTCTTTTCAAAATGGTGTGGTTTGTGTACCCTTTCTTCACTTCTGTAGTTATTATAACCATTTGTGTACAGACAAGTTATGTTTGAGAAAATGTTAGAAAAATTTGAAGTTGTAGTAGGTGTCGTTTTGCACTTCTAACGCCCCCTGAGGTAGTTAAACTCACACCAATGGGGTGTCATTTGTCTCCTAAAAGCACTAGCTAATGAATACAGTTGGAAATACCATGGTTTGCACACTTTTCAGTACATTTGACGGGGCAGAAATGTAAGAAAATGCAATTTTTTTTTCATGAGCGCCATCTTCTGGAGGCATTTGTGAACTCCAGGCTTGGGGTAACACGGCAAGTCCCCCATCATTAGATGCAACAGGGTGTCTTCTTTTCAAAATGTATGGTTTGTGTACACTTTCTTCACTTCTGTAGTTTTTATAACCATTTGTGTACAGACAAGTAATGTTTGAGAAAATGTTAGAAAAATTTGAAGTTCTGGTAGGTGTCGCTTTGCACTTCTAGCGCCCCCTGAGGTAATTAAACTCATACCAATGGGGTGTCATTTGTCTCCTACGAGCACTAGCTAATGAATACAGTTGGAAATAACATAGTTTGCACACATTTCAATACATTTGACGGGGCAGAAATGTTAGAAAATGCCTTTTTTTTTCATTAGCGCCGTCTTCTGGAGGCATTTGTGCACTCCAGGCTTGGGGTAACAAGGCAAGTCACCCATCATTAGATGCGGCAGGGTGTCTTCTTTTCAAAATGGTACGGTTTGTGTACCCTTTCTTGGCTTCTATAGTTGTTATAACCATTTGTGTACAGACAAGTAATGTTTGAGAAAATATTAGAAAAATTTGAAGTTGTAGTAGGTGTGGTTTTGCACTTCTAGCGCCCCCTGAGGTAGTTAAACTCATACCAATGGGGTGTCATTTTTCTCCTAAGAGCACTAGCTAATGAATACAGTTGGAAATACCATGGTTTGCACACATTTCAGTACATTTGACGGGGCAGAAATGTACGAAAATGCTATTTTTTTTCCATTAGCGCCACCTTCTGGAGGCATTTGTGCACTCCTGGCTTGGGGTAACAAGGCAAATCACCCATCATTAGATGCGGCAGGGTGTCTTCTTTTCAAGATGGTGTGGTTTGTGTACCCTTTCTTCACTTCTGTAGTTATTATAACCATTTGTGTACAGACAAGTTATGTTTGAGAAAATGTTAGAAAAATTTGAAGTTGTAGTAGGTGTCGTTTTGCACTTCTAACGCCCCCTGAGGTAGTTAAACTCACACCAATGGGGTGTCATTTTTCTCCTAAGAGCACTAGCTAATGAATACAGTTGGAAATACCATGGTTTGCACACATTTCAGTACATTTGAATGGACAGAAAAGTAAGAAAATGCCTTTTTTTTTCATTAGCGCCATCTTCTGGAGGCATTTGTGCACTCCAGGCTTGGGGTAACAAGGGAAATCACCCATCATTAGATGCGGCAGGGTGTCTTCTTTTCAAAATGGTTTGGTTTGTATTCTCTTTCTTCACATCTGTAGTTGTTATAACCGTTTGTGTACAGACAAGTAATGTTTGAGAAAATGTTAAAAAAATTTGAAAATGTAGTAGGTGTCGTTTTGCACTTCTAGCGCCCTCTGAGGTAGTTAAACTCATACTAATGGGGTGTCATTTTACTCCTAAGAGCACTAGCTAATGAAAACACTTGGAAATACCATGGTTTGCACACTTTTCAGTACATTTGACGGGGCAGAAATGTAAGAAAATGCTATTTTTTTTTTCATGAGCGCCATCTTCTGGAGGCATTTGTGAACTCCAGGCTTGGGGTAACAAGGCAAGTCACCCATCATTAGATGCAGCAGGGCGTCTTCTTTTCAAAATGGTATGGTTTGTGTACACTTTCTTCACTTCTGTAGTTTTTATAACCATTTGTGTACAGACAAGTAATGTTTGAGAAAATGTTAGAAAAATTTGAAGTTCTGGTAGGTGTCGTTTTGCACTTCTAGCGCCCCCTGAGGTAGTTAAACTCATACCAATGGGGTGTCATTTTTCTCGTAAGAGCACTAGCTAATTAATACAGTTGGAAATACCATGGTTTGCACACATGACAGTACATTTGAAGTGGCAGAAATGTAAGAAAATGCCTTTTTTTTTCATTAGCGCCGTCTTCTGGAGACATTTGTGCACTCCAGGCTTTAGGTAACAAGGCAAGTCACCCATCATTAGATGCGGCAGGGTGTCTTCTTTTCAAAATGGTTTGCTTTGTGTTCCCTTTCTTGGCTTCTGTAGTTGTTATAACCATTTGTGTACAGACAAGTTATGTTTGAGAAAATGTTAGAAAAATTTGAAGTTGTAGTAGGTGTCGTTTTGCACTTCTGCTCCCCTAAGGTAGTTAAACTCATACCAATGGGGTGTCATTTTACTCCTAAGAGCACTAGCTAATGAAAACAGTTGGAAATACCATGGTTTGCACACGTTTCAGTACATTTGACTGGGCAGAAATGTAAGAAAATGCAATTTTTTTTTCATGAGCGCCATCTTCTGGAGGCATTTGTGAACTCCAGGCTTGGGGTAACAAGGCAAGTCACCCATCATTAGATGCAGCAGGGTGTCTTCTTTTCAAAATGGTATGGTTTGTGTACACTTTCTTCACTTCTGTAGTTTTTATAACCATTTGTGTACAGACAAGTAATGTTTGAGAAAATGTTAGAAAAATTTGAAGTTCTGGTAGGTGTCGTTTTGCACTTCTAGCGCCCCCTGAGGTAGTTAAACTCATACCAATGGGGTCATTTTTCTCGTAAGAGCACTAGCTAATTAATACAGTTGGAAATACCATGGTTTGCACACATGTCAGTACATTTGAAGTGGCAGAAATGTAAGAAAATGCCTTTTTTTTTCATTAGTGCCATCTTCTGGAGGCATTTGTGCACTCCAGGCTTGGGGTAACAAGGCAAGTATCCCATCATTAGATGCGGCAGGGTGTCTTCTTTTCAAAATGCTATGGTTTGTGTACCCTTTCTTCGCTTCTCTAGTTGTTATAACCATTTGTGTACAGACAAGAAATGTTTGAGAAAATGTTAGAAAAATTTGAAGTTGCAGTAGGTGTGGTTTTGCACTTCTAGCGCCCCCTGAGGTAGTTAAACTCATACCAATGGGGTGTCATTTTTCTCGTAAGAGCACTAGCTAATGAATACAGTTGGAAATACCATGGTTTGCACACATTTCAGTACATTTGAAGGGGCAGAAATGTAAGAAAATGCCTTTTTTTTTCATTAGCGCCGTCTTCTGGAGGCATTTGTGCACTCCAGGCTTGGGGTAACAAGGCAAGTAACCCATCATTAGATGCGGCAGGGTGTCTTCTTTTCAAAATGGTATGGTTTGTGTACCCTTTCTTCGCTTCTGTAGTTGTTATAACCATTTGTGTACAGACAAGTAATGTTTGAGAAAATATTAGAAAAATTTGAAGTTGTAGTAGGTGTGGTTTTGCACTTCTAGCGCCCCCTGAGGTAGTTAAACTAATACCAATGGGGTGTCATTTTTCTCCTAAGAGCACTAGCTAATGAATACAGTTGGAAATACCATGGATTGCACACATTTCAGTACATTTTACGGGACAGAAATGTAAGAAAATGCCTTTTTTTTTTCATTAGTGCCACCTTCTGGAGGCATTTGTGCACTCCAGGCTTGGGGTAACAAGGCAAGTCACCAATCATTAGATGCGGCAGGGTGTCTTCTTTTCAAAATGGTATGGTTTGTGTACCCTTTTTTCACTTCTGTAGTTATTGTAACCATTTGTGCACAGACAAGTAATGTTTGAGAAAATTATAGAAATATTTAAAGTTGTAGTAGGTGTCGTTTTGCACTTTTAGCGCCCCCTAAGGTAGTTAAACTCATACCAATGGGGTGTCATTTTTCTCCTAAGAGCATTAGCTAATGAATACAGTTGGAAATACCATGGTTTGCACACATTTCAGTACATTTGAAGGGGCAGAAATGTAAGAAAATGCCTTTTTTTTTCATTTGCGCCACCTTCTGGAGGCATTTGTGCACTCCAGGATTGGGGTAACAAGGCAAGTCACCCATCATTATATACAGCAGGGTGTCTTCTTTTCAAAATGGTATGGTTTTTGTACCCTTTCTTTGCTTCTGTAGTTGTTATAACTATTTGTGTACAGACAAGTAATGTTTGAGAAAATATTAGAAAAATTTGAAGTTGTAGTAGGTGCCGTTTTGCACTTTTAGCGCCCCCTGAGGTAGTTAAACTCATACCAATGGGGTGTCATTTTTCTCGTAAGAGCACTAGCTAATTAATACAGTTGGAAATACCATGGTTTGCACACATGTCAGTACATTTGAAGTGGCAGAAATGTAAGAAAATGCCTTTTTTTTTCATTAGCGCCGTCTTCTGGAGACATTTGTGCACTCCAGGCTTGAGGTAACAAGGCAAGTCACCCATCATTAGATGCGGCAGGGTGTCTTCTTTTCAAAATGGTTTGCTTTGTGTACCCTTTCTTGGCTTCTGTAGTTGTTATAACCATTTGTGTACAGACAAGTAATGTTTGAGAAAATATTAGAAAAATTTGAAGTTGTAGTAGGTGTGGTTTTGCTCTTCTAGCGCCCCCTGAGGTAGTTTAACTCATACCAATGGGGTGTCATTTTTCTCCTAAGAGCACTAGCTAATGAATACAGTTGGAAATACCATGGTTTGCACACTTTTCAGTACATTTGACGGGGTAGAAATGTAAGAAAATACAATTTTTTTTTTAATTAGCGCCATCTTCTAGAGGCATTTGTGAACTCCAGGCTTGGGGTAACAAGGCAAGTCACCCATCATTAGATGCGGCAGGGTGTCTTCTTTTCAAAATGGTGTGGTTTGTGTACCCTTTCTTCACTTCTGTAGTTATTATAACCATTTGTGTACAGACAAGTTATGTTTGAGAAAATGTTAGAAAAATTTGAAGTTGTAGTAGGTGTTGTTTTGCACTTCTAGCGCCCCCTGAGGTAGTTAAACTCATACCAATGGGGTGTCATTTTTCTCCTAACAGCACTAGCTAATGAATACAGTTGGAAATACCATGGTTTGCACACATTTCAGTACATTTGACGGGGAAGAAATGTAAGAAAATGCCTTTTTTTTTTCATTTGCGCCACCTTCTGGAGGCATTTGTGCACTGCAGGATTGGGGTAACAAGGCAAGTCACCCATCATTAGATGCGGCAGGGTGTCTTCTTTTCAAATGGTATGGTTTGTGTACCCTTTTTTCACTTCTGTAGTTATTATAACCATTTGTGTACAGACAAGTAATGTTTGAGAAAATGATAGAAAAATTTGAAGTTGTAGTAGGTGTCGTTTTGCACTTTTAGCGCCCCCTGAGGTAGTTAAACTCATACCAATGGGGTGTCATTTTACTCCTAAGAGCACTAGCTAATGAAAACACTTGGAAATACCATGGTTTGCACACGTTTCAGTACATTTGACGGGGCAGAAATGTAAGAAAATGCAATTTTTTTTTCATGAGCGCAATCTTCTGGAGGCATTTTGTGAACTCCAGGCTTGGGGTAACAAGGCAAGTCACCCATCATTAGATGCAGCAGGGTGTCTTCTTTTCAAAATGGTATGGTTTGTGTACACTTTCTTCACTTCTGTAGTTTTTATAACCATTTGTGTATAGACAAGTAATGTTTGAGAAAATGTTAGAAAAATTTGAAGTTCTGGTAGGTGTCGTTTTGCACTTCTAGCGCCCCCTGAGGTAGTTAAACTCATACCAATGGGGTCATTTTTCTCGTAAGAGCACTAGCTAATTAATACAGTTGGAAATACCATGGTTTGCACACATGTCAGTACATTTGAAGTGGCAGAAATGTAAGAAAATGCCTTTTTTTTTCATTAGTGCCATCTTCTGGAGGCATTTGTGCACTCCAGGCTTGGGGTAACAAGGCAAGTATCCCATCATTAGATGCGGCAGGGTGTCTTCTTTTCAAAATGCTATGGTTTGTGTACCCTTTCTTCGCTTCTCTAGTTGTTATCACCATTTGTGTACAGACAAGAAATGTTTGAGAAAATGTTAGAAAAATTTGAAGTTGCAGTAGGTGTGGTTTTGCACTTCTAGCGCCCCCTGAGGTAGTTAAACTCATACCAATGGGGTGTCATTTTTCTCGTAAGAGCACTAGCTAATGAATACAGTTGGAAATACCATGGTTTGCACACATTTCAGTATATTTGAAGGGGCAGAAATGTAAGAAAATGCCTTTTTTTTTCATTAGCGCCGTCTTCTGGAGGCATTTGTGCACTCCAGGCTTGGGGTAACAAGGCAAGTAACCCATCATTAGATGCGGCAGGGTGTCTTCTTTTCAAAATGGTATGGTTTGTCTACCCTTTCTTCACTTCTGTAGTTATTGTAACCATTTGTGCACAGACAAGTAATGTTTGAGAAAATTATAGAAATATTTAAAGTTGTAGTAGGTGTCGTTTTGCACTTTTAGCGCCCCCTAAGGTAGTTAAACTCATACCAATGGGGTGTCATTTTTCTCCTAAGAGCATTAGCTAATGAATACAGTTGGAAATACCATGGTTTGCACACATTTCAGTACATTTGAAGGGGCAGAAATGTAAGAAAATGCCTTTTTTTTTCATTTGCCCCACCTTCTGGAGGCATTTGTGCACTCCAGGATTGGGGTAACAAGGCAAGTAACCCATCATTAGATGCGGCAGGGTGTCTTCTTTTCAAAATGCTATGGTTTGTGTACCCTTTCTTCGCTTCTGTAGTTGTCATAACCATTTGTGTACAGACAAGAAATGTTTGAGAAAATGTTAGAAAAATTTGAAGTTGCAGTAGGTGTGGTTTTGCACTTCTAGTGCCCCCTGAGGTAGTTAAACTCATACCAATGGGGTGTCATTTTTCTCGTAAGAGCACTAGCTAATGAATACAGTTGGAAATACCAAGGTTTGCACACATTTCAGTACATTTGAAGGGGCAGAAATGTAAGAAAATGCCTTTTTTTTTCATTAGCGCCGTCTTCTGGAGGCATTTGTGCACTCCAGGCTTGGGGTAACAAGGCAAGTCACCCATCATTATATACAGCAGGGTGTCTTCTTTTCAAAATGGTATGGTTTTTGTACCCTTTCTTTGCTTCTGTAGTTGTTATAACCATTTATGTACAGACAAGTAATGTTTGAGAAAATATTAGAAAAATTTGAAGTTGTAGTAGGTGCCGTTTTGCACTTTTAGCGCCCCCTGAGGTAGTTAAACTCATACCAATGGTGTGTCATTTTTCTCCTAAGAGCACTAGCTAATGAATACAGTTGGAAATACCATGGATTGCACACATTTCAGTACATTTGAAGGGGCAGAAATGTAAGAAAATGCTTTTTTTTTTTATTAGCGCCATCTTCTGGAGGCATTTGTGCACTCCAGGCTTGGGGTAACAAGGCAAGTAACCCATCATTAGATGCGGCAGGGTGTCTTCTTTTCAAAATGGTATGGTTTGTGTACCCTTTCTTCGCTTATGTAGTTGTTATAACCATTTGTGTACAGACAAGTAATGTTTGAGAAAATATTAGAAAAATTTGAAGTTGTAGTAGGTGTGGTTTTGCACTTCTAGCGCCCCCTGAGGTAGTTAAACTAATACCAATGGGGTTTCATTTTTCTCCTAAGAGCACTAGCTAATGAATACAGTTGGAAATACCATGGATTGCACACATTTCAGTACATTTGACGGGACAGAAATGTAAGAAACTGCCTTTTTTTTTTCATTAGCGCCACCTTCTGGAGGCATTTGTGCACTCCAGGCTTGGGGTAACAAGGCAAGTCACCCATCATTAGATGCGGCAGGGTGTCTTCTTTTCAAAATGGTATGGTTTGTGTACCCTTTCTTGGCTTCTGTAGTTGTTATAACCATTTGTGTACAGACAAGTAATGTTTGAGAAAATATTAGAAAAATTTGAAGTTGTAGTAGGTGTCGTTTTGCACTTCTAGCGCCCCCTGAGGTATTTAAACTCATACCAATGGGGTGTCATTTTTCTCCTACGAGCACTAGCTAATGAATACAGTTGGAAATACCATGGTTTGCACACATTTCAGTACATTTGACGGGGCAGAAATGTAAGAAAATGCCTTTTTTTTTTCATTTGCGCCACATTCTGGAAGCATTTGTGCACTCCAGGCTTGGGGTAACAAGGCAAGTCACCCATCATTAGATGCGGCAGGGTGTCTTCTTTTCAAAATGGTATGGTTTGTGTACCCTTTTTTCACTTCTGTAGTTATTATAACCATTTGTGTACAGACAAGTAATGTTTGAGAAAATGATAGAAAAATTTGAAGTTGTAGTAGGTGTCGTTTTGCACTTCTAGCGCCCCCTGAGGTAGTTAAACTCATACCAATGGGGTGTCATTTTTCTCCTAAGAGCACTAGCTAATGAAAACACTTGGAAATACCATGGTTTGCACACTTTTCAGTACATTTGACGGGGCAGAAATGTAAGAAAATGCCTTTTTTTTTCATTAGCGCCGTCTTCTGGAGACATTTGTGCACTCCAGGCTTGGGGTAACAAGGCAAGTCACCCATCATTAGATGCGGCAGGGTGTCTTCTTTTCAAAATGGTTTGGTTTGTGTACCCTTTCTTGGCTTCTGTAGTTGTTATAACCATTTGTGTACAAACAAGTAATGTTTGAGAAAATATTAGAAAAATTTAAAGTTGTAGTAGGTGTGGTTTTGCACTTCTAGCGCCCCCTGAGGTAGTTAAACTCATACAAATGGGGTGTCATGTTTTTCCTAAGAGCACTAGCTAATTAATACAGTTGGAAATACCATGGTTTGCACACTTTTCAGTACATTTGACGGGGCAGAAATGTAAGAAAATGCAATTTTTTTTTCATTAGCGCCATCTTCTGGAGGCATTTGTGAACTCCAGGCTTGGGGTAACAAGGCAAGTCACCCATCATTAGATGCGGAAGGGTGTCTTCTTTTCAAAATGGTATGGTTTGTGTAGTCTTTCTTCACGTCTGTAGTTGTTATAACCATTTGTGTACAGACAAGTAATGTTTGAGAAAATATTAGAAAAATTTTAAGTTGTAGTAGGTGTCATTTTGCACTTCTAGCGCCCCCTGAGGTAGTTAAACTCATACCAATGGGGTGTCATTTTTCTCTTAAGAGCACTAGCTAATGAATACAGTTGGAAATACCATGGTTTGCACACATTTCAGTACATTTGAAGGGACAGAAATGTAAGAAAATGCCTTTTTTTTTCATTAGCGCCACCTTCTGGAGGCATTTGTGCACTCCAGGCTTGGAGTAACAAGGCAAGTCATCCATCATTAGATGCGGCAGGGTGTCTTCTTTTCAAAATGGTATGGTTTGTGTACCCTTTTTTGACTTCTGTAGTTATTATAACCATTTGTGTACAGACAAGTAATGTTTGAGAAAATGATAGAAAAATTTGAAGTTGTAGTAGGTGTCGTTTTGCACTTATAGCGCCCCCTGAGGTAGTTAAACTCATACCAATGGGGTGTCATTTTTCTCCTAAGAGCACTAGCTAATGAATACAGTTGGAAATACCATGGTTTGCACACATTTCAGTACATTTGACGGGGAAGAAATGTAAGAAAATGCCTTTTTATTTCATTAGCGCCGTCTTCTGGAGGCATTTGTGCACTCCAGGCTTGGGGTAACAAGGCAAGTAACACATCATTAGATGCGGCAGGGTGTCTTCTTTTCAAAATGGTATGGTTTGTGTACCCTTCTTCGCTTCTGTAGTTGTTATAACCATTTGTGTACAGACAAGTAATGTTTGAGAAAATGTTAGAAAAATTTGAAGCTGTAGTAGGTGTGGTTTTTCACTTCTAGCGCCCCCTGAGGTAGTTAAACTCATACCAATGGGGTGTCATTTTTCTCCTAAGAGCACTAGCTAATGAATACAGTTGGAAATACCATGGTTTGCACACATTTCAGTATATTTGAAGGGGCAGAAATGTAAGAAAATGCCTTTTTTTTTTTTAATTAGCGCCACATTCTGGAGGAATTTGTGCACTCCAGGGTTGGGGTAACAAGGCAAGTCACCCATAATTAGATGCGACAGGGTGTCTTCTTTTCAAAATGGTATGGCTTGTGTACCCTTTCTTCACTTCTGTAGTTGTTATAACCATTTGTGTACAGAAAAGTAATGTTTGAGAAAATGATAGAAAAATTTGAAGTTGTAGTAGGTGTGGTTTTGCACTTCTAGTGCCCCCTGAGGTAGATAAACTCATAACAATGGGGTGTCATTTTTCTCCTAAGAGAACTAGCTAATTAATAAAGTGGGAAATACCATGGTTTGAACACTTTTCAGTACATTTGACGAGGCAGAAATGTAAGAAAATGCTTTTTTTTTTTCATTAGCGCCATCTTCTGGAGGCATTTGTGAACTCCAGGCTTGGGGTAACAAGGCAAGTCACCCATCATTAGATGCGGCAGGGTGTCTTCTTTTCAAATGGTATGGTTTGTGTACCCTTTTTTCACTTCTATAGTTATTGTAACCATTTGTGTACAGACAAGTAATGTTTGAGAAAATTATAGAAAAATTTGAAGTTGTAGTAGGTGTCGTTTTGCACTTTTAGCGCCCCCTAAGGTAGTTAAACTCATACCAATGGGGTGTCATTTTTCTCCTAAGAGCATTAGCTAATGAATACAGTTGGACATACCATGGTTTGCACATATTTCAGTACATTTGAAGGGGCAGAAATGTAAGAAAATGCCTTTTTTTTTCATTAGCGCCGTCTTCTGGAGGCATTTGTGCACTCCAGGCTTGGGGTAACAAGGCAAGTCACCCATCATTATGTACAGCAGGGTGTCTTCTTTTCAAAATGGTATGGTTTTTGTGCCCTTTCTTTGCTTCTGTAGTTGTTATAACCATTTGTGAACAGACAAGTAATGTTTGAGAAAATATTAGAAAAATTTGAAGTTGTAGTAGGTGTGGTTTTGCACTTTCAGCGCCCCCTGAGGTAGTTAAACTCATACCAATGGTGTGTCATTTTTCTCCTAAGAGCACTAGCTAATGAATACAGTTGGAAATACCATGGTTTGCACACATTTCAGTACATTTGACGGGGCAGAAATGTAAGAAAATGCCTTTTTTTTTCATTAGCGCCACCTTCTGGAGGCATTTGTGCACTCCAGGCTTGGGGCAACAAGGCAAGTCACCCATCATTAGATGCGGCAGGGTGTCTTCTTTTCAAAATGATATGGTTTGTGTACCCTTTTTTCACTTCTGTAGTTATTGTAACCATTTGTGTAGAGACAAGTAATGTTTGACAAACTGATAGAAAAATTTTAAGTTGTAGTATGTGTCGTTTTGCACTTTTAGCGCCCCCTAAGGTAGTTAAACTCATACCAATGAGTGTGTCATTTTTCTCCTAAGAGCACTAGCTAATGAATACAGTTGGAAATACCATGGATTGCACACATTTCAGTACATTTGAAGGGGCAGAAATGTAAGAAAATGCCTTTTTTTTTCATTAGCGCCACCTTCTGGAGGCATTTGTGCACTCCAGGCTTGGGGTAACAAGGCAAGTCACCCATCATTAGATGCGGCAGGGTGTCTTCTTTTCAAAATGGTATGGTTTGTGTACCCTTTTTTCACTTCTGTAGTTATTGTAACCATTTGTGCACAGACAAGTAATGTTTGAGAAAATATTAGAAAAATTTGAAGATGTAGTAGGTGTGGTTTTGCCCTTCTAGCGCCCCCTGAGGTAGTTAAACTCACACCAATGGGGTGTCATTTTTCTCCTAAGAGAACTAGCTAATAAATACAGTTGGAAATACCATGGTTTAGACACATTTCAGTACATTTGAAGGGACAGAAATGTAAGAAAATGCCTTTTTTTTCATTAGTGCCATCTTCTGGAGGCATTTGTGCACTCCAGGCTTTGGGTAACAAGGCAAGTAACCCACCATTAGATGCGGCAGGGTGTCTTCTTTTCAAAATGGTATGGTTTGTGTACCCTTTCTTCGCTTCTGTAGTTGTTATAACCATTTGTGTACAGACAAGTAATGTTTGAGAAAATATTAGAAAAATTTGAAGTTGTAGTAGGTGTCATTTTGCACTTCCAGCGCCCCCTGAGGTAGTTAAACTCATACAATGGGGTGTCATTTTTCTCGTAAGAGCACTAGCTAATGAATACAGTTGGAAATACCATGGTTTGCACACATTTCAGTACATTTGAAGGGGCAGAAATGTAAGAAAATGCCTTTTTTTTCATTAGCGCCGTCTTCTGGTGTCATTTGTGCACTCCAGGCTTGGGGTAACAAGGCAAGTCACCCATCATTAGATGTGACAGGGTGTCTTCTTTTCAAAATGTTATGGTTTGTGTACCCTTTCTTGGCTTCTGTAGTTGTTATAACCATTTGTGTACAGACAAGTAATGTTTGAGAAAATATTAGAAAAATTTGAAGTTGTAGTAGGTGTGGTTTTGCCCTTCTAGCGCCCCCTGAGGTAGTTAAACTCACACCAATGGGGTGTCATTTTTCTCCTAAGAGCACTAGCTAATGAATACAGTTGGAAATACCATGGTTTGCACACATTTCAGTACATTTGACGGGGCAGAAATGTAAGAAAATGCTTTTTTTTTTTCATTAGCGCCATCTTCTGGAGGCATTTGTGAACTCCAGGCTTGGGGTAACAAGGCAAGTCACCCATCATTAGATGCGGCAGGGTGTCTTCTTTTCAAATGGTATGGTTTGTGTACCCTTTTTTCACTTCTATAGTTATTGTAACCATTTGTGTACAGACAAGTAATGTTTGAGAAAATTATAGAAAAATTTGAAGTTGTAGTAGGTGTCGTTTTGCACTTTTAGCGCCCCCTAAGGTAGTTAAACTCATACCAATGGGGTGTCATTTTTTTCGTAAGAGCATTAGCTAATGAATACAGTTGGACATACCATGGTTTGCACACATTTCAGTACATTTGAAGGGGCAGAAATGTAAGAAAATGCCTTTTTTTTTCATTAGCGCCGTCTTCTGGAGGCATTTGTGCACTCCAGGCTTGGGGTAACAAGGCAAGTCACCCATCATTATATACAGCAGGGTGTCTTCTTTTCAAAATGGTATGGTTTTTGTGCCCTTTCTTTGCTTCTGTAGTTGTTATAACCATTTGTGTACAGACAAGTAATGTTTGAGAAAATATTAGAAAAATTTGAATTTGTAGTAGGTGTGGTTTTGCACTTCTAGCGCCCCCTGAGGTAGTTAAACTCATACCAATGGGGTGTCATTTTTCTCCTAAGAGCACTAGCTAATGAATACAGTTGGAAATACCATGGTTTGCACACATTTCAGTACATTTGACGGGGCAGAAATGTAAGAAAATGCAATTTTTTTTTCATTAGTGCCATCTTCTGGAGGCATTTGTGAACTCCAGGCTTGGGGTAACAAGGCAAGTCACCCATCATTAGATGCGGCAGGGTGTCTTCTTTTCAAATGGTACGGTTTGTGTACTCTTTCTTCACTTCTGTAGTTGTTATAACCATTTGTGTACAGACAAGTAATGTTTGAGAAAATGTTAGAAAAATTTGAAGTTGTAGTAGGTGTCGTTTTGCACTTCTAGCGCCCCCTGAGGTAGTTAAACTCATACCAATGGGGTGTCATTTTTCTTGTAAGAGCACTAGCTAATGAATACAGTTGGAAATACCATGGTTTGCACACATTTCAGTACATTTGAAGGGGCAGAAATGTAAGAAAATGCCTTTTTTGTCATTTGTGCCGTCTTCTGGAGGCATTTGTGCACTCCAGGCTTGGGGTAACAAGGCAAGTTACCCATCATTAGATGCGGCAGGGTGTCTTCTTTTCAAAATGGTATGGTTTGTGTACCCTTTTTTCACTTCTGTAGTTATTGTAACCATTTGTGTACAGACAAGTAATGTTTGAGAAAATTATAGAAAAATTTGAAGTTGTAGTAGGTGTCGTTTTGCACTTTTAGCGCCCCCTAAGGTAGTTTAACTCATACCAATGGGGTGTCATTTTTCTCCTAAGAGCACTAGCTAATGAATACAGTTGAACATACCACGGTTTGCACACTTTTCAGTCCATTTGACGGGGCAGAAATGTAAGAAAATGCTTTTTGTTTTCATTAGCGCCATCTTCTGGAGTCATTTGTGAACTCCAGGCTTGGAGTAACAAGGCAAGTAACCCATCATTAGATGCGGCAGGGTGTCTTCTTTTCAAAATGCTATGGTTTGTGTACTCTTTCTTCACTTCTGTAGTTGTTATAACCATTTCTGTACAGACAAGTAATGTTTGAGAAAATGTTAGAAAAATTTGAAGTTGTAGTAGGTGTCGTTTTGCACTTCTAGCGCCCCCTGAGGTAGTTAAACTCATACCAATGGGGTGTCATTTTTCTCGTAAGAGCACTAGCTAATGAATACAGTTGGAAATACCATGGTTTGCACACATTTCAGTACATTTGAAGGGGCAGAAATGTAAGAAAATGCCTTTTTTTTCATTAGCGCCGTCTTCTGGAGACATTTGTGCACTCCAGGCTTGGGGTAACAAGGCAAGTCACCCATCATTAGATGCTGCAGGGTGTCTTCTTTTCAAAATGGTATGGTTTGTGTACCCTTTCTTGGCTTCTGTAGTTGTTATAACCATTTGTGTACAGACAAGTAATGTTTGAGAAAATATTAGAAAAATTTGAAGTTGTAGTAGGTGTGGTTTTGCACTTCTAGCTCCCCCTGAGGTATTTAAACTCATACCAATGGGGTGTCATTTTTCTCCTAAGAGCACTAGCTAATGAATACAGTTGGAAATTCCATGGTTTGCACACATTTCAGTACATTTGACGGGGCAGAAATGTAAGAAAATGCAATTTTTTTTCCATTAGTGCCACCTTCTGGAGGCATTTGTGCACTCCAGGCTTGGGATAACAAGGCAAATCACCCATCTTTAGATGCGGCAGGGTGTCTTCTTTTCAAAATGGTGTGGTTTGTGTACCCTTTCTTGGCTTCTGTAGTTGTTATAACCATTTGTGTACAGACAAGTAATGTTTGAGAAAATATGAGAATAATTTGAAGTTGTAGTAGGTGTCGTTTTGCACTTTTAGCGCCCCCTAAGGTAGTTAAACTCATACCAATGGGGTGTCATTTTTTCCTAAGAGCATTAGCTAATGAATACAGTTGGACATACCATGGTTTGCACACATTTCAGTACATTTGAAGGGGCAGAAATGTAAGAAAATGCCTTTTTTTTTCATTAGCGCCGTCTTCTGGAGGCATTTGTGCACTCCAGGCTTGGGGTAACAAGGCAAGTCACCCATCATTATATACAGCAGGGTGTCTTCTTTTCAAAATGGTATGGTTTTTGTGCCCTTTCTTTGCTTCTGTAGTTGTTATAACCATTTGTGTACAGACAAGTAATGTTTGAGAAAATATTAGAAAAATTTGAATTTGTAGTAGGTGTGGTTTTGCACTTCTAGCGCCCCCTGAGGTAGTTAAACTCATACCAATGGGGTGTCATTTTTCTCCTCAGAGCACTAGCTAATGAATACAGTTGGAAATACCATGGTTTGCACACTTTTCAGTACATTTGACGGGGCAGAAATGTAAGAAAATGCAATTTTTTTTTCATTAGTGCCATCTTCTGGAGGCATTTGTGAACTCCAGGCTTGGGGTAACAAGGCAAGTCACCCATCATTAGATGCGGCAGGGTGTCTTCTTTTCAAAATGGTATGGTTTGTGTACTCTTTCTTCACTTCTGTAGTTGTTATAACCATTTGTGTACAGACAAGTAATGTTTGAGAAAATGTTAGAAAAATTTGAAGTTGTAGTAGGTGTCGTTTTGCACTTCTAGCGCCCCCTGAGGTAGTTAAACTCATACCAATGGGGTGTCATTTTTCTTGTAAGAGCACTAGCTAATGAATACAGTTGGAAATACCATGGTTTGCACACATTTCAGTACATTTGAAGGGGCAGAAATGTAAGAAAATGCCTTTTTTGTCATTTGTGCCGTCTTCTGGAGGCATTTGTGCACTCCAGGCTTGGGGTAACAAGGAAAGTTACCCATCATTAGATGCGGCAGGGTGTCTTCTTTTCAAAATGGTATGGTTTGTGTACCCTTTTTTCACTTCTGTAGTTATTGTAACCATTTGTGTACAGACAAGTAATGTTTGAGAAAATTATAGAAAAATTTGAAGTTGTAGTAGGTGTCGTTTTGCACTTTTAGCGCCCCCTAAGGTAGTTTAACTCATACCAATGGGGTGTCATTTTTCTCCTAAGAGCACTAGCTAATGAATACAGTTGAACATACCATGGTTTGCACACTTTTCAGTCCATTTGACGGGGCAGAAATGTAAGAAAATGCTTTTTGTTTTCATTAGCGCCATCTTCTGGAGTCATTTGTGAACTCCAGGCTTGGAGTAACAAGGCAAGTCACCCATCATTAGATGCGGCAGGGTGTCTTCTTTTCAAAATGGTATGGTTTGTGTACTCTTTCTTCACTTCTGTAGTTGTTATAACCATTTCTGTACAGACAAGTAATGTTTGAGAAAATGTTAGAAAAATTTGAAGTTGTAGTAGGTGTCGTTTTGCACTTCTAGCGCCCCCTGAGGTAGTTAAACTCATACCAATGGGGTGTCATTTTTCTCGTAAGAGCACTAGATAATGAATACAGTTGGAAATACCATGGTTTGCACACATTTCAGTACATTTGAAGGGGCAGAAATGTAAGAAAATGCCTTTTTTTTTCATTAGCGCCGTCTTCTGGAGACATTTGTGCACTCCAGGCTTGGGGTAACAAGGCAAGTCACCCATCATTAGATGCTGCAGGGTGTCTTCTTTTCAAAATGGTATGGTTTGTGTACCCTTTCTTGGCTTCTGTAGTTGTTATAACCATTTGTGTACAGACAAGTAATGTTTGAGAAAATATTAGAAAAATTTGAAGTTGTAGTAGGTGTGGTTTTGCACTTCTAGCTCCCCCTGAGGTATTTAAACTCATACCAATGGGGTGTCATTTTTCTCCTAAGAGCACTAGCTAATGAATACAGTTGGAAATTCCATGGTTTGCACACATTTCAGTACATTTGACGGGGCAGAAATGTAAGAAAATGCAATTTTTTTTCCATTAGTGCCACCTTCTGGAGGCATTTGTGCACTCCAGGCTTGGGATAACAAGGCAAATCACCCATCTTTAGATGCGGCAGGGTGTCTTCTTTTCAAAATGGTGTGGTTTGTGTACCCTTTTTTCACTTCTATAGTTATTGTAACCATTTGTGTACAGACAAGTAATGTTTGAGAAAATTATAGAAAAATTTGAAGTTGTAGTAGGTGTCGTTTTGCACTTTTAGCGCCCCCTAAGGTAGTTAAACTCATACCAATGGGGTGTCATTTTTCTCCTAAGAGCATTAGCTAATGAATACAGTTGGACATACCATGGTTTGCACATATTTCAGTACATTTGAAGGGGCAGAAATGTAAGAAAATGCCTTTTTTTTTCATTAGCGCCGTCTTCTGGAGGCATTTGTGCACTCCAGGCTTGGGGTAACAAGGCAAGTCACCCATCATTATATACAGCAGGGTGTCTTCTTTTCAAAATGGTATGGTTTTTGTGCCCTTTCTTTGCTTCTGTAGTTGTTATAACCATTTGTGAACAGACAAGTAATGTTTGAGAAAATATTAGAAAAATTTGAAGTTGTAGTAGGTGTGGTTTTGCACTTTCAGCGCCCCCTGAGGTAGTTAAACTCATACCAATGGTGTGTCATTTTTCTCCTAAGAGCACTAGCTAATGAATACAGTTGGAAATACCATGGTTTGCACACATTTCAGTACATTTGACGGGGCAGAAATGTAAGAAAATGCCTTTTTTTTTCATTAGCGCCACCTTCTGGAGGCATTTGTGCACTCCAGGCTTGGGGCAACAAGGCAAGTCACCCATCATTAGATGCGGCAGGGTGTCTTCTTTTCAAAATGATATGGTTTGTGTACCCTTTTTTCACTTCTGTAGTTATTGTAACCATTTGTGTAGAGACAAGTAATGTTTGAGAAACTGATAGAAAAATTTGAAGTTGTAGTATGTGTCGTTTTGCACTTTTAGCGCCCCCTAAGGTAGTTAAACTCATACCAATGGGTGTGTCATTTTTCTCCTAAGAGCACTAGCTAATGAATACAGTTGGAAATACCATGGATTGCACACATTTCAGTACATTTGAAGGGGCAGAAATGTAAGAAAATGCCTTTTTTTTTCATTAGCGCCACCTTCTGGAGGCATTTGTGCACTCCAGGCTTGGGGTAACAAGGCAAGTCACCCATCATTAGATGCGGCAGGGTGTCTTCTTTTCAAAATGGTATGGTTTGTGTACCCTTTTTTCACTTCTGTAGTTATTGTAACCATTTGTGCACAGACAAGTAATGTTTGAGAAAATATTAGAAAAATTTGAAGTTGTAGTAGGTGTGGTTTTGCCCTTCTAGCGCCCCCTGAGGTAGTTAAACTCACACCAATGGGGTGTCATTTTTCTCCTAAGAGCACTAGCTAATAAATACAGTTGGAAATACCATGGTTTAGACACATTTCAGTACATTTGAAGGGACAGAAATGTAAGAAAATGCCTTTTTTTTTCATTAGTGCCATCTTCTGGAGGCATTTGTGCACTCCAGGCTTTGGGTAACAAGGCAAGTAACCCACCATTAGATGCGGCAGGGTGTCTTCTTTTCAAAATGGTATGGTTTGTGTACCCTTTCTTCGCTTCTGTAGTTGTTATAACCATTTGTGTACAGACAAGTAATGTTTGAGAAAATATTAGAAAAATTTGAAGTTGTAGTAGGTGTCGTTTTGCACTTCCAGCGCCCCCTGAGGTAGTTAAACTCATACCAATGGGGTGTCATTTTTCTCGTAAGAGCACTAGCTAATGAATACAGTTGGAAATACCATGGTTTGCACACATTTCAGTACATTTGAAGGGGCAGAAATGTAAGAAAATGCCTTTTTTTTCATTAGCGCCGTCTTCTGGTGTCATTTGTGCACTCCAGGCTTGGGGTAACAAGGCAAGTCACCCATCATTAGATGTGACAGGGTGTCTTCTTTTCAAAATGTTATGGTTTGTGTACCCTTTCTTGGCTTCTGTAGTTGTTATAACCATTTGTGTACAGACAAGTAATGTTTGAGAAAATATTAGAAAAATTTGAAGTTGTAGTAGGTGTGGTTTTGCCCTTCTAGCGCCCCCTGAGGTAGTTAAACTCACACCAATGGGGTGTCATTTTTCTCCTAAGAGCACTAGCTAATGAATACAGTTGGAAATACCATGGTTTGCACACATTTCAGTACATTTGACGGGGCAGAAATGTAAGAAAATGCTTTTTTTTTTTCATTAGCGCCATCTTCTGGAGGCATTTGTGAACTCCAGGCTTGGGGTAACAAGGCAAGTCACCCATCATTAGATGCGGCAGGGTGTCTTCTTTTCAAATGGTATGGTTTGTGTACCCTTTTTTCACTTCTGTAGTTATTATAACCATTTGTGTACAGACAAGTAATGTTTGAGAAAATTATAGAAAAATTTGAAGTTGTAGTAGGTGTCGTTTTGCACTTTTAGCGCCCCCTAAGGTAGTTAAACTCATATCCAATGGGGTGTCATTTTTTCCTAAGAGCATTAGCTAATGAATACAGTTGGACATACCATGGTTTGCACACATTTCAGTACATTTGAAGGGGCAGAAATGTAAGAAAATGCCTTTTTTTTTCATTAGCGCCGTCTTCTGGAGGCATTTGTGCACTCCAGGCTTGGGGTAACAAGGCAAGTCACCCATCATTATATACAGCAGGGTGTCTTCTTTTCAAAATGGTATGGTTTTTGTGCCCTTTCTTTGCTTCTGTAGTTGTTATAACCATTTGTGTACAGACAAGTAATGTTTGAGAAAATATTAGAAAAATTTGAATTTGTAGTAGGTGTGGTTTTGCACTTCTAGCGCCCCCTGAGGTAGTTAAACTCATACCATTGGGGTGTCATTTTTCTCCTAAGAGCACTAGCTAATGAATACAGTTGGAAATACCATGGTTTGCACACATTTCAGTACATTTGACGGGGCAGAAATGTAAGAAAATGCAATTTTTTTTTCATTAGTGCCATCTTCTGGAGGCATTTTTGAACTCCAGGCTTGGGGTAACAAGGCAAGTCACCCATCATTAGATGCGGCAGGGTGTCTTCTTTTCAAAATGGTATGGTTTGTGTACTCTTTCTTCACTTCTGTAGTTGTTATAACCATTTGTGTACAGACAAGTAATGTTTGAGAAAATGTTAGAAAAATTTGAAGTTGTAGTAGGTGTCGTTTTGCACTTCTAGCGCCCCCTGAGGTAGTTAAACTCATACCAATGGGGTGTCATTTTTCTTGTAAGAGCACTAGCTAATGAATACAGTTGGAAATACCATGGTTTGCACACATTTCAGTACATTTGAAGGGGCAGAAATGTAAGAAAATGCCTTTTTTGTCATTTGTGCCGTCTTCTGGAGGCATTTGTGCACTCCAGGCTTGGGGTAACAAGGCAAGTTACCCATCATTAGATGCGGCAGGGTGTCTTCTTTTCAAAATGGTATGGTTTGTGTACCCTTTTTTCACTTCTGTAGTTATTGTAACCATTTGTGTACAGACAAGTAATGTTTGAGAAAATTATAGAAAAATTTGAAGTTGTAGTAGGTGTCGTTTTGCACTTTTAGCGCCCCCTAAGGTAGTTTAACTCATACCAATGGGGTGTCATTTTTCTCCTAAGAGCACTAGCTAATGAATACAGTTGAACATACCACGGTTTGCACACTTTTCAGTCCATTTGACGGGGCAGAAATGTAAGAAAATGCTTTTTGTTTTCATTAGCGCCATCTTCTGGAGTCATTTGTGAACTCCAGGCTTGGAGTAACAAGGCAAGTAACCCATCATTAGATGCGGCAGGGTGTCTTCTTTTCAAAATGCTATGGTTTGTGTACTCTTTCTTCACTTCTGTAGTTGTTATAACCATTTCTGTACAGACAAGTAATGTTTGAGAAAATGTTAGAAAAATTTGAAGTTGTAGTAGGTGTCGTTTTGCACTTCTAGCGCCCCATGAGGTAGTTAAACTCATACCAATGGGGTGTCATTTTTCTCGTAAGAGCACTAGCTAATGAATACACTTGGAAATACCATGGTTTGCACACATTTCAGTACATTTGAAGGGGCAGAAATGTAAGAAAATGCCTTTTTTTTCATTAGCGCCGTCTTCTGGAGACATTTGTGCACTCCAGGCTTGGGGTAACAAGGCAAGTCACCCATCATTAGATGCTGCAGGGTGTCTTCTTTTCAAAATGGTATGGTTTGTGTACCCTTTCTTGGCTTCTGTAGTTGTTATAACCATTTGTGTACAGACAAGTAATGTTTGAGAAAATATTAGAAAAATTTGAAGTTGTAGTAGGTGTGGTTTTGCACTTCTAGCTCCCCCTGAGGTATTTAAACTCATACCAATGGGGTGTCATTTTTCTCCTAAGAGCACTAGCTAATGAATACAGTTGGAAATTCCATGGTTTGCACACATTTCAGTACATTTGACGGGGCAGAAATGTAAGAAAATGCAATTTTTTTTCCATTAGTGCCACCTTCTGGAGGCATTTGTGCACTCCAGGCTTGGGATAACAAGGCAAATCACCCATCTTTAGATGCGGCAGGGTGTCTTCTTTTCAAAATGGTGTGGTTTGTGTACCCTTTCTTGGCTTCTGTAGTTGTTATAACCATTTGTGTACAGACAAGTAATGTTTGAGAAAATATGAGAATAATTTGAAGTTGTAGTAGGTGTCGTTTTGCACTTTTAGCGCCCCCTAAGGTAGTTAAACTCATGCCAATGGGGTGTCATTTTTTCCTAAGAGCATTAGCTAATGAATACAGTTGGACATACCATGGTTTGCACACATTTCAGTACATTTGAAGGGGCAGAAATGTAAGAAAATGCCTTTTTTTTTCATTAGCGCCGTCTTCTGGAGGCATTTGTGCACTCCAGGCTTGGGGTAACAAGGCAAGTCACCCATCATTATATACAGCAGGGTGTCTTCTTTTCAAAATGGTATGGTTTTTGTGCCCTTTCTTTGCTTCTGTAGATGTTATAACCATTTGTGTACAGACAAGTAATGTTTGAGAAAATATTAGAAAAATTTGAATTTGTAGTAGGTGTGGTTTTGCACTTCTAGCGCCCCCTGAGGTAGTTAAACTCATACCAATGGGGTGTCATTTTTCTCCTAAGAGCACTAGCTAATGAATACAGTTGGAAATACCATGGTTTGCACACTTTTCAGTACATTTGACGGGGCAGAAATGTAAGAAAATGCAATTTTTTTTTCATTAGTGCCATCTTCTGGAGGCATTTGTGAACTCCAGGCTTGGGGTAACAATGCAAGTCACCCATCATTAGATGCGGCAGGGTGTCTTCTTTTCAAAATGGTATGGTTTGTGTACTCTTTCTTCACTTCTGTAGTTGTTATAACCATTTGTGTACAGACAAGTAATGTTTGAGAAAATGTTAGAAAAATTTGAAGTTGTAGTAGGTGTCGTTTTGCACTTCTAGCGCCCCCTGAGGTAGTTAAACTCATACCAATGGGTGTCATTTTTCTCGTAAGAGCACTAGCTAATGAATACAGTTGGAAATACCATGGTTTGCACACATTTCAGTACATTTGAAGGGGCAGAAATGTAAGAAAATGCCTTTTTTTTTCATTAGCGCCATCTTCTGGAGGCATTTGTGCACTCCAGGCTTGGGGTAACAAGGCAAGTCACCCATCATTAGATGCGGTAGGGTGTCTTCTTTCAAAATGGTATCGTTTGTGTACCCTTTCTTGGCTTCTGTAGTTGTTATAACCATTTATGTACAGACAAGTAATGTTTGAGAAAATATTAGAAAAATTTGAAGTTGTAGTAGGTGTGGTTTTGCACTTCTAGCGCCCCCTGAGGTAGTTAAACTCATACCAATGGGGTGTCATTTTTCTCCTAAGAGCACTAGCTAATGAATACAGTTGGAAATACCATGGATTGCACACATTTCAGTACATTTGAAGGGGCAGAAATGTAAGAAAATGCCTTTTTTTTTCATTAGCGCCACCTTCTGGAGGCATTTGTGCACTCCAGGCTTGGGGTAACAAGGCAAGTCACCCATCATTAGATGCGGCAGGGTGTCTTCTTTTCAAAATGGTATGGTTTGTGTACCCTTTTTTCACTTCTGTAGTTATTGTAACCATTTGTGCACAGACAAGTAATGTTTGAGAAAATATTAGAAAAATTTGAAGTTGTAGTAGGTGTGGTTTTGCCCTTCTAGCGCCCCCTGAGGTAGTTAAACTCACACCAATGGGGTGTCATTTTTCTCCTAAGAGCACTAGCTAATAAATACAGTTGGAAATACCATGGTTTAGACACATTTCAGTACATTTGAAGGGACAGAAATGTAAGAAAATGCCTTTTTTTTTCATTAGTGCCATCTTCTGGAGGCATTTGTGCACTCCAGGCTTTGGGTAACAAGGCAAGTAACCCACCATTAGATGCGGCAGGGTGTCTTCTTTTCAAAATGGTATGGTTTGTGTACCCTTTCTTCGCTTCTGTAGTTGTTATAACCATTTGTGTACAGACAAGTAATGTTTGAGAAAATATTAGAAAAATTTGAAGTTGTAGTAGGTGTCGTTTTGCACTTCCAGCGCCCCCTGAGGTAGTTAAACTCATACCAATGGGGTGTCATTTTTCTCGTAAGAGCACTAGCTAATGAATACAGTTGGAAATACCATGGTTTGCACACATTTCAGTACATTTGAAGGGGCAGAAATGTAAGAAAATGCCTTTTTTTTCATTAGCGCCGTCTTCTGGTGTCATTTGTGCACTCCAGGCTTGGGGTAACAAGGCAAGTCACCCATCATTAGATGTGACAGGGTGTCTTCTTTTCAAAATGTTATGGTTTGTGTACCCTTTCTTGGCTTCTGTAGTTGTTATAACCATTTGTGTACAGACAAGTAATGTTTGAGAAAATATTAGAAAAATTTGAAGTTGTAGTAGGTGTGGTTTTGCCCTTCTAGCGCCCCCTGAGGTAGTTAAACTCACACCAATGGGGTGTCATTTTTCTCCTAAGAGCACTAGCTAATGAATACAGTTGGAAATACCATGGTTTGCACACATTTCAGTACATTTGACGGGGCAGAAATGTAAGAAAATGCTTTTTTTTTTTCATTAGCGCCATCTTCTGGAGGCATTTGTGAACTCCAGGCTTGGGGTAACAAGGCAAGTCACCCATCATTAGATGCGGCAGGGTGTCTTCTTTTCAAATGGTATGGTTTGTGTACCCTTTTTTCACTTCTGTAGTTATTATAACCATTTGTGTACAGACAAGTAATGTTTGAGAAAATTATAGAAAAATTTGAAGTTGTAGTAGGTGTCGTTTTGCACTTTTAGCGCCCCCTAAGGTAGTTAAACTCATATCCAATGGGGTGTCATTTTTTCCTAAGAGCATTAGCTAATGAATACAGTTGGACATACCATGGTTTGCACACATTTCAGTACATTTGAAGGGGCAGAAATGTAAGAAAATGCCTTTTTTTTTCATTAGCGCCGTCTTCTGGAGGCATTTGTGCACTCCAGGCTTGGGGTAACAAGGCAAGTCACCCATCATTATATACAGCAGGGTGTCTTCTTTTCAAAATGGTATGGTTTTTGTGCCCTTTCTTTGCTTCTGTAGTTGTTATAACCATTTGTGTACAGACAAGTAATGTTTGAGAAAATATTAGAAAAATTTGAATTTGTAGTAGGTGTGGTTTTGCACTTCTAGCGCCCCCTGAGGTAGTTAAACTCATACCATTGGGGTGTCATTTTTCTCCTAAGAGCACTAGCTAATGAATACAGTTGGAAATACCATGGTTTGCACACATTTCAGTACATTTGACGGGGCAGAAATGTAAGAAAATGCAATTTTTTTTTCATTAGTGCCATCTTCTGGAGGCATTTTTGAACTCCAGGCTTGGGGTAACAAGGCAAGTCACCCATCATTAGATGCGGCAGGGTGTCTTCTTTTCAAAATGGTATGGTTTGTGTACTCTTTCTTCACTTCTGTAGTTGTTATAACCATTTGTGTACAGACAAGTAATGTTTGAGAAAATGTTAGAAAAATTTGAAGTTGTAGTAGGTGTCGTTTTGCACTTCTAGCGCCCCCTGAGGTAGTTAAACTCATACCAATGGGGTGTCATTTTTCTTGTAAGAGCACTAGCTAATGAATACAGTTGGAAATACCATGGTTTGCACACATTTCAGTACATTTGAAGGGGCAGAAATGTAAGAAAATGCCTTTTTTGTCATTTGTGCCGTCTTCTGGAGGCATTTGTGCACTCCAGGCTTGGGGTAACAAGGCAAGTTACCCATCATTAGATGCGGCAGGGTGTCTTCTTTTCAAAATGGTATGGTTTGTGTACCCTTTTTTCACTTCTGTAGTTATTGTAACCATTTGTGTACAGACAAGTAATGTTTGAGAAAATTATAGAAAAATTTGAAGTTGTAGTAGGTGTCGTTTTGCACTTTTAGCGCCCCCTAAGGTAGTTTAACTCATACCAATGGGGTGTCATTTTTCTCCTAAGAGCACTAGCTAATGAATACAGTTGAACATACCACGGTTTGCACACTTTTCAGTCCATTTGACGGGGCAGAAATGTAAGAAAATGCTTTTTGTTTTCATTAGCGCCATCTTCTGGAGTCATTTGTGAACTCCAGGCTTGGAGTAACAAGGCAAGTAACCCATCATTAGATGCGGCAGGGTGTCTTCTTTTCAAAATGCTATGGTTTGTGTACTCTTTCTTCACTTCTGTAGTTGTTATAACCATTTCTGTACAGACAAGTAATGTTTGAGAAAATGTTAGAAAAATTTGAAGTTGTAGTAGGTGTCGTTTTGCACTTCTAGCGCCCCATGAGGTAGTTAAACTCATACCAATGGGGTGTCATTTTTCTCGTAAGAGCACTAGCTAATGAATACACTTGGAAATACCATGGTTTGCACACATTTCAGTACATTTGAAGGGGCAGAAATGTAAGAAAATGCCTTTTTTTTCATTAGCGCCGTCTTCTGGAGACATTTGTGCACTCCAGGCTTGGGGTAACAAGGCAAGTCACCCATCATTAGATGCTGCAGGGTGTCTTCTTTTCAAAATGGTATGGTTTGTGTACCCTTTCTTGGCTTCTGTAGTTGTTATAACCATTTGTGTACAGACAAGTAATGTTTGAGAAAATATTAGAAAAATTTGAAGTTGTAGTAGGTGTGGTTTTGCACTTCTAGCTCCCCCTGAGGTATTTAAACTCATACCAATGGGGTGTCATTTTTCTCCTAAGAGCACTAGCTAATGAATACAGTTGGAAATTCCATGGTTTGCACACATTTCAGTACATTTGACGGGGCAGAAATGTAAGAAAATGCAATTTTTTTTCCATTAGTGCCACCTTCTGGAGGCATTTGTGCACTCCAGGCTTGGGATAACAAGGCAAATCACCCATCTTTAGATGCGGCAGGGTGTCTTCTTTTCAAAATGGTGTGGTTTGTGTACCCTTTCTTGGCTTCTGTAGTTGTTATAACCATTTGTGTACAGACAAGTAATGTTTGAGAAAATATGAGAATAATTTGAAGTTGTAGTAGGTGTCGTTTTGCACTTTTAGCGCCCCCTAAGGTAGTTAAACTCATGCCAATGGGGTGTCATTTTTTCCTAAGAGCATTAGCTAATGAATACAGTTGGACATACCATGGTTTGCACACATTTCAGTACATTTGAAGGGGCAGAAATGTAAGAAAATGCCTTTTTTTTTCATTAGCGCCGTCTTCTGGAGGCATTTGTGCACTCCAGGCTTGGGGTAACAAGGCAAGTCACCCATCATTATATACAGCAGGGTGTCTTCTTTTCAAAATGGTATGGTTTTTGTGCCCTTTCTTTGCTTCTGTAGATGTTATAACCATTTGTGTACAGACAAGTAATGTTTGAGAAAATATTAGAAAAATTTGAATTTGTAGTAGGTGTGGTTTTGCACTTCTAGCGCCCCCTGAGGTAGTTAAACTCATACCAATGGGGTGTCATTTTTCTCCTAAGAGCACTAGCTAATGAATACAGTTGGAAATACCATGGTTTGCACACTTTTCAGTACATTTGACGGGGCAGAAATGTAAGAAAATGCAATTTTTTTTTCATTAGTGCCATCTTCTGGAGGCATTTGTGAACTCCAGGCTTGGGGTAACAATGCAAGTCACCCATCATTAGATGCGGCAGGGTGTCTTCTTTTCAAAATGGTATGGTTTGTGTACTCTTTCTTCACTTCTGTAGTTGTTATAACCATTTGTGTACAGACAAGTAATGTTTGAGAAAATGTTAGAAAAATTTGAAGTTGTAGTAGGTGTCGTTTTGCACTTCTAGCGCCCCCTGAGGTAGTTAAACTCATACCAATGGGGTGTCATTTTTCTCGTAAGAGCACTAGCTAATGAATACAGTTGGAAATACCATGGTTTGCACACATTTCAGTACATTTGAAGGGGCAGAAATGTAAGAAAATGCCTTTTTTTTTCATTAGCGCCATCTTCTGGAGGCATTTGTGCACTCCAGGCTTGGGGTAACAAGGCAAGTCACCCATCATTAGATGCGGTAGGGTGTCTTCTTTTCAAAATGGTATCGTTTGTGTACCCTTTCTTGGCTTCTGTAGTTGTTATAACCATTTATGTACAGACAAGTAATGTTTGAGAAAATATTAGAAAAATTTGAAGTTGTAGTAGGTGTGGTTTTGCACTTCTAGCGCCCCCTGAGGTAGTTAAACTCATACCAATGGGGTGTCATTTTTCTCCTAAGAGCACTAGCTAATGAATACAGTTGGAAATACCATGGTTTGCACACATTTCAGTACATTTGAAGGGGCAGAAATGTAAGAAAATGCCTTTTTTTTTCATTAGCGCCATCTTCTGGAGGCATTTGTGCACACCAGGCTTAGGGTAACAAGACAAGAAACCCATCATTAGATGCAGCAGGGTGTCTTCTTTTCAAAATGGTATGGTTTGTGTACCCTTTCTTCGCTTCTGTAGTTGTTATAACCATTTGTGTACAGACAAGTAATGTTTGAGAAAATATTAGAAAAATTTGAAGTTGCAGTAGGTGTGGTTTTGCACTTCTAGCGCCCCCTGAGGTAGTTAAACTTATACCAATACGGTGTCATTTTTCTCCTAAGAGCACTAGCTAATGAATACAGTTGGAAATACGATGTTTTGCACACTTTTCAGTACATTTGACAGTGCAGAAATGTAAGAAAATGCTTTTTTTTTTTAATTAGCGCCATCTTCTGGAGGCATTTGTGAACTCCAGGCTTGGAGTAACAAGGCAAGTCACCCATCATTAGATGCGGCAGGGTGTCTTCTTTTCAAAATGTGATGGTTTGTGTGCCCTTTCTTCACTTCTGTAGTTATTATAACCATTTGTGTACAGACAAGTAATGTTTGAGAAAATGTCAGAAAAATATGAAGTTGTAGTAGGTGTGGTTTTGCACTTCTAGCGCCCCCTGAGGTAGTTAAACTCATACCAATGGGGTGTCATTTTTCTCCTAAGAGCAC
Source organism: Rhinophrynus dorsalis (assembly GCA_037306005.1). Lineage (NCBI taxonomy): Eukaryota > Metazoa > Chordata > Amphibia > Anura > Rhinophrynidae > Rhinophrynus > Rhinophrynus dorsalis. The sequence continues at coordinate 290,723 of JBBDGT010000042.1, read as the reverse complement.
TAGCTAATGAATACAGTTGGAAATACCATGGTTTGCACACTTTTCAGTACATTTGACGGTGCAGAAATGTAAGAAAATGCTTTTTTTTTTCATTAGCGCCACCTTCTGGAGGCATTTGTGCACTCCAGGCTTGGGGTAACAAGGCAAGTTAACCATCATTAGATGCGGCAGGGTGTCTTCTTTTCAAAATGGTATGGTTTGTGTACCCTTTTTTCACTGCTGTAGTTATTGTAACCATTTGTGTACAGACAAGTAATGTTTGAGAAAATGTCAGAAAAATTTGAAGTTGTAGTAGGTGTGGTTTTGCACTTCTAGCGCCCCCTGAGGTAGTTAAACTCATACCAATGGGGTGTCATTTTTCTCCTAAGAGCACTAGCTAATGAATACAGTTGGACATACCATGGTTTGCACACTTTTCAGTACATTTGACGGGGCAGAAATGTAAGAAAATGCTTTTTTTTTTCATTAGCACCATCTTCTGGAGTCATTTGTGCACTCCAGGCTTGGGGTAACAAGGCAAATCACCCATCATTAGATGCGGCAGGGTGTCTTCTTTTCAAAATGTGATGGTTTTTGTGCCCTTTCTTCACTTCTGTAGTTATTATAACCATTTGTGTACAGACAAGTAATGTTTGAGAAAATGTCAGAAACATTTAAAGTTGTAGTAGGTGTCGTTTTGCACTTCTAGCCCCCCCTGAGTTAGTTAAACTCATACCAATGGGGTGTCATTTTTCTCCTAAGAGCACTAGCTAATGAATACAGTGTGAAATACCATGGTTTGCACACATTTCAGTACATTTGAAGGGGCAGAAATGTAAGAAAATGCCTTTTTTTTTTTTAGCGCCATCTTCTGGAGGCATTTGTGCACTCCAGGCTTGGGGTAACAAGGCAAGTCACCCATCATTAGATGCTGCAGGGTGTCTTCTTTTCAAAATGGTATGGTTTGTGTACCCTTTCTTCGCTTCTGTAGTTGTTATAACCATTTGTGTACAGACAAGTAATGTTTGAGAAAATATTAGAAAAATTTGAAGTTGCAGTAGGTGTGGTTTTGCACTTCTAGCGCCTCCTGAGGTAGTTAAACTCATACCAATGGGGTGTCATTTTTCTCCTAAGAGCACTAGCTAATGAATACAGTTGGAAATACCATGGTTTGCACACTTTTCAGTACATTTGACGGTGCAGAAATGTAAGAAAATGCTTTTTTTTTTTAATTAGAGCCATCTTCTGGAGGCATTTGTGAACTCCAGGCTTGGAGTAACAAGGCAAGTCACCCATCATTAGATGCGGCAGGGTGTCTTCTTTTCAAAATGGTATGGTTTGTGTACTCTTTCTTCACTTCTGTAGTTGTTATAACCATTTGTGTACAGACAAGTAATGTTTGAGAAAATATTAGAAAAATTTGAAGTTGTTGTAGGTGTGGTTTTGCACTTCTAGCGCCCCCTGAGGTAGTTAAACTCATACCAATGGGGTGTCATTTTTCTCCTAAGAGCACTAGCTTATGAATACAGTTGGAAATACCATGGTTTGCACACATTTCAGTACATTTGACGGGGCAGAAATGTAAGAAAATGCAATTTTTTTTTCCATTAGCGGCACCTTCTGGAGGCATTTGTGCACTCCAGGCTTGGGGTAACAAGGCAAATCACCCATCATTAGATGCGGCAGGGTGTCTTCTTTTCAAAATGTGATGGTTTGTGTGCCCTTTCTTCACTTCTGTAGTTATTATAACCATTTGTGTACAGACAAGTAATGTTTGAGAAAATGTCAGAAAAATTTGAAGTTGTAGTAGGTGTCGTTTTGCACTTCTAGCACCCCCTGAGGTAGTTAAACTCATACCAATGGGGTGTCATTTTTCTTGTAAGAGCACCAGCTAATGAATACAGTTGGAAATACCATGGTCTGCAAACATTTCAGTACATTTGACGGGGCAGAAATGTAAGAAAATGCCTTTTTTTTTCATTAGCACCACCTTCTGGAGGCATTTGTGCACTCCAGGCTTCGGGTAACAAGGCAAGTCACCAATCATTAGATGCGGCAGGGTGTCTTCTTTTCAAAATGGTATGGTTTGTGTACCCTTTTTTCACTTCTGTAGTTTTTGTAACCATTTGTGTACAGACAAGTAATGTTTGAGAAAATGAAAGAAAAATTTGAAGTTCTAGTAGGTGTCGTTTTGCACTTTTAGCGCACCCTAAGGTAGTTAAACTCATACCAATGGGGTGTCATTTTTCTCCTAAGAGCACTAGCTAATGAATACAGTTGGAAATACCATGGTTTGCACACATTTCAGTACTTTTGAAGGGGCAGAAATGTAAGAAAATGCCTTTTTTTTTCATTAGCGCCATCTTGTGGAGGCATTTGTGCACTCCAGGCTTGGGGTAACAAGGCAAATCACCCATCATTAGATGCGGCAGGGTGTCTTCTTTTCAAAATGTGATGGTTTGTGTGCCCTTTCTTCACTTCTGTAGTTATTATAACCATTTGTGTACAGACAAGTAATGTTTGAGAAAATGTCAGAAAAATTTGAAGTTGTAGTAGGTGTCGCTTTGCACTTCTTGCGCCCCCTGAGGTAGTTAAACTCATACCAATGGGGTGTCATTTTTCTCCTAACAGCACTAGCTAATGAATACAGTTGGAAATACCATGGTTTGCACACATTTCAGTACATTTGACGGGGCAGAAATGTAAGAAAATGCCTTTTTTTTTTCATTAGCGCCACTTTCTGGAGGCATTTGTGCACTCCAGGCTTGGGGTAACAAGGCAAGTCACCCATCATTAGATGCGGCAGGGTGTCTTCTTTTCAAAATGGTATGGTTTGTGTACCCTTTTTTCACTTCTGTAGTTATTGTAACCATTTGTGTACAGACAAGTAATGTTTGAGAAAATATTAGAAAAATTTGAAGTTGTAGTAGGTGTGGTTTTGCACTTCCAGCGCCCCCTGAGGTAGTTAAACTCATACCAATGGGGTGTCATTTTTCTCCTAAGAGCACTAGCTAATGAATACAGTTGGAAATACCATGGTTTGCACACATTTCAGTACATTTGACGGGGCAGAAATGTAAGAAAATGCCTTTTTTTTTTCATTAGCGCCACATTCTGGAAGCATTTGTGCACTCCAGGCTTGGGGTAACAAGGCAAGTCACCCATCATTAGATGCGGCAGGGTGTCTTCTTTTCAAAATGGTATGGTTTGTGTACCCTTTTTTCACTTCTGTAGTTATTATAACCATTTGTGTACAGACAAGTAATGTTTGAGAAAATGATAGAAAAATTTGAAGTTGTAGTAGGTGTGGTTTTGCACTTCTAGCGCCCCCTGAGGGAGTTAAACTCATACCAATGGGGTGTCATTTTTCTCCTAAGAGCACTAGCCAATGAATACAGTTGGACATACCATGGTTTGCACACTTTTCAGTACATTTGACGGGGCAGAAATGTAAGAAAATGCTTTTTGTTTTCATTAGCGCCATCTTCTGGAGTCATTTGTGAACTCCAGGCTTGGGGTAACAAGGCAAGTCACCCATCATTAGATGCAGCAGGGTGTCTTCTTTTCAAAATGGTATGGTTTTTGTACTCTTTCTTCACTTCTGTAGTTGTTATAACCATTTGTGTACAGACAAGTAATGTTTGAGAAAATGTTAGAAAAATTTGAAGTTGTAGTAAATGTCGTTTTGCACTTCTAGCGCCCCCTGAGGTAGTTAAACTCATACCAATGGGGTGTCATTTTTCTCGTAAGAGCACTAGCTAATGAATACAGTTGGAAATACCATGGTTTGCACACATTTCAGTACATTTGAAGGGGCAGAAATGTAAGAAAATGCCTTTTTTTTTCATTAGCGCCATCTTCTGGAGGCATTTGTGCACTCCAGGCTTGGGATAACAAGGCAAGTCACCCAACATTAGATGCGGCAGGGTGTCTTCTTTTCAAAATGGTATGGTTTGTGTACCCTTTCTTGGCTTCTGTAGTTGTTATAACCATTTGTGTACAGACAAGTAATGTTTGAGAAAATATTAGAAAAATTTGAAGTTGTAGTAGGTGTGGTTTTGCACTTCTAGCGCCCCCTGAGGTAGTTAAACTCATACCAATGGGGTGTCATTTTTCTCCTAAGAGCACTAGCTAATGAATACAGTTGGAAATACCATGGTTTGCACACATTTCAGTACATTTGAAGGGGCAGAAATGTAAGAAAATGCCTTTTTTTTTCATTAGCGCCATCTTCTGGAGGCATTTGTGCACACCAGGCTTAGGGTAACAAGACAAGTAACCAATCATTAGATGCGGCAGGGTGTCTTCTTTTCAAAATGGTATGGTTCGTGTACCCTTTCTTCGCTTCTGTAGTTGTTATAACCATTTGTGTACAGACAAGTAATGTGTGAGAAAATATTAGAAAAATTTGAAGTTGCAGTAGGTGTGGTTTTGCACTTCTAGCGCCCCCTGAGGTAGTTAAACTCATACCAATGGGGTGTCATTTTTCTCCTAAGAGCACTAGCTAATGAATACAGTTGGAAATACCATGGTTTGCCCACTTTTCAGTACATTTGACGGGGCAGAAATGTAAGAAAATGCTTTTTTTTTAAATTAGCGCCATCTTCTGGAGGCATTTGTGAACTCCAGTCTTGGAGTAACAAGGCAAGTCACCCACCATTAGATGCGGCAGGGTGTCTTCTTTTCAAAATGGTATGGTTTGTGTACCCTTTTTTCACTTCTGTAGTTATTGTAACCATTTGTGTACAGACAAGTAATGTTTGAGAAAATGAAAGAAAAATTTGAAGTTGTGGTAGGTGTCGTTTTGCACTTTTAGCGCCCCCTAAGGTAGTTAAACTCATACCAGTGGGGTGTCATTTTTCTCCTAAGAGCACTAGCTAATGAATACAGTTGGAAATACCATGGTTTGCACACATTTCAGTACATTTGAAGGGGCAAAAATGTAAGAAAATGCCTTTTTTTTCATTAGCGCCATCTTCTGGAGGCATTTGTGCACTCCAGGCTTGGGGTAACAAGGCAAGTAACCCATCATTAGATGCGGCAGGGTGTCTTCTTTTCAAAATGGTATGGTTTGTGTACCCTTTCTTCTCTTCTGTAGTTGTTATAACCATTTGTGTACAGACAAGTAATGTTTGAGAAAATATGAGAAAAATTTGAAGTTGTAGTAGGTGTGGTTTTGCACTTCTAGCGCCCCCTGAGGTAGTTAAACTCATACCAATGGGGTGTCATTTTTCTCCTAAGAGCACTAGCTAATGAATACAGTTGGAAATACCATGGTTTGCACACTTTTCAGTACATTTGACGGGGCAGAAATGTAAGAAAATGCTTTTTTTTTTTCCTTAGCGCCATCTTCTGGAGACATTTGTGAACTCCAGGCTTGGGGTAACAAGGCAAGTCACCCATCATTAGATGCGGCAGGGTGTCTTCTTTTCAAAATGGTATGGTTTGTGTTCTCTTTTTTCACTTCTGTAGTTATTATAACCATTTGTGTACAGACAAGTAATGTTTGAGAAAATGTTAGAAAAATTTGAAGTTGTAGTAGGTGTCGTTTTGCACTTCTACCGCCCCCTGAGGTAGTTACACTCATACCAATGGGGTGTCATTTTTCTCGTAAGAGCACTAGCTAATGAATACAGTTGGAAATACCATGGTTTGCACACTTTTCAGTACATTTGACGGGGCAGAAATGTAAGAAAATGCTTTTTTTTTTTCATTAGCGCCATCTTCTGGAGACATTTGTGAACTCCAGGCTTGGGGTAACAAGGCAAGTCACCCATCATTAGATGCGGCAGGGTGTCTTCTTTTCAAAATGGTATGGTTTGTTTACCCTTTTTTCACTTCTGCAGTTATTGTAACCATTTGTGTACAGACAAGTAATGTTTGAGAAAATGAAAGAAAAATTTGAAGTTGTGGTAGGTGTCGTTTTGCACTTTTAGCGCCCCCTAAGGTAGTTAAACTCATACCAATGGGGTGTAATTTTTCTCCTAAGAGCACTAGCTAATGAATACAGTTGGAAATACCATGGTTTGCACACATTTCAGTACATTTGAAGGGGCAGAAATGTAAGAAAATGCCTTTTTTTTTCATTAGCGCCATCTTCTGGAGGCATTTGTGCACTCCAGGCTTGGGGTAAAAAGGCAAGTAACCCATCATTAGATGCGGCAGGGTGTCTTCTTTTCAAAATGGTATGGTTTGTGAACCCTTTCTTCGCTTCTGTAGTTGTTATAACCATTTGTGTACAGACAAGTAATGTTTGAGAAAATATGAGAAAAATTTGAAGTTGTAGTAGGTGTGGTTTTGCACTTCTAGTGCCCCCTGAGGTAGTTAAACTCATACCAATGGGGTGTCATTTTTCTCCTATGAGCACTAGCTAATGAATACAGTTGGAAATACCATGGTTTGCACACTTTTCAGTACATTTGACGGGGCAGAAATGTAAGAAAATGCTTTTTTTTTTCCATTAGCGCCATCTTCTGGAGACATTTGTGAACTCCAGGCTTGGGGTAACAAGGCAAGTCACCCATCATTAGATGCTTCAGGGTGTCTTCTTTTCAAAATGGTATGGTTTGTGTTCCCTTTTTTCACTTCTGTAGTTATTATAACCATTTGTGTACAGACAAGTAATGTTTGAGAAAATGTTAGAAAAATTTGAAGTTGTAGTAGGTGTCGTTTTGCACTTCTACCGCCCCCTGAGGTAGTTAAACTCATACCAATGGGGTGTCATTTCTCTCGTAAGAGCACTAGCTAATGAATACAGTTGGAAATACCATGGTTTGCACACATTTCAGTACATTTGAAGGGGCAGAAATGTAAGAAAATGCCTTTTTTTTTCATTAGCGCCATCTTCGGGAGGCATTTGTGCACTCCAGGCTTGGGGTAACAAGGCAAGTCACCCATCATTAGATGCGGCAGGGTGTCTTCTTTTCAAAATGGTGTTGTTTGTGTACTCTTTCTTCAATTCTGTAGTTGTTATAACCATTTGTGTACAGACAAGTAATGTTTGAGAAAATGTTAGAAAAATTTGAAGTTGTAGTAGGTGTCGTTTTGCACTTCTAGCGCCCCCTGAGGTAGTTAAACTCATAGTAATGGGGTGTCATTTTTCTCGTAAGAGCACTAGCTAATGAATACAGTTGGAAATACCATGGTTTGCACACATTTCAGTACATTTGAAGGGGCAGAAATGTAAGAAAATGCCTTTTTTTTTCATTAGCGCCATCTTCTGGAGGCATTTGTGCACTCCAGGCTTGGGGTAACAAGGCAAGTAACCCATCATTAGATGCGGCAGGGTGTCTTCTTTTCAAAATGGTATGGTTTGTGAACCCTTTCTTCGCTTCTGTAGTTGTTATAACCATTTGTGTACAGACAAGTAATGTTTGAGAAAATATGAGAAAAATTTGAAGTTGTAGTAGGTGTGGTTTTGCACTTCTAGTGCCCCCTGAGGTAGTTAAACTCATACCAATGGGGTGTCATTTTTCTCCTATGAGCACTAGCTAATGAATACAGTTGGAAATACCATGGTTTGCACACTTTTCAGTACATTTGACGGGGCAGAAATGTAAGAAAATGCTTTTTTTTTTCCATTAGCGCCATCTTCTGGAGACATTTGTGAACTCCAGGCTTGGGGTAACAAGGCAAGTCACCCATCATTAGATGCGGCAGGGTGTCTTCTTTTCAAAATGGTATGGTTTGTGTTCCCTTTTTTCACTTCTGTAGTTATTATAACCATTTGTGTACAGACAAGTAATGTTTGAGAAAATGTTAGAAAAATTTGAAGTTGTAGTAGGTGTCGTTTTGCACTTCTACCGCCCCCTGAGGTAGTTAAACTCATACCAATGGGGTGTCATTTCTCTCGTAAGAGCACTAGCTAATGAATACAGTTGGAAATACCATGGTTTGCACACATTTCAGTACATTTGAAGGGGCAGAAATGTAAGAAAATGCCTTTTTTTTTCATTAGCGCCATCTTCGGGAGGCATTTGTGCACTCCAGGCTTGGGGTAACAAGGCAAGTCACCCATCATTAGATGCGGCAGGGTGTCTTCTTTTCAAAATGGTGTTGTTTGTGTACTCTTTCTTCAATTCTGTAGTTGTTATAACCATTTGTGTACAGACAAGTAATGTTTGAGAAAATGTTAGAAAAATTTGAAGTTGTAGTAGGTGTCGTTTTGCACTTCTAGCGCCCCCTGAGGTAGTTAAACTCATAGTAATGGGGTGTCATTTTTCTCGTAAGAGCACTAGCTAATGAATACAGTTGGAAATACCATGGTTTGCACACATTTCAGTACATTTGAAGGGGCAGAAATGTAAGAAAATGCCTTTTTTTTTCATTAGCGCCATCTTCTGGAGGCATTTGTGCACTCCAGGCTTGGGGTAACAAGACAAGTAACCCATCATTAGATGCGGCAGGGTGTCTTCTTTTCAAAATGGTATGGTTTGTGTACCCTTTCTTCGCTTCTGTAGTTGTTATAACCATTTGTGTACAGACAAGTATTGTGTGAGAAAATATTAGAAAAATTTGAAGTTGCAGTAGGTGTGGTTTTGCACTTCTAGCGCCCCCTGAGGTAGTTAAACTCATACCAATGGGGTGTCATTTTTCTCCTAAGAGCACTAGCTAATGAATACAGATGGAAATACCATGGTTTGCCCACTTTTCAGTACATTTGACGGGGCAGAAATGTAAGAAAATGCTTTTTTTTTTAAATTAGCGCCATCTTCTGGAGGCATTTGTGAACTCCAGTCTTGGAGTAACAAGGCAAGTCACCCATCATTAGATGCGGCAGGGTGTCTTCTTTTCAAAATGTGATTATTTGTGTGCCCTTTCTTCACTTCTGTAGTTATTATAACCATTTGTGTACAGACAAGTAATGTTTGAGAAAATGTCAGAAAAATTTGAAGTTGTTGTAGGTGTGGTTTGCACTTCTAGCGCCCCCTGAGGTAGTTAAACTAATACCAATGGGGTGTCATTTTTCTCCTAAGAGCACTAGCTAATGAATACAGTTGGAAATACCATGGTTTGCACACATTTCAGTACATTTGACGGGGCAGAAATGTAAGAAAATGCCTTTTTTTTTTCATTAGCGCCACCTTCTGGAGGCATTTGTGAACTCCAGGCTTGGGGTAACAAGGCAAGTCACCCATCATTAGATGCGGCAGGGTGTCTTCTTTTAAAAATGGTATGGTTTGTGTACCCTTTTTTCACTTCTGTAGTTATTGTAACCATTTGTGTACAGACAAGTAATGTTTGAGAAAATGAAAGAAAAATTTGAAGTTGTGGTAGGTGTCGTTTTGCACTTTTAGCGCCCCCTAAGGTAGTTAAACTCATACCAATGGGGTGTCATTTTTCTCCTAAGAGCACTAGCTAATGAATACAGTTGGAAATACCATGGTTTGCACACATTTCAGTACATTTGAAGGAGCAGAAATGTAAGAAAATGCCTTTTTTTTTCATTAGCGCCGTCTTCTGGAGGCATTTGTGCACTCCAGGCTTGGGGTAACAAGGCAAGTAACCCATCATTAGATGCGGCAGGGTGTCTTCTTTTCAAAATGGTATGGTTTGTGTACCCTTTCTTCGCTTCTGTAGTTGTTATAACCATTTGTGTACAGACAAGTAATGTTTGAGAAAATATGAGAAAAATTTGAAGTTGTAGTAGGTGTGGTTTTGCACTTCTAGCGCCCCCTGAGGTAGTTAAACTCATACCAATGGGGTGTCATTTTTCTCCTATGAGCACTAGCTAATGAATACAGTTGGAAATACCATGGTTTGCACACTTTTCAGTACATTTGACGGGGCAGAAATGTAAGAAAATGCTTTTTTTTTTTCATTAGCGCCATCTTCTGGAGACATTTGTGAACTCCAGGCTTGGGGTAACAAGGCAAGTCACCCATCATTAGATGCGGCAGGGTGTCTTCTTTTCAAAATGGTATGGTTTGTGTTCCCTTTTTTCACTTCTGTAGTTATTATAACCATTTGTGTACAGACAAGTAATGTTTGAGAAAATGTTAGAAAAATTTGAAGTTGTAGTAGGTGTCGTTTTGCACTTCTACCGCCCCCTGAGGTAGTTACACTCATACCAATGGGGTGTCATTTTTCTCGTAAGAGCACTAGCTAATGAATACAGTTGGAAATACCATGGTTTGCACACATTTCAGTACATTTGAAGGGGCAGAAATGTAAGAAAATGCCTTTTTTTTCATTAGCGCCATCTTCTGGAGGCATTTGTGCACTCCAGGCTTGGGGTAACAAGGCAAGTCACCCATCATTAGATGCGGCAGGGTGTCTTCTTTTCAAAATGGTGTAGTTTGTTTACTCTTTCTTCAATTCTGTAGTTGTTATAACCATTTGTGTACAGACAAGTAATGTTTGAGAAAATATTAGAAAAATTTGAAGTTGTAGTAGGTGTGGTTTTGCACTTCTAGCGCCCCCTGAGGTAGTTAAACTCATACCAATGGGGTGTCATTTTTCTCCTAACAGCACTAGCTAATGAATACAGTTGGAAATACCATGGTTTGCACACATTTCAGTACATTTGACGGGACAGAAATGTAAGAAAATGCCTTTTTTTTTTCATTAGCGCCATCTTCTGGACGCATTTGTGCACTCCAGGCTGGGGGTAACAAGACAAGTAACCAATCATTAGATGCGGCAGGGTGTCTTCTTTTCAAAATGGTATGGTTTGTGTTCCCTTTTTTCACTTCTGTAGTTATTGTAACCATTTGTGTACAGACAAGTAATGTTTGAGAAAATGAAAGAAAAATTTGAAGTTGTGGTAGGTGTCGTTTTGCACTTTTAGCGCCCCCTAAGGTAGTTAAACTCATACCAATGGGGTGTCATTTTTCTCCTAAGAGCACTAGCTAATGAATACAGTTGGAAATAATATGGTTTGCACACATTTCAGTACATTTGACGGGGCAGAAATGTAAGAAAATGCCTTTTTTTTTCATTAGCTCCATCTTCGGGAGGCATTTGTGCACTCCAGGCTTGGGGTAACAAGGCAAGTCACCCATCATTAGATGCGGCAGGGTGTCTTCTTTTCAAAATGGTGTAGTTTGTGTACTCTTTCTTCAATTCTGTAGTTGTTATAACCATTTGTGTACAGACAAGTAATGTTTGAGAAAATGTTAGAAAAATTTGAAGTTGTAGTAGGTGTCGTTTTGCACTTCTAGCGCCCCCTGAGGTAGTTAAACTCATACCAATGGGGTGTCATTTTTCTCCTAAGAGCACTAGCTAATGAATACATTTGGAAATACCATGGTTTGCACACATTTCAGTACATTTGAAGGGGCAGAAATGTAAGAAAATGCCTTTTTTTTTCATTAGCGCCATCTTCGGGAGGCATTTGTGCACTCCAGGCTTGGGGTAACAAGGCAAGTCACCCATCATTAGATGCGGCAGGGTGTCTTCTTTTCAAAATGGTGTAGTTTGTGTACTCTTTCTTCAATTCTGTAGTTGTTATAACCATTTGTGTACAGACAAGTAATGTTTGAGAAAATGTTAGAAAAATTTGAAGTTGTAGTAGGTGTCGTTTTGCACTTCTAGCGCCCCCTGAGGTAGTTAAACTCATAGTAATGGGGTGTCATTTTTCTCGTAAGAGCACTAGCTAATGAGTACAGTTGGAAGTACCATGGTTTGCACACATTTCAGTACATTTGAAGGGGTAGAAATGTAAGAAAATGCCTTTTTTTTTCATTAGCGCCATCTTCTGGAGGCATTTGTGCACTCCAGGCTTGGGGTAACAAGGCAAGTCACCCATCATTAGATGCGGAAGGGTGTCTTCTTTTCAAAATGGTATGGTTTGTGTACCCTTTCTTGACTTCTGTAGATGGTATAATCATTTGTGTACAGACAAGTAATGTTTGAGAAAATATTAGAAAAATTTGAAGTTGTAGTAGGTGTGGTTTTGCACTTCTAGCGCCCCCTGAGGTAGTTAAACTCATACCAATGGGGTGTCATTTTTCTCCTAAGAGCACTAGCTAATGAATACATTTGGAAATACCATGGTTTGCACACATTTCAGTACATTTGATAGGGCAGAAATGTAAGAAAATGCCTTTTTTTCATTAGCGCCATCTTCTGGAGGCATTTGTGCACTCCAGGCTTGGGGTAACAAGGCAAGTAACCCATCATTAGATGCGGCAGGGTGTCTTCTTTTCAAAATGGTATGGTTTGTGTACCCTTTCTTCGCTTCTGTAGTTGTTATAACCATTTGTGTACAGACAAGTAATGTTTGAGAAAATATTAGAAAAATTTGAAGTTGCAGTAGGTGTGGTTTTGCACTTCTAGCGCCCCCTGAGGTAGTTAAACTCATACCAATGGGGTGTCATTTTTCTCCTAAGAGCACTAGCTAATGAATACAGTTGGAAATACCATGGTTTGCACACTTTTCAGTACATTTGACGGTGCAGAAATGTAAGAAAATGCTTTTTTTTTTTAATTAGCGCCATCTTCTGGAGGCATTTGTGAACTCCAGGCTTGGAGTAACAAGGCAAGTCACCCATCATTAGATGCAGCAGGGTGTCTTCTTTTCAAAATGGTATGGTTTGTGTACTCTTTCTTCACTTCTGTAGTTATTATAACCATTTGTGTACAGACAAGTAATGTTTGAGAAAATATTAGAAAAATTTGAAGTTGTTGTTGGTGTGGTTTTGCACTTCTAGCGCCCCCTGAGGTAGTTAAACTCATACCAATGGGGTGTCATTTTTCTCCTAAAAGCACTAGCTAATGAATACAGTTGGAAATTCCATGGTTTGCACACATTTCTGTACATCTGACGGGGCAGAAATGTAAGAAAATGCAATTTTTTTTTCCATTAGCGGCACCTTCTGGAGGCATTTGTGCACTCCACGCTTGGGGTAACAAGGCAAATCACCCATCATTAGATGTGGCAGGGTGTCTTCTTTTCAAAATGTGATGGTTTGTGTGCCCTTTCTTCACTTCTGTAGTTATTATAACCATTTGTGTACAGACAAGTAATGTTTGAGAAAATGTCAGAAAAATTTGAAGTTGTAGTAGGTGTCGTTTTGCACTTCTAGCGCCCCCTGAGGTAGTTAAACTCATACCAATGGGGTGTCATTTTTCTCCTAAGAGCACTAGCTAATGAATACAGTTGGAAATACCATGGTTTGCAAACATTTCAGTACATTTGACGGGGCAGAAATGTAAGAAAATACCTTTTTTTTTTCATTAGCGCAACTTTCTGGAGGCATTTGTGCACTCCAGGCTTTGGGTAACAAGGCAAGTCACCCATCATTAGATGCGGCATGGTGTCTTCTTTTCAAAATGTTATGGTTTGTGTACCCTTTTTTCACTTCTGTAGTTATTGTAACCATTTGCGTACAGACAAGTAATGTTTGAGAAAATATGAGAAAAATTTGAAGTTGTAGTAGGTGTGATTTTGCACTTCTAGCGCCCCCTGAAGTAGTTAAACTCATACCAATGGGGTGTCATTGTCATTGACGGGGCAGAAATGTAAGAAAATGCTTTTTTTTTTTCATGAGCGCCATCTTCTGGAGGCATTTGTGAACTCCAGGCTTGGGGTAACAAGGCAAGTCACCCATCATTAGATGCGGCAGGGTGTCTTCTTTTCAAAATGGTATGGTTTGTGTTCCCTTTTTTCACTTCTGTAGTTATTATAACCATTTGTGTACAGACAAGTAATGTTTGAGAAAATGTTAGAAAAATTTGAAGTTGTAGTAGGTGTCGTTTTGCACTTCTACCGCCCCCTGAGGTAGTTAAACTCATACCAATGGGGTGTCATTTTTCTCGTAAGAGCACTAGCTAATGAATACAGTTGGAAATACCATGGTTTGCACACATTTCAGTACATTTGAAGGGGCAGAAATGTAAGAAAATGCCTTTTTTTTTCATTAGCGCCATCTTCTGGAGGCATTTGTGCACTCCAGGCTTGGGGTAACAAGGCAAGTCAACCATCATTAGATGCGGCAGGGTGTCTTCTTTTCAAAATGGTGTAGTTTGTGTACTCTTTCTTCACTTCTGTAGTTGTTATAACCATTTGTGTACAGACAAGTAATGTTTGAGAAAATATTAGAAAAATTTGAAGTTGTAGTAGGTGTGGTTTTGCACTTCTAGCGCCCCCTGAGGTAGTTAAACTCATACCAATGGGGTGTCATTTTTCTCCTAAGAGCACTAGCTAATGAATACATTTGGAAATACCATGGTTTGCACACATTTCAGTACATTTGAAGGGGCAGAAATGTAAGAAAATGCCTTTTTTTTTCATTAGCGCCATCTTCTGGAGGCATTTGTGCACTCCAGGCTTGGGGTAACAAGACAAGTAACCCATCATTAGCTGCGGGAGGGTGTCTTCTTTTCAAAATGGTGTGGTTTGTGTTCCCTTACATCACTTCTGTAGTCATTATAACCATTTGTGTACAGACAAGTAATGTTTGAGAAAATGTTTGAAAAATTTGAAGTTGTAGTAGGTGTCGTGTTGCACTTCTAGCGCCCCCTGATGTAGTTAAACTCATACCAATGGGGTGTCATTTTTCTCCTAAGAGCACTAGCTAATGAAAACACTTGGAAATACCATGGTTTGCACACTTTTCAGTACATTTGACGGGTTCAGAAATGGAAGAAAATGCTTTTTTTTTTCATTAGCGCCATCTTCTGGAGGCATTTGTGAACTCCAGGCTTGGGGTAACAAGGCAAGTCACCCATCATTAGATGCGGCAGGGTGTCTTCTTTTCAAAATGGTATGGTTTGTGTACTCTTTCTTCACTTCTGTAGTTTTTATAACCATTTGTGTACAGACAAGTAATGTTTGAGAAAATGTTAGAAAAATTTGAAGTTGTAGTAGGTGTCGTTTTGCACTTCTAGCGCCCCCTGAGGCAGTTAAACTCATACCAATGGGGTGTCATTTTTCTCGTAAGAGCACTATCTAATGAATACAGTTGGATATACCATGGTTTGCACACATTTCAGTACATTTGAAGGGGCAGAATTGTAAGAAAATGCCTTTTTTTTTCATTAGCGCCGTCTTCTGGAGGCATTTGTGAACTCCAGGCTTGGGGTAACAAGGCAAATCACCCCTCATTAGATGCGGCAGGGTGTCTTCTTTTCAAAATGGTGTGGTTTGTGTGCCCTTTCTTCACTTCTGTAGTTATTATAACCATTTGTGTACAGAAAAGTAATGTTTGAGAAAATGTTAGAAAAATTTGAAGTTGTAGTAGGTGTCGTTTTGCACTTCTAGCACCCCCTGAGGTAGTTAAACTGATACCAATGGGGTGTCATTTTTCTCCTAAGAGCACTAGCTAATGAATACACTTGGAAATACCATGGTTTGCACACATTTCAGTACATTTGAAGGGGCAGAAATGTAAGAAAATGCCTTTTTTTTTCATTAGTGCCATCTTCTGGAGGCATTTGTGCACTCCAGGCTTGGGGTAACAAGGCAAGTAACCCATCATTAGATGCGTCAGGGTGTCTTCTTTTCAAAATGGTATGGTTAGTGTTCCCTTTCTTCCCTTCTGTAGTTGTTATAACCATTTGTGTACAGAGAAGTAATGTTTGAGAAAATATTAGAAAAATTTGAAGTTGCAGTAGGTGTGGTTTTGCACTTCTAGCCCCCCCTGAGGTAGTTAAACTCATACCAATGGGGTGTCATTTTTCTCCTAAGAGCACTAGCTAATGAATACAGTTGGAAATACCATGGTTTGCATACTTTTCAGTACATTTGACGGGGCAGAAATGTAAGAAAATGCTTTTTTTTTTTCATTAGAGCCATCTTCTGGAGGCATTTGTGAACTCCAGGCTTGGGGTAACAAGGCAAGTCACCCATCATTAGATGCGGCAGGGTGTCTTCTTTTCAAAATGGTATGGTTTGTGTGCTCTTTCTTCACTTCTGTAGTTGTTATAACCATTTGTGTACAGACAAGTAATGTTTGAGAAAATATTAGAAAAATTTGAAGTTGTTGTAGGTGTGGTTTTGCACTTCTAGCGCCCCCTGAGGTAGTTAAACTTATACCAATGAGGTGTCATTTATCTCCTAACAGCACTAGCTAATGAATACAGTTGGAAGTACCATGGTTTGCACACTTTTCAGTACATTTGACGGGGCAGAAATGTAAGAAAATGCTTTTTTTTTTCATTATCGCCATCTTCTGGAGGCATTTGTGAACTCCAGGCTTGGGGTAACAAGGCAAGTAACCCATCATTAGTTGCGGCAGGGTGTCTTGTTTTCAAAATGGTATGGTTTGTGTACCCTTTCTTCGCTTCTGTAGTTGTTATAACCATTTGTGTACAGACAAGTAATGTTTGAGAAAATATTAGAAAAATTTGAAGTTGTAGTAGGTGTGATTTTGCACTTCTAGCGCCCCCTGAAGTAGTTAAACTCATACCAATGGGGTGTCATTTTTCTCCTAAGAGCACTAGCTAATGAATACAGTTGGAAATACCATGGTTTGCACACTTTTCAGTACATTTGACGGGGCAGAAATGTAAGAAAATGCTTTTTTTTTTTCATTAGCGCCATCTTCTGGAGGCATTTGTGAACTCCAGGCTTGGGGTAACAAGGCAAGTCACCCATTATTAGATGCGGCAGGGTGTCTTCTTTTCAAAATGGTATGGTTTGTGTTCCCTTTTTTCACTTCTGTAGTTATTATAACCATTTGTGTACAGACAAGTAATGTTTGAGAAAATGTTAGAAAAATTTGAAGTTGTAGTAGGTGTCGTTTTGCACTTCTACCGCCCCCTGAGGTAGTTAAACTCATACCAATGGGGTGTCATTGTCATTGACGGGGCAGAAATGTAAGAAAATGCTTTTTTTTTTTCATGAGCGCCATCTTCTGGAGGCATTTGTGAACTCCAGGCTTGGGGTAACAAGGCAAGTCACCCATCATTAGATGCGGCAGGGTGTCTTCTTTTCAAAATGGTATGGTTTGTGTTCCCTTTTTTCACTTCTGTAGTTATTATAACCATTTGTGTACAGACAAGTAATGTTTGAGAAAATGTAAGAAAAATTTGAAGTTGTAGTAGGTGTCGTTTTGCACTTCTACCGCCCCCTGAGGTAGTTAAACTCATACCAATGGGGTGTCATTTTTCTCGTAAGAGCACTAGCTAATGAATACAGTTGGAAATACCATGGTTTGCACACATTTCAGTACATTTGAAGGGGCAGAAATGTAAGAAAATGCCTTTTTTTTTCATTAGCGCCATCTTCTGGAGGCATTTGTACACTCCAGGCTTGGGGTAACAAGGCAAGTCAACCATCATTAGATGCGGCAGGGTGTCTTCTTTTCAAAATGGTGTAGTTTGTGTACTCTTTCTTCACTTCTGTAGTTGTTATAACCATTTGTGTACAGACAAGTAATGTTTGAGAAAATATTAGAAAAATTTGAAGTTGTAGTAGGTGTGGTTTTGCACTTCTAGCGCCCCCTGAGGTAGTTAAACTCATACCAATGGGGTGTCATTTTTCTCCTAAGAGCACTAGCTAATGAATACATTTGGAAATACCATGGTTTGCACAAATTTCAGTACATTTGAAGGGGCAGAAATGTAAGAAAATGCCTTTTTTTTTCATTAGCGCCATCTTCTGGAGGCATTTGTGCACTCCAGGCTTGGGGTAACAAGACAAGTAACCCATCATTAGCTGCGGGAGGGTGTCTTCTTTTCAAAATGGTGTGGTTTGTGTTCCCTTACATCACTTCTGTAGTCATTATAACCATTTGTGTACAGACAAGTAATGTTTGAGAAAATGTTTGAAAAATTTGAAGTTGTAGTAGGTGTCGTGTTGCACTTCTAGCGCCCCCTGATGTAGTTAAACTCATACCAATGGGGTGTCATTTTTCTCCTAAGAGCACTAGCTAATGAAAACACTTGGAAATACCATGGTTTGCACACTTTTCAGTACATTTGACGGGTTCAGAAATGGAAGAAAATGCTTTTTTTTTTCATTAGCGCCATCTTCTGGAGGCATTTGTGAACTCCAGGCTTGGGGTAACAAGGCAAGTCACCCATCATTAGATGCGGCAGGGTGTCTTCTTTTCAAAATGGTATGGTTTGTGTACTCTTTCTTCACTTCTGTAGTTTTTATAACCATTTGTGTACAGACAAGTAATGTTTGAGAAAATGTTAGAAAAATTTGAAGTTGTAGTAGGTGTCGTTTTGCACTTCTAGCGCCCCCTGAGGCAGTTAAACTCATACCAATGGGGTGTCATTTTTCTCGTAAGAGCACTATCTAATGAATACAGTTGGATATACCATGGTTTGCACACATTTCAGTACATTTGAAGGGGCAGAATTGTAAGAAAATGCCTTTTTTTTTCATTAGCGCCGTCTTCTGGAGGCATTTGTGAACTCCAGGTTTGGGGTAACAAGGCAAATCACCCCTCATTAGATGCGGCAGGGTGTCTTCTTTTCAAAATGGTGTGGTTTGTGTGCCCTTTCTTCACTTCTGTAGTTATTATAACCATTTGTGTACAGAAAAGTAATGTTTGAGAAAATGTTAGAAAAATTTGAAGTTGTAGTAGGTGTCGTTTTGCACTTCTAGCGCCCCCTGAGGTAGTTAAACTGATACCAATGGGGTGTCATTTTTCTCCTAAGAGCACTAGCTAATGAATACACTTGGAAATACCATGGTTTGCACACATTTCAGTACATTTGAAGGGGCAGAAATGTAAGAAAATGCCTTTTTTTTTCATTAGTGCCATCTTCTGGAGGCATTTGTGCACTCCAGGCTTGGGGTAACAAGGCAAGTAACCCATCATTAGATGCGTCAGGGTGTCTTCTTTTCAAAATGGTATGGTTAGTGTTCCCTTTCTTCCCTTCTGTAGTTGTTATAACCATTTGTGTACAGAGAAGTAATGTTTGAGAAAATATTAGAAAAATTTGAAGTTGCAGTAGGTGTGGTTTTGCACTTCTAGCCCCCCCTGAGGTAGTTAAACTCATACCAATGGGGTGTCATTTTTCTCCTAAGAGCACTAGCTAATGAATACAGTTGGAAATACCATGGTTTGCATACTTTTCAGTACATTTGACGGGGCAGAAATGTAAGAAAATGCTTTTTTTTTTTCATTAGAGCCATCTTCTGGAGGCATTTGTGAACTCCAGGCTTGGGGTAACAAGGCAAGTCACCCATCATTAGATGCGGCAGGGTGTCTTCTTTTCAAAATGGTATGGTTTGTGTGCTCTTTCTTCACTTCTGTAGTTGTTATAACCATTTGTGTACAGACAAGTAATGTTTGAGAAAATATTAGAAAAATTTGAAGTTGTTGTAGGTGTGGTTTTGCACTTCTAGCGCCCCCTGAGGTAGTTAAACTTATACCAATGAGGTGTCATTTATCTCCTAACAGCACTAGCTAATGAATACAGTTGGAAATACCATGGTTTGCACACTTTTCAGTACATTTGACGGGGCAGAAATGTAAGAAAATGCTTTTTTTTTTTCATTATCGCCATCTTCTGGAGGCATTTGTGAACTCCAGGCTTGGGGTAACAAGGCAAGTAACCCATCATTAGTTGCGGCAGGGTGTCTTCTTTTCAAAATGGTATGGTTTGTGTACCCTTTCTTCGCTTCTGTAGTTGTTATAACCATTTGTGTACAGACAAGTAATGTTTGAGAAAATATTAGAAAAATTTGAAGTTGTAGTAGGTGTGGTTTTGCACTTCTAGCGCCCCCTGAGGTAGTTAAACTCATACCAATGGGGTGTCATTTTTCTCCTAAGAGCACTAGCTAATGAATACAGTTGAAAATACAATGGTTTGCACACATTTCAGTACATTTGAAGGGGCAGAAATGTAAGAAATTGCCTTTTTTTTTCATTAGCGCCATCTTCTGGAGGCATTTGTGCACTCCAGGCTTGGGGTAACAAGGCAAGTAACCCATCATTAGATGCGGCAGGGTGTCTTCTTTTCAAAATGGTATGGTTTGTGTACCCTTTCTTCGCTTCTGTAGTTGTTATAACCATTTGTGTACAGACAAGTAATGTTTGAGAAAATATTAGAAAAATTTGAAGTTGTTGTTGGTGTGGTTTTGCACTTCTAGCGCCCCCTGAGGTAGTTAAACTCATACCAATGGGGTGTCATTTTTCTCCTAAGAGCACTAGCTAATGAATACAGTTGGAAATACCATGGTTTGCACACATTTCAGTACATTTGACGGGGCAGAAATGTAAGAAAATGCAATTTTTTTTTCCATTAGCGGCACCATCTGGAGGCATTTGTGCACTCCAGGCTTGGGGTAACAAGGCAAATCACCCATCATTAGATGCGGCAGGTTGTCTTCTTTTCAAAATGTTATGGTTTGTGTGCCCTTTCTTCACTTCTGTAGTTATTATAACCATTTGTGTACAGACAAGTAATGTTTGAGAAAATGTCAGAAAAATTTGAAGTTGTAGTAGGTGTGGTTTTGCACTTCTAGCGCCCCCTGAGGTAGTTAAACTCATACCAATGGGGTGTCATTTTTCTCCTAAGAGCACTAGCTAATGAATACAGTTGGACATACCATGGTTTGCACACTTTTCAGTACATTTGACGGGGCAGAAATGTAAGAAAATGCTTTTTGTTTTCATTAGCGCCATCTTCTGGAGTCATTTGTGAACTCCAGGCTTGGGGTAACAAGGCAAGTCACCCATCATTAGATGCGGCAGGGTGTCTTCTTTTCAAAATGGTATGGTTTTTGTACTCTTTCTTCACTTCTGTAGTTGTTATAACCATTTGTGTACAGACAAGTAATGTTTGAGAAAATGTTAGAAAAATTTGAAGTTGTAGTAGGTTTCGTTTTGCACTTCTAGCGCCCCCTGAGGTAGTTAAACTCATACCAATGGGGTGTCATTTTTCTCCTAAGAGCACTAGCTAATGAATACAGTTGGAAATACCATGGTTTGCACACATTTCAGTACATTTGACGGGGCAGAAATGTAAGAAAATGCCTTTTTTTTTCATTAGCGCCATCTTCTGGAGGCATTTGTGCACTCCAGGCTTGGGGTAACAAGGCAAGTACCCATCATTAGATGCGGCAGGGTGTCTTCTTTTCAAAATGGTATGGTTTTTGTACTCTTTCTTCGCTTCTGTAGTTGTTATAACCATTTGTGTACAGACAAGTAATGTTTGAGAAAATATTAGAAAAATTTGAAGTTGTAGTGGGTGTGGTTTTGCACTTCTAGTGCCCCCTGAGGTAGATAAACTCATACCAATGGGGTGTCATTTTTCTCCTAAGACCACTATCTAATGAATACAGTTGGGTATACCATGGTTTGCACACTTTTCAGTACATTTGACGGGGCAGAAATGTAAGAAAATGCTTTTTGTTTTCATTAACGCCATTTTCTGGAGTCATTTGTGAACTCCAGGCTTGGGGTAACAAGGCAAGTCACCCATCATTAGATGCGGCAGGGTGTCTTCTTTTCAAAATGGTATGCTTTTTGTTCTCTTTCTTCACTTTTGTAGTTGTTATAACCATTTGTGTACAGACAAGTAATGTTTGAGAAAATATTAGAAAAATTTGAAGTTGCAGTAGGTGTGGTTTTGCACTTCTAGCGCCCCCTGAGGTAGTTAAACTCATACCAATGGGGTGTCATTTTTCTCCTAAGAGCACTAGCTAATGAATACAGTTGGAAATACCATGGTTTGCACACTTTTCAGTACATTTGACGGTGCAGAAATGTAAGAAAATGCTTTTTTTTTTTTAATCAGCGCCATGTTCTGGAGTCATTTGTGAACTCCAGGCTTGGAGTAACAAGGCAAGTCACCCATCATTAGATGCGGCAGGGTGTCTTCTTTTCAAAATGGTATGGTTTGTGTACTCTTTCTTCACTTCTGTAGTTGTTATAACCATTTGTGTACAGACAAGTAATGTTTGAGAAAATATTAGAAAAATTTGAAGTTGTTGTAGGTGTGGTTTTGCACTTCTAACGCCCCCTGAGGTAGTTAAACTCATACCAATGGGGTGTCATTTTTCTCCTAAGAGCACTAGCTAATGAATACAGTTGGAAATACCATGGTTTGCACACATTTCAATACATTTGACGGGGCAGAAATGTAAGAAAATGCAATTTTTTTTTCCATTAGCGGCACCTTCTGGAGGCATTTGTGCACTCCAGGCTTGGGGTAACAAGGCAAATCACCCATCATTAGATGCGGCAGGGTGTCTTCTTTTCAAAATGTGATGGTTTGTGTGCCCTTTCTTCACTTCTGTAGTTATTATAACCATTTGTGTACAGACAAGTAATGTTTGAGAAATTGTCAGAAAAATTGGAAGTTGTAGTAGGTGTCGTTTTGCACTTCTAGCGCCCCCTGAGGTAGTTAAACTCATACCAATGGGGTGTCATTTTTCTCCTAAGAGCACTAGCTAATGAATACAGTTGGAAATACCATGGTTTGCACACATTTCAGTACATTTGACGGGGCAGAAATGTAAGAAAATGCAATTTTTTTTTCCATTAGCGGCACCATCTGGAGGCATTTGTGCACTCCAGGCTTGGGGTAACAAGGCAAATCACCCATCATTAGATGCGGCAGGTTGTCTTCTTTTCAAAATGTTATGGTTTGTGTGCCCTTTCTTCACTTCTGTAGTTATTATAACCATTTGTGTACAGACAAGTAATGTTTGAGAAAATGTCAGAAAAATTTGAAGTTGTAGTAGGTGTGGTTTTGCACTTCTAGCGCCCCCTGAGGTAGTTAAACTCATACCAATGGGGTGTCATTTTTCTCCTAAGAGCACTAGCTAATGAATACAGTTGGACATACCATGGTTTGCACACTTTTCAGTACATTTGACGGGGCAGAAATGTAAGAAAATGCTTTTTGTTTTCATTAGCGCCATCTTCTGGAGTCATTTGTGAACTCCAGGCTTGGGGTAACAAGGCAAGTCACCCATCATTAGATGCGGCAGGGTGTCTTCTTTTCAAAATGGTATGGTTTTTGTACTCTTTCTTCACTTCTGTAGTTGTTATAACCATTTGTGTACAGACAAGTAATGTTTGAGAAAATGTTAGAAAAATTTGAAGTTGTAGTAGGTGTGGTTTTGCACTTCTAGCGCCCCCTGAGGTAGTTAAACTCATACCAATGGGGTGTCATTTTTCTCCTAAGAGCACTAGCTAATGAATACAGTTGGAAATACCATGGTTTGCACACATTTCAGTACATTTGACGGGGCAGAAATGTAAGAAAATGCCTTTTTTTTTCATTAGCGCCATCTTCTGGAGGCATTTGTGCACTCCAGGCTTGGGGTAACAAGGCAAGTACCCATCATTAGATGCGGCAGGGTGTCTTCTTTTCAAAATGGTATGGTTTTTGTACTCTTTCTTCGCTTCTGTAGTTGTTATAACCATTTGTGTACAGACAAGTAATGTTTGAGAAAATATTAGAAAAATTTGAAGTTGTAGTGGGTGTGGTTTTGCACTTCTAGTGCCCCCTGAGGTAGATAAACTCATACCAATGGGGTGTCATTTTTCTCCTAAGACCACTATCTAATGAATACAGTTGGGTATACCATGGTTTGCACACTTTTCAGTACATTTGACGGGGCAGAAATGTAAGAAAATGCTTTTTGTTTTCATTAACGCCATTTTCTGGAGTCATTTGTGAACTCCAGGCTTGGGGTAACAAGGCAAGTCACCCATCATTAGATGCGGCAGGGTGTCTTCTTTTCAAAATGGTATGCTTTTTGTACTCTTTCTTCACTTTTGTAGTTGTTATAACCATTTGTGTACAGACAAGTAATGTTTGAGAAAATATTAGAAAAATTTGAAGTTGCCGTAGGTGTGGTTTTGCACTTCTAGCGCCCCCTGAGGTAGTTAAACTCATACCAATGGGGTGTCATTTTTCTCCTAAGAGCACTAGCTAATGAATACAGTTGGAAATACCATGGTTTGCACACTTTTCAGTACATTTGACGGTGCAGAAATGTAAGAAAATGCTTTTTTTTTTTTAATCAGCGCCATGTTCTGGAGTCATTTGTGAACTCCAGGCTTGGAGTAACAAGGCAAGTCACCCATCATTAGATGCGGCAGGGTGTCTTCTTTTCAAAATGGTATGGTTTGTGTACTCTTTCTTCACTTCTGTAGTTGTTATAACCATTTGTGTACAGACAAGTAATGTTTGAGAAAATATTAGAAAAATTTGAAGTTGTTGTAGGTGTGGTTTTGCACTTCTAACGCCCCCTGAGGTAGTTAAACTCATACCAATGGGGTGTCATTTTTCTCCTAAGAGCACTAGCTAATGAATACAGTTGGAAATACCATGGTTTGCACACATTTCAATACATTTGACGGGGCAGAAATGTAAGAAAATGCAATTTTTTTTTCCATTAGCGGCACCTTCTGGAGGCATTTGTGCACTCCAGGCTTGGGGTAACAAGGCAAATCACCCATCATTAGATGCGGCAGGGTGTCTTCTTTTCAAAATGTGATGGTTTGTGTGCCCTTTCTTCACTTCTGTAGTTATTATAACCATTTGTGTACAGACAAGTAATGTTTGAGAAATTGTCAGAAAAATTTGAAGTTGTAGTAGGTGTCGTTTTGCACTTCTAGCGCCCCCTGAGGTAGTTAAACTCATACCAATGGGGTGTCATTTTTCTCCTAAGAGCACTAGCTAATGAATACAGTTGGAAATACCATGGTTTGCACACATTTCAGTACATTTGACGGGGCAGAAATGTAAGAAAATGTCTTTTTTTTTTCATTAGCGCCACCTTCTGGAGACAATTGTGCACTCCAGGCTTGGGGTAACAAGGCAAGTCACCCATCATTAGATGCGGCAGGGTGTCTTCTTTTCAAAATGGTATGGTTTGTGTACCCTTTTTTCACTTCTGTAGTTATTGTAACCATTTGTGTAGAGACACGTAATGTTTGAGAAAATGAAAGAAAAATTTGAAGTTGTAGTACGTGTCGTTTTGCACTTTTAGCGCACCCTAAGGTAGTTAAACTCATACCAATGGGGTGTCATTTTTCTCCTAAGAGCACTAGCTAATGAATACAGTTGGAAATACCATGGTTTGCACACATTTCAGTACATTTGACGGGGCAGAAATGTAAGAAAATGCAATTTTTTTTTCCATTAGCGGCACCATCTGGAGGCATTTGTGCACTCCAGGCTTGGGGTAACAAGGCAAATCACCCATCATTAGATGCGGCAGGGTGTCTTCTTTTCAAAATGTTATGGTTTGTGTGCCCTTTCTTCACTTCTGTAGTTATTATAACCATTTGTGTACAGACAAGTAATGTTTGAGAAAATGTCAGAAAAATTTAAAGTTGTAGTAGGTGTGGTTTTGCACTTCTAGCGCCCCCTGAGGTACTTAAACTCATACCAATGGGGTGTCATTTTTCTCCTAAGAGCACTAGCTAATGAATACAGTTGGACATACCATGGTTTGCACACTTTTCAGTACATTTGACGGGGCAGAAATGTAAGAAAATGCTTTTTGTTTTCATTAGCGCCATCTTCTGGAGTCATTTGTGAACTCCAGGCTTGGGGTAACAAGGCAAGTCACCCATCATTAGATGCGGCAGGGTGTCTTCTTTTCAAAATGGTATGGTTTTTGTACTCTTTCTTCACTTATGTAGTTGTTATAACCATTTGTGTACAGACAAGTAATGTTTGAGAAAATGTTAGAAAAATTTGAAGTTGTAGTAGGTGTGGTTTTGCACTTCTAGCGCCCCCTGAGGTAGTTAAACTCATACCAATGGGGTGTCATTTTTCTCCTAAGAGCACTAGCTAATGAATACAGTTGGAAATACCATGGTTTGCACACATTTCAGTACATTTGAAGGGGCAGAAATGTAAGAAAATGCCTTTTTTTTTCATTAGCGACATCTTCTGGAGGCATTTGTGCACTCCAGGCTTGGGGTAACAAGGCAAGTACCCATCATTAGATGCGGCAGGGTGTCTTCTTTTCAAAATGGTATGGTTTTTGTACTCTTTCTTCGCTTCTGTAGTTGTTATATCCATTTGTGTACAGACAAGTAATGTTTGAGAAAATATTAGAAACATTTGAAGTTGTAGTGGGTGTGGTTTTGCACTTCTAGTGCCCCCTGAGGTAGTTAAACTCATACCAATGGGGTGTCATTTTTCTCCTAAGACCACTATTTAATGAATACAGTTGGACATACCATGGTTTGCACACTTTTCAGTACATTTGACGGTGCAGAAATGTAAGAAAATGCTTTTTTTTTTTTAATTAGCGCCATCTTCTGGAGTCATTTGTGAACTCCAGGCTTGTAGTAACAAGGCAAGTCACCCATCATTAGATGCGGCAGGGTGTCTTCTTTTCAAAATGGTATGGTTTGTGTACTCTTTCTTCACTTCTGTAGTTGTTATAACCATTTGTGTACAGACAAGTAATGTTTGAGAAAATATTAGAAAAATTTGAAGTTGTTGTAGGTGTGGTTTTGCACTTCTAGCGCCCCCTGAGGTAGTTAAACTCATACCAATGGGGTGTCATTTTTCTCCTAAGAGCACAAGCTAATGAATACAGTTGGAAATACCATGGTTTGCACACATTTCAATACATTTGACAGGGGCAGAAATGTAAGAAAATGCAATTTTTTTTTCCATTAGCGGCACCTTCTGGAGGCATTTGTGCACTCCAGGCTAGGGGTAACAAGGCAAATCACCCATCATTAGATGGGGCAGGGTGTCTTCTTTTCAAAATGTGATGGTTTGTGTGCCCTTTCTTCACTTCTGTAGTTATTATAACCATTTGTGTACAGACAAGTAATGTTTGAGAAATTGTCAGAAAAATTTGAAGTTGTAGTAGGTTTCGTTTTGCACTTCTAGCACCCCCTGAGGTAGTTAAACTCATACCAATGGGGTGTCATTTTTCTCCTAAGAGCACTAGCTAATGAATACAGTTGGAAATACCATGGTTTGCACACTTTTCAGTACATTTGACGGGGCAGAAATGTAAGAAAATGCCTTTTTTTTTTCATTAGCGCCACCTTCTGGAGGCATTTGTGCACTCCAGGCTTGGGGTAACAAGGCAAGTCACCCATCATTAGATGCGGCAGGGTGTCTTCTTTTCAAAATGGTATGGTTTGTGTACCCTTTTTACACTTCTGTAGTTATTGTAACCATTTGTGTACAGACAAGTAATGTTTGAGAAAATGAAAGAAAAATTTGAAGTTGTAGTACGTGTCGTTTTGCACTTTTAGCGCACCCTAAGGTAGTTAAACTCATACCAATGGGGTGTCATTTTTCTCCTAAGAGCACTAGCTAATGAATACAGTTGGAAATACCATGGTTTGCACACATTTCAGTACATTTGACGGGGCAGAAATGTAAGAAAATGCCTTTTTTTTTTCATTAGCGCCACCTTCTGGAGGCATTTGTGCACTCCAGGCTTGGGGTAACAAGGCAAGTCACCCATCATTAGATGCGGCAGGGTGTCTTCTTTTCAAAATGGTATGGTTTGTGTACCCTTTTTTCACTTCTGTAGTTATTGTAACCATTTGTGTACAGACAAGTAATGTTTGAGAAAATGAAAGAAAAATTTGAAGTTGTAGTACGTGTCGTTTTGCACTTTTAGCGCACCCTAAGGCAGTTAAACTCATACCAATGGGGTTTCATTTTTCTCCTAAGAGCACTAGCTAATGAATACAGTTGGAAATACCATGGTTTGCACACATTTCAGTACATTTGAAGGGGCAGAAATGTAAGAAAATGCCTTTTTTTTTCATTAGCGCCATCTTCTGGAGGCATTTGTGCACTCCAGGCTTGGGGTAACAAGGCAAATCACCCATCATTAGATGCGACAGGGTGTCTTCTTTTCAAAATGTGATGGTTTGTGTGCCCTTTCTTCACTTCTGTAGTTATTATAACCATTTGTGTACAGACAAGTAATGTTTGAGAAAATGTCAGAAAAATTTGAAGTTGTAGTAGGTGTGGTTTTGCGCTTCTAGCGCCCCCTGAGGTAGTTAAACTCATACCAATGGGGTGTCATTTTTCTCCTAAGAGCACTAGCTAATGAATACAGTTGGAAATACCATGGTTTGCACACATTTCAGTACATTTGACGGGGCAGAAATGTAAGAAAATGCCTTTTTTTTTTCATTAGCGCCACCTTCTGGAGGCATTTGTGCACTCCAGGCTTGGGGTAACAAGGCAAGTCACTCATCATTAGATGCGGCAGGGTGTCTTCTTTTCAAAATGGTATGGTTTGTGTACCCTTTTTTCACTTCTGTACTTATTGTAACCATTTGTGTACAGACAAGTAATGTTTGAGAAAAGGAAAGAAAAATTTGAAGTTGTACTAGGTGTCGTTTTGCACTTTTAGCGCACCCTAAGGTAGTTAAACTCATACCAATGGGGTGTCATTTTTCTCCTAAGAGCACTAGCTAATGAATACAGTTGGAAATACCATGGTTTGCACACATTTCAGTACATTTGAAGGGGCAGAAATGTAAGAAAATGCCTTTTTTTTTCATTAGCGCCATCTTCTGGAGGCATTTGTGCACTCCAGGCTTGGGGTAACAAGGCAAGTAACCCATCATTAGATGCGGCAGGGTGTCTTCTTTTCAAAATAGTATGGTTTGTGTACCCTTTCTTCGCTTCTGTAGTTGTTATAACCATTTGTGTACAGACAAGTAATGTTTGAGAAAATATTAGAAAAATTTGAAGTTGTAGTAGGTGTGGTTTTGCACTTCTAGCGCCCCCTGAGGTAGTTAAACTCATACCAATGGGGTGTCATTTTTCTCCTAAGAGCACTAGCTAATGAATACAGTTGGAAATACCATGGTTTGCACACATTTCAGTACATTTGAAGGGGCAGAAATGTAAGAAAATGCCTTTTTTTTTCATTAGCGCCATCTTTTGGAGGCATTTGTGCACTCCAGGCTTGGGGTAACAAGGCAAATCACCCATCATTAGATGCGACAGGGTGTCTTCTTTTCAAAATGTGATGGTTTGTGTGCCCTTTCTTCACTTCTGTAGTTATTATAACCATTTGTGTACAGACAAGTAATGTTTGAGAAAATGTCAGAAAAATTTGAAGTTGTAGTAGGTGTGGTTTTGCACTTCTAGCGCCCCCTGAGGTAGTTAAACTCATACCAATGGGGTGTCATTTTTCTCCTAAGAGCACTAGCTAATGAATACAGTTGGAAATACCATGGTTTGCACACATTTCAGTATATTTGACGGGGCAGAAATGTAAGAAAATGCCTTTTTTTTTTCATTAGCGCCACCTTCTGGAGGCATTTGTGCACTCCAGTCTTGGGGTAACAAGGCAAGTCACTCATCATTAGATGCGGCAGGGTGTCTTCTTTTCAAAATGGTATGGTTTGTGTACCCTTTTTTAACTTCTGTACTTATTGTAACCATTTGTGTACAGACAAGTAATGTTTGAGAAAAGGAAAGAAAAATTTGAAGTTGTACTAGGTGTCGTTTTGCACTTTTAGCGCACCCTAAGGTAGTTAAACTCATACCAATGGGGTGTCATTTTTCTCCTAAGAGCACTAGCTAATGAATACAGTTGGAAATACCATGGTTTGCACACATTTCAGTACATTTGAAGGGGCAGAAATGTAAGAAAATGCCTTTTTTTTTCATTAGCGCCATCTTCTGGAGGCATTTGTGCACTCCAGGCTTGGGGTAACAAGGCAAGTAACCCATCATTAGATGCGGCAGGGTGTCTTCTTTTCAAAATAGTATGGTTTGTGTACCCTTTCTTCGCTTCTGTAGTTGTTATAACCATTTGTGTACAGACAAGTAATGTTTGAGAAAATATTAGAAAAATTTGAAGTTGTAGTAGGTGTGGTTTTGCACTTCTAGCGCCCCCTGAGGTAGTTAAACTCATACCAATGGGGTGTCATTTTTCTCCTAAGAGCACTAGCTAATGAATACAGTTGGACATACCATGGTTTGCACAGTTTTCAGTACATTTGACGGGGCAGAAATGTAAGAAAATGCTTTTTGTTTTCATTAGCGCCATCTTCTGGAGTCATTTGTGAACTCCAGGCTTGGGGTAACAAGGCAAGTCACCCATCATTAGATGCGGCAGGGTGTCTTCTTTTCAAAATGGTATGGTTTTTGTACTCTTTCTTCACTTCTGTAGTTGTTATAAACATTTGTGTACAGACAAGTAATGTTTGAGAAAATGTTAGAAAAATTTGAAGTTGTAGTAGGTGTCGTTTTGCTCTTCTAGCGCCCCCTGAGGTAGTTAAACTCATACCAATGGGGTGTCATTTTTCTCGTAGGAGCACTAGCTAATGAATACAGTTGGAAATACCATGGTTTGCACACATTTCAGTACATTTGAAGGGGCAGAAATGTAAGAAAATGCCTTTTTTTTTCATTAGCGCCATCTTCTGGAGGCATTTGTGCACTCCAGGCTTGGGGTAACAAGGCAAGTCACCCATCATTAGATGCGGCAGGGTGTCTTCTTTTCAAAATTGTATGGTTTGTGTACCCTTTCTTGGCTTCTGTAGTTGTTATAACCATTTGTGTACAGACAAGTAATGTTTGAGAAAATATTAGAAAAATTTGAAGTTGTTGTAGGTGTGGTTTTGCACTTCTAGCGCCCCCTGAGGTAGTTAAACTCATACCAACGGGGTGTCATTTTTCTCCTAAGAGCACTAGCTAATGAATACAGTTGGAAATACCATGGTTTGCCCACTTTTCAGTACATTTCACGGGGCAGAAATGTAAGAAAATTCTTTTTTTTTTAAATTAGCGCTATCTTCTGGAGGCATTTGTGAACTCCAGGCTTGGAGTAACAAGACAAGTCACCCATCATTAGATGCGGCAGGGTGTCTTCTTTTCAAAATGGTATGGTTTGTGTACTCTTTCTTCACTTCAGTAGTTGTTATAACCATTTGTGTACAGACAAGTAATGTTTGAGAAAATGTTAGAAAAATTTGAAGTTGTAGTAGGTGTGGTTTTGCACTTCTAGCGCCCCCTGAGGTAGTTAAACTCATACCAATGGGGTGTCATTTTTCTCCTACGAGCACTAGCTAATGAATACAGTTGGACATACCATGGTTTGCACACTTTTCAGTACATTTGAAGGGGCAGAAATGTAAGAAAATGCATTTTTTTTTATTTGCTCCTCCTTCAGGAGGCATTTGTGCACTCCAGGCTTGGGGTAACAAGTCTAATCACCCATCATTAGATGCGGCAGGGTGTCTTCTTTTCAAAATTGTATGGTTTGTGCCCTTTCTTCGCTTCTGGAGTTGTTATAACCATTTGTGTACAGACAAGTAATGTTTGAGAAAATATGAGAAAAATTTGAAGTTGTAGTAGGTGTGGTTTTGCACTTCTAGCGCCCCCTGAGGTAGTTAAACTCAGACCAATGGGGTGTCATTTTTCTCCTAAGAGCACTAGCTAATGAATACAGTTGGACATACCATGGTTTGCACACTTTTCAGTACATTTGACGGGGCAGAAATGTAAGAAAATGCTTTTTATTTTCATTAGCGCCATCTTCTGGAGTCATTTGTGAACTCCAGGCTTGGGGTAACAAGGCAAGCGACCCATCATTAGATGCGGCAGGGTGTCTTCTTTTCAAAATGGTATGGTTTGTGTACTCTTTCTTCACTTCTGTAGTTGTTATAACCATTTGTGTACAGACAAGTAATGTTTCAGAAAATGTTAGAAAAATTTGAAGTTGTAGTCGGTGTCGTTTTGCACTTCTAGCGCCCCCTGAGGAAGTTAAACTCATACCAGTGGGGTGTCATTTTTCTCGTAAGAGCACTAGCTAATGAATACAGTTGGAAATACCATGGTTTGCACACATTTCAGTACATTTGAAGGGGCAGAAATGTAAGAAAATGCCTTTTTTTTCCATTAGCGCCGTCTTCTGGAGGCATTTGTGCACTCCAGGCTTGGGGTAACAAGGCAAGTCACCCATCATTAGATGCAGCAGGGTGTCTTCTTTTCAAAATGGTATGGTTTGTGTACCCTTTCTTGGCTTCTGTAGTTGTTATAACCATTTGTGTACAGACAAGTAATGTTTGAGAAATATTAGAAAAATTTGAAGTTGTAGTAGGTGTGGTTTTGCACTTCTAGCGCCCCCTGAGGTAGTTAAACTCATACCAATGGGGTGTCATTTTTCTCCTAAGAGCACTAGCTAATGAATACAGTTGGAAATTCCATGGTTTGCACACATTTCAGTACATTTGACGGGGCAGAAATGTAAGAAAATGCAATTTTTTTTCCATTAGCGCCACCTTCTGGAGGCATATGTGCACTCCAGGCTTGGGATAACAAGGCAAATCACCCATCATTAGATGCGGCAGGGTGTCTTCTTTTTAAAATGGTGTGGTTTGTGTTCCCTTTCTTGGCTTCTGTAGTTGTTATAACAATTTGTGTACAGACAAGTAATGTTTGAGAAAATGTTAGAAAAATTTGAAGTTGTAGTAGGTGTCGTTTTGCACTTCTAGCGCCCCCTGAGGTAGTTAAACTCATACCAATGGGGTGTCATTTTTCTCCTAAGAGCACTAGCTAATGAATACAATTGGAAATACCATGGTTTGCACACATTTCAGTACATTTGAAGGGGCAGAAATGTAAGAAAATGCCTTTTTTTTTTCATTAGCGCCATCTTCTGGAGGCATTTGTGCACTCCAGGCTTGGGGAAACAAGTCAAGTAACCAATCATTAGATGCGGCAGGGTGTCTTCTTTTCAAAATGGTATGGTTTGTGTACCCTTTCTTCGCTTCTGGAGTTGTTATAACCATTTGTGTACAGACAAGTAATGTTTGAGAAAATATGAGAAAAAATTGAAGTTGTAGTAGGTGTGGTTTTGCACTTCTAGCGCCCCCTGAGGTAGTTAAACTCATACCAATGGGGTGTCATTTTTCTCCTATGAGCACTAGCTAATGAATACAGTTGGAAATACCATGGTTTGCACACTTTTCATTACATTTGACGGGGCAGAAATGTAAGAAAATGCTTTTTTTTTTTCATTAGCGCCATCTTCTGGAAGCATTTGTGAACTCCAGGCTTGGGGTAACAAGGCAAGTCACCCATCATTAGATGCGGCAGGGTGTCTTCTTTTCAAAATGGTATGGTTTGTGTTCCCTTTTTTCACTTCTGTAGTTATTATAACCATTTGTGCACAGACAAGTAATGTTTGAGAAAATGTTAGAAAAATTTGAAGTTGTAGTAGGTGTCGTTTTGCACTTCTACCGCCCCCTGAGGTAGTTAAACTCATACCAATGGGGTGTCATTTTTCTCGTAAGAGCACTAGCTAATGAATACAGTTGGAAATACCATGGTTTGCACACATTTCAGTACATTTGAACGGGCAGAAATGTAAGAAAATGCCTTTTTTTTTCATTAGCGCCATCTTCTGGAGGCATTTGTGCACTCCAGGCTTGGGGTAACAAGGCAAGTCACCCATCATTAGATGCGGCAGGGTGTCTTCTTTTCAAAATGGTGTAGTTTGTGTACTCTTTCTTCACTTCTGTAGTTGTTATAACCATTTGTGTACAGACAAGAAATGTTTGAGAAAATATTAGAAAAATTAGAAGTTGTAGTAGGTGTGGTTTTGCACTTCTAGCGCCCCCTGAGGCAGTTAAACTCATACCAATGGGGTGTCATTTTTCTCCTAAGAGCACTAGCTAATGAATACATTTGGAAATACCATGGTTTGCACACATTTCAGTACATTTGAAGGGGCAGAAATGTAAGAAAATGCCTTTTTTTTTCATTAGCGCCATCTTCTGGAGGCATTTGTGCACTCCAGGCTTGGGGTAACAAGGCAAGTAACCCATCATTAGATGCGGCAGGGTGTCTTCTTTTCAAAATGGTATGGTTTGTGTACCCTTTCTTCGCTTATGTAGTTGTTATAACCATTTGTGTACAGACAAGTAATGTTTGAGAAAATATTAGAAAAATTTGAAGTTGTAGTAGGTGTGGTTTTGCACTTCTAGCGCCCCCTGAGGTAGTTAAACTAATACCAATGGGGTTTCATTTTTCTCCTAAGAGCACTAGCTAATGAATACAGTTGGAAATACCATGGATTGCACAGATTTCAGTACATTTGACGGGACAGAAATGTAAGAAAATGCCTTTTTTTTTTCATTAGCGCCACCTTCTGGAGGCATTTGTGCACTCCAGGCTTGGGGTAACAAGGCAAATCACCCATCATTAGATGCGGCAGAGTGTCTTCTTTTCAAAATGGTGTGGTTTGTGTTCCCTTTCTTGGCTTCTGTAGTTGTTATAACCATTTGTGTACAGACAAGTAATGTTTGAGAAAATGTTAGAAAAATTTGAAGTTGTAGTAGGTGTCGTTTTGCACTTCTAGCGCCCCCTGAGGTAGTTAAACTCATACCAATGGGGTGTCATTTTTCTCCTAAGAGCACTAGCTAATGAATACAATTGGAAATACCATGGTTTGCACACATTTCAGTACATTTGAATGGGCAGAAATGTAAGAAAATGCCTTTTATTTTTCATTAGCGCCATCTTCTGGAGGCATTTGTGCACTCCAGGCTTGGGGTAACAAGTCAAGTAACCCATCATTAGATGCGGCAGGGTGTCTTCTTTTCAAAATGGTATGGTTTGTGTTCCCTTTCTTCGCTTCTGGAGTTGTTATAACCATTTGTGTACAGACAAGTAATGTTTGAGAAAATATTAGAAAAATTTGAAGTTGTAGTAGGTGTGGTTTTGCACTTCTAGCGCCCCCTGAGGTAGTTAAACTCATACCAATGGGGTGTCATTTTTCTCCTAAGAGCACTAGCTAATGAATACAGTTGGACATACCATGGTTTGCACACTTTTCAGTACATTTGACGGGGCAGAAATGTAAGAAAATGCTTTTTATTTTCATTAGCGCCATCTTCTGGAGTCATTTGTGAACTATAGGCTTGGGGTAACAAGGCAAGCGACCCATCATTAGATGCGGCAGGGTGTCTTCTTTTCAAAATGGTATGGTTTGTGTACTCTTTCTTCACTTCTGTAGTTGTTATAACCATTTGTGTACAGACAAGTAATGTTTGAGAAAATGTTAGAAAAATTTGAAGTTGTAGTAGGTGTCGTTTTGCACTTCTAGCGCCCCCTGAGGTAGTTAAACTCATACCAATGGGGTGTCATTTTTCTCGTAAGAGCACTAGCTAATGAATACAGTTGGAAATACCATGGTTTGCACACATTTCAGTACATTTGAAGGGGCAGAAATGTAAGAAAATGCCTTTTTTTTTCATTAGCGCCGTCTTCTGGAGGCATTTGTGCACTCCAGGCTTGGGGTAACAAGGCAAGTCACCCATCATTAGATGCAGCAGGGTGTCTTCTTTTCAAAATGGTATGGTTTGTGTACCCTTTCTTGGCTTCTGTAGTTGTTATAACCATTTGTGTACAGACAAGTAATGTTTGAGAAATATTAGAAAAATTTGAAGTTGTAGTAGGTGTGGTTTTGCACTTCTAGCGCCCCCTGAGGTAGTTAAACTCATACCAATGGGGTGTCATTTTTCTCCTAAGAGCACTAGCTAATGAATACAGTTGGAAATTCCATGGTTTGCACACATTTCAGTATATTTGACGGGGCAGAAATGTAAGAAAATGCAATTTTTTTTCCATTAGCGCTTCCTTCTGGAGGCATTTGTGCACTCCAGGCTTGGGGTAACAAGGCAAGTCACCCATCATTAGATGCGGCAGGGTGTCTTCTTTTCAAAATGCTATGGTTTGTGTACCCTTTCTTAACTTCTGTAGTTATTATAACCATTTGTGTACAGACAAGTAATGTTTGAGAAAATGTTAGAAAAATTTGAAGTTGTAGTAGGTGTCGTTTTGCACTTCTAGCGCCCCCTGAGGTAGTTAAACTCATACCAATGGGGTGTCATTTTTCTCCGATGAGCACTAGCTAATGAATACAGTTGGAAATACCATGGTTTGCACACTTTTCAGTACATTTGACGGGGCAGAAATGTAAGAAAATGCTTTTTATTTTTCATTAGCGCCATCTTCTGGAGGCATTTGTGAACTCCAGGCTTGGGGTAACAAGGCAAGTCACCCATCATTAGATGCGGCAGGGTGTCTTCTTTTCAAAATGGTATGGTTTGTGTTCCCTTTTTTCACTTCTGTAGTTATTATAACCATTTGTGTACAGACAAGTAATGTTTGAGAAAATGTTAGAAAAATTTGAAGTTGTAGTAGGTGTCGTTTTGCACTTCTACCGCCCCCTGAGGTAGTTAAACTCATACCAATGGGGTGTCATTTTTCTCGTAAGAGCACTAGATAATGAATACAGTTGGAAATACCATGGTTTGCACACATTTCAGAACATTTGAAGGGGCAGAAATGTAAGAAAATGCCTTTTTTTTTCATTAGCGTCATCTTCTGGAGGCATTTGTGCACTCCAGGCTTGGGGTAACAAGGCAAGTAACCCATTATTAGATGCGGCAGGGTGTCTTCTTTTCAAAATGGTATGGTTTGTGTTCCCGTTCTTGGCTTCTGTAGTTGTTATAACCATTTTTGTACAGACAAGTAATGTTTGAGAGAATATTAGAAAAATTTGAAGTTGTAGTAGGTGTGGTTTTGCACTTCTAGCGCCCCCTGAGGTAGTTAAACTCATACCAATGGGCTGTCAGTTTTCTCCTAAGAGCAGTAGCTAATGAATACAGTTGGACATACCATGGTTTGCACACTTTTCAGTACATTTGACGGGGCAGAAATGTAAGAAAATGCTTTTTATTTTCATTAGCGCCATCTTCTGGAGTCATTTGTGAACTCCAGGCTTGGGTTAACAAGGCAAGCGACCCATCATTAGATGCGGCAGGGTGTCTTCTTTTCAAAATGGTATGGTTTGTGTACTCTTTCTTCACTTCTGTAGTTGTTATAACCATTTGTGTACAGACAAGTAATGTTTGAGAAAATGTTAGAAAAATTTGAAGTTGTAGTAGGTGTTGTTTTGCACTTCTAGCACCCCCTGAGGTAGTTAAACTCATACCAATGGGGTGTCATGTTTCTCGTAAGAGCACTAGCTAATGAATACAGTTGGAAATACCATGGTTTGCACACATTTCAGTACATTTGAAGGGGCAGAAATGTAAGAAAATGCCTTTTTTTTTCATTAGCGCCGTCTTCTGGAGGCATTTGTGCACTCCAGGCTTGGGATAACAAGGCAAGTCACCCATCATTAGATGCAGCAGGGTGTCTTCTTTTCAAAATGGTATGGTTTGTGTACCCTTTCTTGGCTTCTGTAGTTGTTATAACCATTTGTGTACAGACAAGTAATGTTTGAGAAATATTAGAAAAATTTGAAGTTATAGTAGGTGTGGTTTTGCACTTCTAGCGCCCCCTGAGGTAGTTAAACTCATACCAATGGGGTGTCATTTTTCTCCTAAGAGCACTAGCTAATGAATACAGTTGGAAATTCCATGGTTTGCACACATTTCAGTACATTTGGCGGGGCAGAAATGTAAGAAAATGCAATTTTTTTTCCATTAGCGCCACCTTCTGGAGGCATTTGTGCACTCCAGGCTTGGGATAACAAGGCAAATCACCCATCATTAGATGCGGCAGGGTGTCTTCTTTTCAAAATGGTGTGGTTTGTGTTCCCTTTCTTGGCTTCTGTAGTTGTTATAACCATTTGTGTACAGACAAGTAATGTTTGAGAAAATGTTAGATAAATTTGAAGTTGTAGTAGGTGTCGTTTTGCACTTCTAGCGCCCCCTGAGGTAGTTAAACTCATACCAATTGGGTGTCATTTTTCTCCTAAGAGCACTAGCTAATGAATACAATTGTAAATACCATGGTTTGCACACATTTCAGTACATTTGACGGGGCAGAAATGTAAGAAAATGCAATTTTTTTTCCATTAGCGCCACCTTCTGGAGGCATTTGTGCACTCCAGGCTTGGGATAACAAGGCAAATCACCCATCATTAGATGCGGCAGGGTGTCTTCTTTTTAAAATGGTGTGGTTTATGTTCCCTTTCTTGGCTTCTGTAGTTGTTATAACCATTTGTGTACAGACAAGTAATGTTTGAGAAAATGTTAGAAAAATTTGAAGTTGTAGTAGGTGTCGTTTTGCACTTCTAGCGCCCCCTGAGGTAGTTAAACTCATACCAATTGGGTGTCATTTTTCTCCTAAGAGCACTAGCTAATGAATACAATTGTAAATACCATGGTTTGCACACATTTCAGTACATTTGAAGGGGCAGAAATGTAAGAAAATGTCTTTTTTTTTTCATTAGCGCCATTTTCTGGAGGCATTTGTGCACTCCAGGCTTGGGGTAACAAGTCAAGTAACCCATCATTAGATGCGGCAGGGTGTCTTCTTTTCAAAATGGTATGGTTTGTGTTCCCTTTCTTCGCTTCTGGAGTTGTTATAACCATTTGTGTACAGACAAGTAATGTTTGAGAAAATATTAGAAAAATTTGAAGTTGTAGTAGGTGTGGTTTTGCACTTCTAGCGCCCCCTGAGGTAGTTAAACTCATACCAATGGGGTGTCATTTTTCTCCTAAGAGCACTAGCTAATGAATACAGTTGGACATACCATGGTTTGCACACTTTTCAGTACATTTGACGGGGCAGAAATGTAAGAAAATGCTTTTTATTTTCATTAGCGCCATCTTCTGGAGTCATTTGTGAACTCCAGGCTTTGGGTAACAAGGCAAGCGACCCATTATTAGATGCGGCAGGGTGTCTTCTTTTCAAAATGGTATGGTTTGTGTACTCTTTCTTCACTTCTGTAGTTGTTATAACCATTTGTGTACAGACAAGTAATGTTTGAGAAAATGTTAGAAAAATTTGAAGTTGTAGTAGGTGTCGTTTTGCACTTCTAGCGCCCCCTGAGGTAGTTAAACTCATACCAATGGGGTGTCATTTTTCTCGTAAGAGCACTAGCTAATGAATACAGTTGGAAATACCATGGTTTGCACACATTTCAGTACATTTGAAGGGGCAGAAATGTAAGAAAATGCCTTTTTATTTCATTAGCGCCGTCTTCTGGAGGCATTTGTGCACTCCAGGCTTGGGGTAACAAGGCAAGTCACCCATCATTAGATGCAGCAGGGTGTCTTCTTTTCAAAATGGTGTGGTTTATGTTCCCTTTCTTGGCTTCTGTAGTTGTTATAACCATTTGTGTACAGACAAGTAATGTTTGAGAAAATGTTAGAAAAATTTGAAGTTGTAGTAGGTGTCGTTTTGCACTTTTAGCGCACCCTAAGGTAGTTAAAGTCATACCAATGGGGTGTCATTTTTCTCCTAAGAGCACTAGCTAATGAATACAGTTGGAAATTCCATGGTTTGCACACATTTCAGTACATTTGACGGGGCAGAAATGTAAGAAAATGCAATTTTTTTTCCATTAGCGCCACCTTCTGGAGGCATTTGTGCACTCCAGGCTTGGGATAACAAGGCAAATCACCCATCATTAGATGCGGCAGGGTGTCTTCTTTTCAAAATGGTGTGGTTTATGTTCCCTTTCTTGGCTTCTGTAGTTGTTATAACCATTTGTGTACAGACAAGTAATGTTTGAGAAAATGTTAGAAAAATTTGAAGTTGTAGTAGGTGTCGTTTTGCACTTCTAGCGCCCCCTGAGGTAGTTAAACTCATACCAATGGGGTGTCATTTTTCTCCTAAGAGCACTAGCTAATGAATACAATAGGAAATACCATGGTTTGCACACATTTCAGTACATTTGAAGGGGCAGAAATGTAAGAAAATGCCTTTTTTTTTTCATTAGCGCCATCTTCTGGAGGCATTTGTGCACTCCAGGCTTGGGGTAACAAGTCAAGTAACCCATCATTAGATGCGGCAGGGTGTCTTCTTTTCAAAATTGTATGGTTTGTGCCCTTTCTTCGCTTCTGGAGTTGTTATAACCATTTGTGTACAGACAAGTAATGTTTGAGAAAATATGAGAAAAATTTGAAGTTGTAGTAGGTGTGGTTTTGCACTTCTAGCGCCCCCTGAGGTAGTTAAACTCATACCAATGGGGTGTCATTTTTCTCCTATGAGCACTAGCTAATGAATACAGTTGGAAATACCATGGTTTGCACGCTTTTCAGTACATTTGACGGGGCAGAAATGTAAGAAAATGCTTTTTTTTTTCATTAGCGCCATCTTCTGGAAGCATTTGTGAACTCCAGGCTTGGGGTAACAAGGCAAGTCACCCATCATTAGATGCGACAGGGTGTCTTCTTTTCAAAATGGTATGGTTTGTGTTCCCTTTTTTCACTTCTGTAGTTATTATAACCATTTGTGTACAGACAAGTAATGTTTGAGAAAATATGAGAAAAATTTGAAGTTGTAGTAGGTGTGGTTTTGCACTTCTAGCGCCCCCTGAGGTAGTTAAACTCATACCAATGGGGTGTCATTTTTCTCCTATGAGCACTAGCTAATGAATACAGTTGGAAATACCATGGTTTGCACGCTTTTCAGTACATTTGACGGGGCAGAAATGTAAGAAAATGCTTTTTTTTTTTCATTAGCGCCATCTTCTGGAAGCATTTGTGAACTCCAGGCTTGGGGTAACAAGGCAAGTCATCCATCATTAGATGCGACAGGGTGTCTTCTTTTCAAAATGGTATGGTTTGTGTTCCCTTTTTTCACTTCTGTAGTTATTATAACCATTTGTGTACAGACAAGTAATGTTTGAGAAAATGTTAGAAAAATTTGAAGTTGTAGTAGGTGTCGTTTTGCACTTCTACCGCCCCCTGAGGTAGTTAAATTCATACCAATGGGGTGTCATTTTTCTCGTAAGAGCACTTGCTAATGAATACAGTTGGAAATACCATGGTTTGCACACATTTCAGTACATTTGAAGGGGCAGAAATGTAAGAAAATGCCTTTTTTTTTCATTAGCGCCATCTGCTGGAGGCATTTGTGAACTCCAGGCTTGGAGTAACAAGGCAAGTCACCCATCATAGGATGCGGCAGGGTGTCTTCTTTTCAAAATGGTATGGTTTGTGTACTCTTTCTTCACTTCTGTAGTTGTTATAACCATTTGTGTACAGACAAGTAATGTTTGAGAAAATATTAGAAAAATTTGTAGTTGTTGTTGGTGTGGTTTTGCACTTCTAGCGCCCCCTGGGGTAGTTAAACTCATACCAATGGGGTGTCATTTTTCTCCTAAGAGCACTATCTAATGAATACAGTTGGAAATACTACTATGGTTTGCACACATTTCAGTACATTTGACGGGGCAGAAATGTAAGAAAATGCCTTTTTTTTTCATTAGCTCCATCTTCGGGAGGCATTTGTGCACTCCAGGCTTGGGGTAACAAGGCAAGTCACCCATCATTAGATGCGGCAGGGTGTCTTCTTTTCAAAATGGTGTAGTTTGTGTACTCTTTCTTCAATTCTGTAGTTGTTATAACCATTTGTGTACAGACAAGTAATGTTTGAGAAAATGTTAGAAAAATTTGAAGTTGTAGTAGGTGTCGTTTTGCACTTCTAGCGCCCCCTGAGGTAGTTAAACTCATAGTAATGGGGTGTCATTTTTCTCGTAAGAGCACTAGCTAATGAATACAGTTGGAAATACCATGGTTTGCACACATTTCAGTATATTTGAAGGGGCAGAAATGTAAGAAAATGCCTTTTTTTTTCATTAGCGCCATCTTCTGGAGGCATTTGTGCACTCCAGGCTTGGGGTAACAAGGCAAGTCACCCATCATTAGATGCGGAAGGGTGTCTTCTTTTCAAAATGGTATGGTTTGTGTACCCTTTCTTGACTTCTGTAGATGTTATAATCATTTGTGTACAGACAAGTAATGTTTGAGAAAATATTAGAAAAATTTGAAGTTGCAGTAGGTGTGGTTTTGCACTTCTAGCGCCCCCTGAGGTAGTTAAACTCATACCAATGGGGTGTCATTTTTCTCCTAAGAGCACTAGCTAATGAATACAGTTGGAAATACCATGGTTTGCACACATTTCATTACATTTGATAGGGCAGAAATGTAAGAAAATGCCTTTTTTTTTCATTAGCGCCATCTTCTGGAGGCATTTGTGCACTCCAGGCTTGGGGTAACAAGGCAAGTAACCCATCATTAGATGCGGCAGGGTGTCTTCTTTTCAAAATGGTATGGTTTGTGTACCCTTTCTTCGCTTCTGTAGTTGTTATAACCATTTGTGTACAGACAAGTAATGTTTGAGAAAATATTAGAAAAATTTGAAGTTGCAGTAGGTGTGGTTTTGCACTTCTAGCGCCCCCTGAGGTAGTTAAACTCATACCAATGGGGTGTCATTTTTCTCCTAAGAGCACTAGCTAATGAATACAGTTGGAAATACCATGGTTTGCACACTTTTCAGTACATTTGACGGTGCAGAAATGTAAGAAAATGCTTTTTTTTTTTAATTAGCGCCATCTTCTGGAGGCATTTGTGAACTCCAGGCTTGGAGTAACAAGGCAAGTCACCCATCATTAGATGCGGCAGGGTGTCTTCTTTTCAAAATGGTATGGTTTGTGTACTCTTTCTTCACTTCTGTAGTTATTATAACCATTTGTGTACAGACAAGTAATGTTTGAGAAAATATTAGAAAAATTTGTAGTTGTTGTTGGTGTGGTTTTGCACTTCTAGCGCCCCCTGAGGTAGTTAAACTCATACCAATGGGGTGTCATTTTTCTCCTAAGAGCACTAGCTAATGAATACAGTTGGAAATACCATGGTTTGCACACATTTCAGTAGATCTGACGGGGCAGAAATGTAAGAAAATGCAATTTTTTTTTCCATTAGCGGCACCTTCTGGAGGCATTTGTGCACTCCACGCTTGGGGTAACAATGCAAATCACCCATCATTAGATGTGGCAGGGTGTCTTCTTTTCAAAATGTGATGGTTTGTGTGCCCTTTCTTCACTTCTGTAGTTATTATAACCATTTGTGTACAGACAAGTAATGTTTGGGAAAATGTCAGAAAAATTTGAAGTTGTAGTAGGTGTCGTTTTGCACTTCTAGCGCCCCCTGAGGTAGTTAAACTCATACCAATGGGGTGTCATTTTTCTCCTAAGAGCACTAGCTAATGAATACAGTTGGAAATACCATGGTTTGCAAACATTTCAGTACATTTGACGGGGCAGAAATGTAAGAAAATGCCTTTTTTTTTTCATTAGCGCAACTTTCTGGAGGCATTTGTGCACTCCAGGCTTGGGGTAACAAGGCAAGTCACCCATCATTAGATGCGGCAGGGTGTCTTCTTTTCAAAATGTTATGGTTTGTGTACCCTTTTTTCACTTCTGTAGTTATTGTAACCATTTGTGTACAGACAAGTAATGTTTGAGAAAATATGAGAAAAATTTGAAGTTGTAGTAGGTGTGATTTTGCACTTCTAGCGCCCCCTGAAGTAGTTAAACTCATACCAATGGGGTGTCATTTTTCTCCTATGAGCACTAGCTAATGAATACAGTTGGAAATACCATGGTTTGCACACTTTTCAGTACATTTGACGGGGCAGAAATGTAAGAAAATGCTTTTTTTTTTTCATTAGCGCCATCTTCTGGAGGCATTTGTGAACTCCAGGCTTGGGGTAACAAGGCAAGTCACCCATTATTAGATGCGGCAGGGTGTCTTCTTTTCAAAATGGTATGGTTTGAGTTCCCTTTTTTCACTTCTGCAGTTATTATAACCATTTGTGTACAGACAAGTAATGTTTGAGAAAATGTTAGAAAAATTTGAAGTTGTAGTAGGTGTCGTTTTGCACTTCTACCGCCCCCTGAGGTAGTTAAACTCATACCAATGGGGTGTCATTGTCATTGACGGGGCAGAAATGTAAGAAAATGCTTTTTTTTTTTCATTAGCGCCATCTTCTGGAGGCATTTGTGAACTCCAGGCTTGGGGTAACAAGGCAAGTCACCCATCATTAGATGCGGCAGGGTGTCTTCTTTTCAAAATGGTATGGTTTGTGTTCCCTTTTTTCACTTCTGTAGTTATTATAACCATTTGTGTACAGACAAGTAATGTTTGAGAAAATGTTAGAAAAATTTGAAGTTGTAGTAGGTGTCGTTTTGCACTTCTACCGCCCCCTGAGGTAGTTAAACTCATACCAATGGGGTGTCATTTTTCTCGTAAGAGCACTAGCTAATGAATACAGTTGGAAATACCATGGTTTGCACACATTTCAGTACATTTGAAGGGGCAGAAATGTAAGAAAATGCCTTTTTTTTTCATTAGCGCCATCTTCTGGAGGCATTTGTGCACTCCAGGCTTGGGGTAACAAGGCAAGTCACCCATCATTAGATGCGGCAGGGTGTCTTCTTTTCAAAATGGTGTAGTTTGTGTACTCTTTCTTCACTTCTGTAGTTGTTATAACCATTTGTGTACAGACAAGTAATGTTTGAGAAAATATTAGAAAAATTTAAAGTTGTAGTAGGTGTGGTTTTGCACTTCTAGCGCCCCCTGAGGTAGT
Organism: Rhinophrynus dorsalis; assembly: GCA_037306005.1. Lineage (NCBI taxonomy): Eukaryota > Metazoa > Chordata > Amphibia > Anura > Rhinophrynidae > Rhinophrynus > Rhinophrynus dorsalis. Next base: position 246,515 of record JBBDGT010000042.1, on the reverse strand, counting down.
TAAACTCATACCAATGGGGTGTCATTTTTCTCCTAAGAGCACTAGCTAATGAATACATTTGGAAATACCATGGTTTGCACACATTTCAGTACATTTGAAGGGGCAGAAATGTAAGAAAATGCCTTTTTTTTTCATTAGCGCCATCTTCTGGAGGCATTTGTGCACTCCAGGCTTGGGGTAACAAGGCAAGTAACCCATCATTAGATGCGGCAGGGTGTCTTCTTTTCAAAATGGTATGGTTTGTGTACCCTTTCTTCGCTTCTGTAGTTGTTATAACCATTTGTGTACAGACAAGTAATGTTTGAGAAAATATTAGAAAAATTTGAAGTTGCAGTAGGTGTGGTTTTGCACTTCTAGCGCCCCCTGAGGTAGTTAAACTCATACCAATGGGGTGTCATTTTTCTCCTAAGAGCACTAGCTAATGAATACAGTTGGAAATACCATGGTTTGCACACTTTTCAGTACATTTGACGGTGCAGAAATGTAAGAAAATGCTTTTTTTTTTTAATTAGCGCCATCTTCTGGAGGCATTTGTGAACTCCAGGCTTGGAGTAACAAGGCAAGTCACCCATCATTAGATGCGGCAGGGTGTCTTCTTTTCAAAATGGTATGGTTTGTGTACTCTTTCTTCACTTCTGTAGTTGTTATAACCATTTGTGTACAGACAAGTAATGTTTGAGAAAATATTAGAAAAATTTGAAGTTGTAGTAGGTGTGGTTTTGCACTTCTAGCGCCCCCTGAGGTAGTTAAACTCATACCAATGGGGTGTCATTTTTATCCTAAGAGCACTAGCTAATGAATACAGTTGGAAATACCATGGTTTGCACACATTTCAGTACATTTGACGGGGCAGAAATGTAAGAAAATGCAATTTTTTTTTTCCATTAGCGGCACCTTCTGGAGGCATTTGTGCACTCCACGCTTGGGGTAACAAGGCAAATCACCCATCATTAGATGTGGCAGGGTGTCTTCTTTTCAAAATGTGATGGTTTGTGTGCCCTTTCTTCACTTCTGTAGTTATTATAACCATTTGTGTACAGACAAGTAATGTTTGAGAAAATGTCAGAAAAATTTGAAGTTGTAGTAGGTGTCGTTTTGCACTTCTAGCGCCTCCTGAGGTAGTTAAACTCATACCAATGGGTGTCATTTTTCTCCTAAGAGCACTAGCTAATGAATACAGTTGGAAATACCATGGTTTGCAAACATTTCAGAACATTTGACGGGGCAGAAATGTAAGAAAATGCCTTTTTTTTTTCATTAGCGCCACCTTCTGGAGGCATTTGTGCACTCCAGGCTTGGGGTAACAAGGCAAGTCACCCATCATTAGATGCGGCAGGGTGTCTTCTTTTCAAAATGGTATGGTTTGTGTACCCTTTTTTCACTTCTGTAGTTATTGTAACCATTTGTGTACAGACAAGTAATGTTTGAGAAAATGAAAGAAAAATTTGAAGTTGTAGTAGGTGTCGTTTTGCACTTTTAGCGCCCCCTAAGTTAGTTAAACTCATACCAATGGGGTGTCATTTTTCTCCTAAGAGCACTAGCTAATGAACACAGTTGGAAATACCATGGTTTGCACACATTTCAGTACATTTGAAGGGCAGAAATGTAAGAAATTGCCTTTTTTTTTCATTAGCGCCATCTTCTGGAGGAATTTGTGCACTCCAGGCTTGGGGTAACAAGGCAAGTACCCATCATTAGATGCGGCAGGGTGTCTTCTTTTCAAAATAGTATGGTTTGTGTACCCTTTCTTCGCTTCTGTAGTTGTTATAACCATTTGTGTACAGACAAGTAATGTTTGAGAAAATATTAGAAAAATTTGAAGTTGTAGTAGGTGTGGTTTTGCACTTCTAGCGCCCCCTGAGGTAGTTAAACTCAAACCAATGGGCTGTCATTTTTCTCCTAAGAGCACTAGCTAACGAATACAGTTGGAAATTCCATGGTTTGCAAACATTTCAGTACATTTGACGGGGCAGAAATGTAAGAAAATGCCTTTTTTTTTTCATTAGCGCCACCTTCTGGAGGCATTTGTGCACTCCAGGCTTGGGGTAACAAAGCAAGTCACCCATCATTAGATGCGGCAGGGTGTCTTCTTTTCAAAATGGTATGGTTTGTATACCCTTTATTCACTTCTGTAGTTATTGTAACCATTTGTGTACATACAAGTAATGTTTGAGAAAATGTCAGAAAAATTTGAAGTTGTAGTAGGTGTCGTTTTTGCACTTTTAGCTCCCCCTAAGGTAGTTAAACTCATACCAATGGGGTGTCATTTTTCTCCTAAGAGCACTAGCTAATGAATACAGTTGGAAATACCATGGTTTGCACACATTTCAGTACATTTGAAGGGGCAGAAATGTAAGAAAATGCCTTTTTTTTTCATTAGCGCCATCTTCTGGAGGCATTTGTGCACTCCAGGCTTGGGGTAACAAGGCAAGTACCCATCATTAGATGCGGCAGGGTGTCTTCTTTTCAAAATAGTATGGTTTGTGTTCCTTTTCTTCGCTTCTGTAGTTGTTATAACCATTTGTGTACAGACAAGTAATGTTTGAGAAAATATTAGAAAAATATGAAGTTGTAGTAGGTGTGGTTTTGCACTTCTAGCGCCCCCTGAGGTAGTTAAACTCATACCAATGGGGTGTCATTTTTCTCCTAAGAGCACTAGCTAATGAATACAGTTGGACATACCATGGTTTGCACACTTTTCAGTAAATTTGACGGGGCAGAAATGTAAGAAAATGCTTTTTTGTTTTCATTAGCGCCATCTTCTGGAGGCATTTGTGCACTCCAGGCTTGGGGTAACAAGGCAAGTCACCCATCATTAGATGCGGCAGGGTGTCTTCTTTTCAAAATGGTGTAGTTTGTGTACTCTTTCTTCACTTCTGTAGTTGTTATAACCATTTGTGTACAGACAAGTAATGTTTGAGAAAATATTAGAAAAATTTGAAGTTGTAGTAGGTGTGGTTTTGCACTTCTAGCGCCCCCTGAGGTAGTTAAACTCATACCAGTGGGGTGTCATTTTTCTCCTAAGAGCACTAGCTAATGAATACATTTGGAAATACCATGGTTTTGCACACATTTCAGTACATTTGAAGGGGCAGAAATGTAAGAAAATGCCTTTTTTTTTTCATTAGCGCCATCTTCTGGAGGCATTTGTGCACTCCAGGCTTGGGGTAACAAGGCAAGTAACCCATCATTAGATGCGGCAGGGTGTCTTCTTTTCAAAATGGTATGGTTTGTGTACCCTTTCTTCGCTTCTGTAGTTGTTATAACCATTTGTGTACAGACAAGTAATGTTTGAGAAAATATTAGAAAAATTTGAAGTTGCAGTAGGTGTGGTTTTTGCACTTCTAGCGCCCCCTGAGGTAGTTAAACTCATACCAATGGGGTGTCATTTTTCTCCTAAGAGCACTAGCTAATGAATACAGTTGGAAATACCATGGTTTGCACACTTTTCAGTACATTTGACGGTGCAGAAATGTAAGAAAATGCTTTTTTTTTTTAATTAGCGCCATCTTCTGGAGGCATTTGTGAACTCCAGGCTTGGAGTAACAAGGCAAGTCACCCATCATTAGATGCGGCAGGGTGTCTTCTTTTCAAAATGGTATGGTTTGTGTACTCTTTCTTCACTTCTGTAGTTGTTATAACCATTTGTGTACAGACAAGTAATGTTTGAGAAAATATTAGAAAAATTTGAAGTTGTAGTAGGTGTGGTTTTGCACTTCTAGCGCCCCCTGAGGTAGTTAAACTCATACCAATGGGGTGTCATTTTTCTCCTAAGAGCACTAGCTAATGAATACAGTTGGAAATACCATGGTTTGCCCACTTTTCAGTACATTTGACGGGGCAGAAATGTAAGAAAATGCTTTTTTTTTTTTAAATTAGCGCCATCTTCTGGAGGCATTTGTGAACTCCAGTCTTGGAGTAACAAGGCAAGTCACCCATCATTAGATGCGGCAGGGTGTCTTCTTTTCAAAATGTGATGATTTGTGTGCCCTTTCTTCACTTCTGTAGTTATTATAACCATTTGTGTACAGACAAGTAATGTTTGAGAAAATGTCAGAAAAATTTGAAGTTGTTGTAGGTGTGGTTTGCACTTCTAGCGCCCCCTGAGGTAGTTAAACTAATACCAATGGGGTGTCATTTTTCTCCGATGAGCACTAGCTAATGAATACAGTTGGAAATACCATGGTTTGCACACATTTCAGTACATTTGACGGGGCAGAAATGTAAGAAAATGCCTTTTTTTTTTAAATTAGCGCCATCTTCTGGAGGCATTTGTGAACTCCAGTCTTGGAGAAACAAGGCAAGTCACCCATCATTAGATGCGGCAGGGTGTCTTCTTTTCAAAATGTGATGATTTGTGTGCCCTTTCTTCACTTCTGTAGTTATTATAACCATTTGTGTACAGACAAGTAATGTTTGAGAAAATGTCAGAAAAATTTGAAGTTGTAGTAGGTGTGATTTTGCACTTCTAGCGCCCCCTGAAGTAGTTAAACTCATACCAATGGGGTGTCATTTTTCTCCTATGAGCACTAGCTAATGAATACAGTTGGAAATACCATGGTTTGCACACATTTCAGTACATTTGACGGGGCAGAAATGTAAGAAAATGCCTTTTTTTTTTCATTAGCGCCACCTTCTGGAGGCATTTGTGAACTCCAGGCTTGGGGTAACAAGGCAAGTCACCCATCATTAGATGCGGCAGGGTGTCTTCTTTTCAAAATGGTATGGTTTGTGTACCCTTTTTTCACTTCTGTAGTTATTGTAACCATTTGTGTACAGACAAGTAATGTTTGAGAAAATGAAAGAAAAATTTGAAGTTGTGGTAGGTGTCGTTTTGCACTTTTAGCGCCCCCTAAGGTAGTTAAACTCATACCAATGGGGTGTCATTTTTCTCCTAAGAGCACTAGCTAATGAAAACAGTTGGAAATACCATGGTTTGCACACATTTCAGTACATTTGAAGGGGCAGAAATGTAAGAAAATGCCTTTTTTTTTCATTAGCGCCATCTTCTGGAGGCATTTGTGCACTCCAGGCTTGGGGTAACAAGGCAAGTAACCCATCATTAGATGCGGCAGGGTGTCTTCTTTTCAAAATGGTATGGTTTGTGTACCCTTTCTTCGCTTCTGTAGTTGTTATAACCATTTGTGTACAGACAAGTAATGTTTGAGAAAATATTAGAAAAATTTGAAGTTGTAGTAGGTGTGGTGTTGCACTTCTAGCGCCCCCTGAGGTAGTTAAACTCATACCAATGGGGTGTCATTTTTCTCCTATGAGCACTAGCTAATGAATACAGTTGGAAATACCATGGTTTGCACACTTTTCAGTACATTTGACGGGGCAGAAATGTAAGAAAATGCTTTTTTTTTTCCATTAGCGCCATCTTCTGGAGACATTTGTGAACTCCAGGCTTGAAGTAACAAGGCAAGTCACCCATCATTAGATGCGGCAGGGTGTCTTCTTTTCAAAATGGTATGGTTTGTGTTCCCTTTTTTCACTTCTGTAGTTATTGTAACCATTTGTGTACAGACAAGTAATGTTTGAGAAAATGAAAGAAAAATTTGAAGTTGTGGTAGGTGTCGTTTTGCACTTTTAGCGCCCCCTAAGGTAGTTAAACTCATACCAATGGGGTGTCATTTTTCTCCTAAGAGCACTAGCTAATGAATACAGTTGGAAATAATATGGTTTGCACACATTTCAGTACATTTGAAGGGGCAGAAATGTAAGAAAATGCCTTTTTTTTTCATTAGCGCCATCTTCGGGAGGCATTTGTGCACTCCAGGCTTGGGGTAACAAGGCAAGTCACCCATCATTAGATGCGGCAGGGTGTCTTCTTTTCAAAATGGTGTAGTTTGTGTACTCTTTCTTCAATTCTGTAGTTGTTATAACCATTTGTGTACAGACAAGTAATGTTTGAGAAAATGTTAGAAAAATTTGAAGTTGTAGTAGGTGTCGTTTTGCACTTCTAGCGCCCCCTGAGGTAGTTAAACTCATAGTAATGGGGTGTCATTTTTCTCGTAAGAGCACTAGCTAATGAGTACAGTTGGAAATACCATGGTTTGCACACATTTCAGTACATTTAAAGGGGCAGAAATGTAAGAAAATGCCTTTTTTTTTCATTAGCGCCATCTTCTGGAGGCATTTGTGCACTCCAGGCTTGGGGTAACAAGGCAAGTCACCCATCATTAGATGCGGAAGGGTGTCTTCTTTTCAAAATGGTATGGTTTGTGTACCCTTTCTTGACTTCTGTAGATGTTATAATCATTTGTGTACAGACAAGTAATGTTTGAGAAAATATTAGAAAAATTTGAAGTTGTAGTAGGTGTGGTTTTGCACTTCTAGCGCCCCCTGAGGTAGTTAAACTCATACCAATGGGGTGTCATTTTTCTCCTAAGAGCACTAGCTAATGAATACATTTGGAAATACCATGGTTTGCACACATTTCAGTACATTTGATAGGGCAGAAATGTAAGAAAATGCCTTTTTTTCATTAGCGCCATCTTCTGGAGGCATTTGTGCACTCCAGGCTTGGGGTAACAAGGCAAGTAACCCATCATTAGATGCGGCAGGGTGTCTTCTTTTCAAAATGGTATGGTTTGTGTACCCTTTCTTCGCTTCTGTAGTTGTTATAACCATTTGTGTACAGACAAGTAATGTTTGAGAAAATATTAGAAAAATTTGAAGTTGCAGTAGGTGTGGTTTTGCACTTCTAGCGCCCCCTGAGGTAGTTAAACTCATACCAATGGGGTGTCATTTTTCTCCTAAGAGCACTAGCTAATGAATACAGTTGGAAATACCATGGTTTGCACACTTTTCAGTACATTTGACGGTGCAGAAATGTAAGAAAATGCTTTTTTTTTTAAATAGCGCCATCTTCTGGAGGCATTTGTGAACTCCAGGCTTGGAGTAACAAGGCAAGTCACCCATCATTAGATGCAGCAGGGTGTCTTCTTTTCAAAATGGTATGGTTTGTGTACTCTTTCTTCACTTCTGTAGTTATTATAACCATTTGTGTACAGACAAGTAATGTTTGAGAAAATATTAGAAAAATTTGAAGTTGTTGTTGGTGTGGTTTTGCACTTCTAGCGCCCCCTGAGGTAGTTAAACTCATACCAATGGGGTGTCATTTTTCTCCTAAGAGCACTAGCTAATGAATACAGTTGGAAATTCCATGGTTTGCACACATTTCAGTGCATCTGACGGGGCAGAAATGTAAGAAAATGCAATTTTTTTTTCCATTAGCGGCACCTTCTGGAGGCATTTGTGCACTCCACGCTTGGGGTAACAAGGCAAATCACCCATCATTAGATGTGGCAGGGTGTCTTCTTTTCAAAATGTGATGGTTTGTGTGCCCTTTCTTCACTTCTGTAGTTATTATAACCATTTGTGTACAGACAAGTAATGTTTGAGAAAATTTCAGAAAAATTTGAAGTTGTAGTAGGTGTCGTTTTGCACTTCTAGCGCCCCCTGAGGTAGTTAAACTCATACCAATGGGGTGTCATTTTTCTCCTAAGAGCACTAGCTAATGAATACAGTTGGAAATACCATGGTTTGCAAACATTTCAGTACATTTGACGGGGCAGAAATGTAAGAAAATACCTTTTTTTTTTCATTAGCGCAACTTTCTGGAGGCATTTGTGCACTCCAGGCTTGGGGTAACAAGGCAAGTCACCCATCATTAGATGCGGCAGGGTGTCTTCTTTTCAAAATGTTATGGTTTGTGTACCCTTTTTTCACTTCTGTAGTTATTGTAACCATTTGCGTACAGACAAGTAATGTTTGAGAAAATATGAGAAAAATTTGAAGTTGTAGTAGGTGTGATTTTGCACTTCTAGCGCCCCCTGAAGTAGTTAAACTCATACCAATGGGGTGTCATTTTTCTCCTATGAGCACTAGCTAATGAATACAGTTGGAAATACCATGGTTTGCACACTTTTCAGTACATTTGACGGGGCAGAAATGTAAGAAAATGCTTTTTTTTTTTCATTAGCGCCATCTTCTGGAGGCATTTGTGAACTCCAGGCTTGGGGTAACAAGGCAAGTCACCCATTATTAGATGCGGCAGGGTGTCTTCTTTTCAAAATGGTATGGTTTGTGTTCCCTTTTTTCACTTCTGTAGTTATTATAACCATTTGTGTACAGACAAGTAATGTTTGAGAAAATGTTAGAAAAATTTGAAGTTGTAGTAGGTGTCGTTTTGCACTTCTACCGCCCCCTGAGGTAGTTAAACTCATACCAATGAGGTGTCATTGTCATTGACGGGGCAGAAATGTAAGAAAATGCTTTTTTTTTTCATGAGCGCCATCTTCTGGAGGCATTTGTGAACTCCAGGCTTGGGGTAACAAGGCAAGTCACCCATCATTAGATGCGGCAGGGTGTCTTCTTTTCAAAATGGTATGGTTTGTGTTCCCTTTTTTCACTTCTGTAGTTATTATAACCATTTGTGTACAGACAAGTAATGTTTGAGAAAATGTTAGAAAAATTTGAAGTTGTAGTAGGTGTCGTTTTGCACTTCTACCGCCCCCTGAGGTAGTTAAACTCATACCAATGGGGTGTCATTTTTCTCGTAAGAGCACTAGCTAATGAATACAGTTGGAAATACCATGGTTTGCACACATTTCAGTACATTTGAAGGGGCAGAAATGTAAGAAAATGCCTTTTTTTTTCATTAGCGCCATCTTCTGGAGGCATTTGTGCACTCCAGGCTTGGGGTAACAAGGCAAGTCACCCATCATTAGATGCGGCAGGGTGTCTTCTTTTCAAAATGGTGTAGTTTGTGTACTCTTTCTTCACTTCTGTAGTTGTTATAACCATTTGTGTACAGACAAGTAATGTTTGAGAAAATATTAGAAAAATTTGAAGTTGTAGTAGGTGTGGTTTTGCACTTCTAGCGCCCCCTGAGGTAGTTAAACTCATACCAATGGGGTGTCATTTTTCTCCTAAGAGCACTAGCTAATGAATACATTTGGAAATACCATGGTTTGCACACATTTCAGTACATTTGAAGGGGCAGAAATGTAAGAAAATGCCTTTTTTTTTCATTAGCGCCATCTTCTGGAGGCATTTGTGCACTCCAGGCTTGGGGTAACAAGACAAGTAACCCATCATTAGCTGCGGGAGGGTGTCTTCTTTTCAAAATGGTGTGGTTTGTGTTCCCTTATATCACTTCTGTAGTCATTATAACCATTTGTGTACAGACAAGTAATGTTTGAGAAAATGTTTGAAAAATTTGAAGTTGTAGTAGGTGTCGTGTTGCACTTCTAGCGCCCCCTGATGTAGTTAAACTCATACCAATGGGGTGTCATTTTTCTCCTAAGAGCACTAGCTAATGAAAACACTTGGAAATACCATGGTTTGCACACTTTTCAGTACATTTGACGGGTTCAGAAATGGAAGAAAATGCTTTTTTTTTTCATTAGCGCCATCTTCTGGAGGCATTTGTGAACTCCAGGCTTGGGGTAACAAGGCAAGTCATCCATCATTAGATGCGGCAGGGTGTCTTCTTTTCAAAATGGTATGGTTTGTGTACTCTTTCTTCACTTCTGTAGTTTTTATAACCATTTGTGTACAGACAAGTAATGTTTGAGAAAATGTTAGAAAAATTTGAAGTTGTAGTAGGTGTCGTTTTGCACTTCTAGCGCCCCCTGAGGCAGTTAAACTCATACCAATGGGGTGTCATTTTTCTCGTAAGAGCACTATCTAATGAATACAGTTGGAAATACCATGGTTTGCACACATTTCAGTACATTTGAAGGGGCAGAATTGTAAGAAAATGCCTTTTTTTTTCATTAGCGCCGTCTTCTGGAGGCATTTGTGCACTCCAGGCTTGGGGTAACAAGGCAAATCACCCCTCATTAGATGCGGCAGGGTGTCTTCTTTTCAAAATGGTGTGGTTTGTGTGCCCTTTCTTCACTTCTGTAGTTATTATAACCATTTGTGTACAGACAAGTAATGTTTGAGAAAATGTTAGAAAAATTTGAAGTTGTAGTAGGTGTCGTTTTGCACTTCTAGCGCCCCCTGAGGTAGTTAAACTGATACCAATGGGGTGTCATTTTTCTCCTAAGAGCACTAGCTAATGAATACACTTGGAAATACCATGGTTTGCACACATTTCAGTACATTTGAAGGGGCAGAAATGTAAGAAAATGCCTTTTTTTTTCATTAGTGCCATCTTCTGGAGGCATTTGTGCACTCCAGGCTTGGGGTAACAAGGCAAGTAACCCATCATTAGATGCGTCAGGGTGTCTTCTTTTCAAAATGGTATGGTTAGTGTTCCCTTTCTTCCCTTCTGTAGTTGTTATAACCATTTGTGTACAGAGAAGTAATGTTTGAGAAAATATTAGAAAAATTTGAAGTTGCAGTAGGTGTGGTTTTGCACTTCTAGCCCCCCCTGAGGTAGTTAAACTCATACCAATGGGGTGTCATTTTTCTCCTAAGAGCACTAGCTAATGAATACAGTTGGAAATACCATGGTTTGCATACTTTTCAGTACATTTGACGGGGCAGAAATGTAAGAAAATGCTTTTTTTTTTTCATTAGAGCCATCTTCTGGAGGCATTTGTGAACTCCAGGCTTGGGGTAACAAGGCAAGTCACCCATCATTAGATGCGGCAGGGTGTCTTCTTTTCAAAATGGTATGGTTTGTGTGCTCTTTCTTCACTTCTGTAGTTGTTATAACCATTTGTGTACAGACAAGTAATGTTTGAGAAAATATTAGAAAAATTTGAAGTTGTTGTAGGTGTGGTTTTGCACTTCTAGCGCCCCCTGAGGTAGTTAAACTTATACCAATGAGGTGTCATTTATCTCCTAACAGCACTAGCTAATGAATACAGTTGGAAATACCATGGTTTGCACACTTTTCAGTACATTTGACGGGGCAGAAATGTAAGAAAATGCTTTTTTTTTTTCATTAGCGCCATCTTCTGGAGGCATTTGTGAACTCCAGGCTTGGGGTAACAAGGCAAGTAACCCATCATTAGTTGCGGCAGGGTGTCTTCTTTTCAAAATGGTATGGTTTGTGTACCCTTTCTTCGCTTCTGTAGTTGTTATAACCATTTGTGTACAGACAAGTAATGTTTGAGAAAATATTAGAAAAATTTGAAGTTGTAGTAGGTGTGGTTTTGCACTTCTAGCGCCCCCTGAGGTAGTTAAACTCATACCAATGGGGTGTCATTTTTCTCCTAAGAGCACTAGCTAATGAATACAGTTGAAAATACAATGGTTTGCACACATTTCAGTACATTTGAAGGGGCAGAAATGTAAGAAATTGCCTTTTTTTTTCATTAGCGCCATCTTCTGGAGGAATTTGTGCACTCCAGGCTTGGGGTAACAAGGCAAGTAACCCATCATTAGATGCGGCAGGGTGTCTTCTTTTCAAAATGGTATGGTTTGTGTACCCTTTCTTCGCTTCTGTAGTTGTTATAACCATTTGTGTACAGACAAGTAATGTTTGAGAAAATATTAGAAAAATTTGAAGTTGTTGTAGGTGTGGTTTTGCACTTCTAGCGCCCCCTGAGGTAGTTAAACTCATACCAATGGGGTGTCATTTTTCTCCTAAGAGCACTAGCTAATGAATACAGTTGGAAATACCATGGTTTGCACACATTTCAGTACATTTGACGGGGCAGAAATGTAAGAAAATGCAATTTTTTTTTCCATTAGCGGCACCATCTGGAGGCATTTGTGCACTCCAGGCTTGGGGTAACAAGGCAAATCACCCATCATTAGATGCGGCAGGGTGTCTTCTTTTCAAAATGTTATGGTTTGTGTGCCCTTTCTTCACTTCTGTAGTTATTATAACCATTTGTGTACAGACAAGTAATGTTTGAGAAAATGTCAGAAAAATTTGAAGTTGTAGTAGGTGTGGTTTTGCACTTCTAGCGCCCCCTGAGGTAGTTAAACTCATACCAATGGGGTGTCATTTTTCTCCTAAGAGCACTAGCTAATGAATACAGTTGGACATACCATGGTTTGCACACTTTTCAGTACATTTGACGGGGCAGAAATGTAAGAAAATGCTTTTTGTTTTCATTAGCGCCATCTTCTGGAGTCATTTGTGAACTCCAGGCTTGGGGTAACAAGGCAAGTCACCCATCATTAGATGCGGCAGGGTGTCTTCTTTTCAAAATGGTATGGTTTTCGTACTCTTTCTTCACTTCTGTAGTTGTTATAACCATTTGTGTACAGACAAGTAATGTTTGAGAAAATGTTAGAAAAATTTGAAGTTGTAGTAGGTGTGGTTTTGCACTTCTAGCGCCCCCTGAGGTAGTTAAACTCATACCAATGGGGTGTCATTTTTCTCCTAAGAGCACTAGCTAATGAATACAGTTGGAAATACCATGGTTTGCACACATTTCAGTACATTTGACGGGGCAGAAATGTAAGAAAATGCCTTTTTTTTTCATTAGCGCCATCTTCTGGAGGCATTTGTGCACTCCAGGCTTGGGGTAACAAGGCAAGTACCCATCATTAGATGCGGCAGGGTGTCTTCTTTTCAAAATGGTATGGTTTTTGTACTCTTTCTTCGCTTCTGTAGTTGTTATAACCATTTGTGTACAGACAAGTAATGTTTGAGAAAATATTAGAAAAATTTGAAGTTGTAGTGGGTGTGGTTTTGCACTTCTAGTGCCCCCTGAGGTAGTTAAACTCATACCAATGGGGTGTCATTTTTCTCCTAAGACCACTATCTAATGAATACAGTTGGGCATACCATGGTTTGCACACTTTTCAGTACATTTGACGGGGCAGAAATGTAAGAAAATGCTTTTTGTTTTCATTAACGCCATTTTCTGGAGTCATTTGTGAACTCCAGGCTTGGGGTAACAAGGCAAGTCACCCATCATTAGATGTGGCAGGGTGTCTTCTTTTCAAAATGGTATGCTTTTTGCTCTCTTTCTTCACTTCTGTAGTTGTTATAACCATTTGTGTACAGACAAGTAATGTTTGAGAAAATATTAGAAAAATTTGAAGTTGCAGTAGGTGTGGTTTTGCACTTCTAGCGCCCCCTGAGGTAGTTAAACTCATACCAATGGGGTGTCATTTTTCTCCTAAGAGCACTAGCTAATGAATACAGTTGGAAATACCATGGTTTGCACACTTTTCAGTACATTTGACGGTGCAGAAATGTAAGAAAATGCTTTTTTTTTTTTAATCAGCGCCATCTTCTGGAGTCATTTGTGAACTCCAGGCTTGGAGTAACAAGGCAAGTCACCCATCATTAGATGCGGCAGGGTGTCTTCTTTTCAAAATGGTATGGTTTGTGTACTCTTTCTTCACTTCTGTAGTTGTTATAACCATTTGTGTACAGACAAGTAATGTTTGAGAAAATATTAGAAAAATTTGAAGTTGTTGTAGGTGTGGTTTTGCACTTCTAGCGCCCCCTGAGGTAGTTAAACTCATACCAATGGGGTGTCATTTTTCTCCTAAGAGCACTAGCTAATGAATACAGTTGGAAATACCATGGTTTGCACACATTTCAATACATTTGACGGGGCAGAAATGTAAGAAAATGCAATTTTTTTTTCCATTAGCGGCACCTTCTGGAGGCATTTGTGCACTCCAGGCTTGGGGTAACAAGGCAAATCACCCATCATTAGATGCGGCAGGGTGTCTTCTTTTCAAAATGTGATGATTTGTGTGCCCTTTCTTCACTTCTGTAGTTATTATAACCATTTGTGTACAGACAAGTAATGTTTGAGAAATTGTCAGAAAAATTTGAAGTTGTAGTAGGTGTCGTTTTGCACTTCTAGCGCCCCCTGAGGTAGTTAAACTCATACCAATGGGGTGTCATTTTTCTCCTAAGAGCACTAGCTAATGAATACAGTTGGAAATACCATGGTTTGCACACATTTCAGTACATTTGACGGGGCAGAAATGTAAGAAAATGTCTTTTTTTTTTCATTAGCGCCACCTTCTGGAGACAATTGTGCACTCCAGGCTTGGGGTAACAAGGCAAGTCACCCATCATTAGATGCGGCAGGGTGTCTTCTTTTCAAAATGGTATGGTTTGTGTACCCTTTTTTCACTTCTGTAGTTATTGTAACCATTTGTGTACAGACACGTAATGTTTGAGAAAATGAAAGAAAAATTTGAAGTTGTAGTACGTGTCGTTTTGCACTTTTAGCGCACCCTAAGGTAGTTAAACTCATACCAATGGGGTGTCATTTTTCTCCTAAGAGCACTAGCTAATGAATACAGTTGGAAATACCATGGTTTGCACACATTTCAGTACATTTGACGGGGCAGAAATGTAAGAAAATGCAATTTTTTTTTCCATTAGCGGCACCATCTGGAGGCATTTGTGCACTCCAGGCTTGGGGTAACAAGGCAAATCAACCATCATTAGATGCGGCAGGGTGTCTTCTTTTCAAAATGTTATGGTTTGTGTGCCCTTTCTTCACTTCTGTAGTTATTATAACCATTTGTGTACAGACAAGTAATGTTTGAGAAAATGTCAGAAAAATTTGAAGTTGTAGTAGGTGTGGTTTTGCACTTCTAGCGCCCCCTGAGGTACTTAAACTCATACCAATGGGGTGTCATTTTTCTCCTAAGAGCACTAGCTAATGAATACAGTTGGACATACCATGGTTTGCACACTTTTCAGTACATTTGACGGGGCAGAAATGTAAGAAAATGCTTTTTGTTTTCATTAGCGCCATCTTCTGGAGTCATTTGTGAACTCCAGGCTTGGGGTAACAAGGCAAATCAACCATCATTAGATGCGGCAGGGTGTCTTCTTTTCAAAATGTGATGATTTGTGTGCCCTTTCTTCACTTCTGTAGTTATTATAACCATTTGTGTACAGACAAGTAATGTTTGAGAAATTGTCAGAAAAATTTGAAGTTGTAGTAGGTGTCGTTTTGCACTTCTAGCGCCCCCTGAGGTAGTTAAACTCAAACCAATGGGGTGTCATTTTTCTCCTAAGAGCACTAGCTAATGAATACAGTTGGAAATACCATGGTTTGCACACATTTCAGTACATTTGACGGGGCAGAAATGTAAGAAAATGTCTTTTTTTTTTCATTAGCGCCACCTTCTGGAGACAATTGTGCACTCCAGGCTTGGGGTAACAAGGCAAGTCACCCATCATTAGATGCGGCAGGGTGTCTTCTTTTCAAAATGGTATGGTTTGTGTACCCTTTTTTCACTTCTGTAGTTATTGTAACCATTTGTGTACAGACACGTAATGTTTGAGAAAATGAAAGAAAAATTTGAAGTTGTAGTACGTGTCGTTTTGCACTTTTAGCGCACCCTAAGGTAGTTAAACTCATACCAATGGGGTGTCATTTTTCTCCTAAGAGCACTAGCTAATGAATACAGTTGGAAATACCATGGTTTGCACACATTTCAGTACATTTGACGGGGCAGAAATGTAAGAAAATGCAATTTTTTTTTCCATTAGCGGCACCATCTGGAGGCATTTGTGCACTCCAGGCTTGGGGTAACAAGGCAAATCACCCATCATTAGATGCGGCAGGGTGTCTTCTTTTCAAAATGTTATGGTTTGTGTGCCCTTTCTTCACTTCTGTAGTTATTATAACCATTTGTGTACAGACAAGTAATGTTTGAGAAAATGTCAGAAAAATTTGAAGTTGTAGTAGGTGTGGTTTTGCACTTCTAGCGCCCCCTGAGGTACTTAAACTCATACCAATGGGGTGTCATTTTTCTCCTAAGAGCACTAGCTAATGAATACAGTTGGACATACCATGGTTTGCACACTTTTCAGTACATTTGACGGGGCAGAAATGTAAGAAAATGCTTTTTGTTTTCATTAGCGCCATCTTCTGGAGTCATTTGTGAACTCCAGGCTTGGGGTAACAAGGCAAGTCACCCATCATTAGATGCGGCAGGGTGTCTTCTTTTCAAAATTGTATGGTTTTTGTACTCTTTCTTCACTTATGTAGTTGTTATAACCATTTGTGTACAGACAAGTAATGTTTGAGAAAATGTTAGAAAAATTTGAAGTTGTAGTAGGTGTGGTTTTGCACTTCTAGCGCCCCCTGAGGTAGTTAAACTCATACCAATGGGGTGTCATTTTTCTCCTAAGAGCACTAGCTAATGAATACAGTTGGAAATACCATGGTTTGCACACATTTCAGTACATTTGAAGGGGCAGAAATGTAAGAAAATGCCTTTTTTTTTCATTAGCGCCATCTTCTGGAGGCATTTGTGCACTCCAGGCTTGGGGTAACAAGGCAAGTACCCATCATTAGATGCGGCAGGGTGTCTTCTTTTCAAAATGGAATGGTTTTTGTACTCTTTCTTCGCTTCTGTAGTTGTTATAACCATTTGTGTACAGACAAGTAATGTTTGAGAAAATATTAGAAACATTTGAAGTTGTAGTGGGTGTGGTTTTGCACTTCTAGTGCCCCCTGAGGTAGTTAAACTCATACCAATGGGGTGTCATTTTTCTCCTAAGACCACTATTTAATGAATACAGTTGGACATACCATGGTTTGCACACTTTTCAGTACATTTGACGGTGCAGAAATGTAAGAAAATGCTTTTTTTTTTTTAATTAGCGCCATCTTCTGGAGTCATTTGTGAACTCCAGGCTTGGAGTAACAAGGCAAGTCACCCATCATTAGATGCGGCAGGGTGTCTTCTTTTCAAAATGGTATGGTTTGTGTACTCTTTCTTCACTTCTGTAGTTGTTATAACCATTTGTGTACAGACAAGTAATGTTTGAGAAAATATTAGAAAAATTTGAAGTTGTTGTAGGTGTGGTTTTGCACTTCTAGCGCCCCCTGAGGTAGTTAAACTCATACCAATGGGGTGTCATTTTTCTCCTAAGAGCACTAGCTAATGAATACAGTTGGAAATACCATGGTTTGCACACATTTCAATACATTTGACAGGGGCAGAAATGTAAGAAAATGCAATTTTTTTTTCCATTAGCGGCACCTTCTGGAGGCATTTGTGCACTCCAGGCTAGGGGTAACAAGGCAAATCACCCATCATTAGATGGGGCAGGGTGTCTTCTTTTCAAAATGTGATGGTTTGTGTGCCCTTTCTTCACTTCTGTAGTTATTATAACCATTTGTGTACAGACAAGTAATGTTTGAGAAATTGTCAGAAGAATTTGAAGTTGTAGTAGGTTTCGTTTTGCACTTCTAGCGCCCCCTGAGGTAGTTAAACTCATACCAATGGGGTGTCATTTTTCTCCTAAGAGCACTAGCTAATGAATACAGTTGGAAATACCATGGTTTGCACACTTTTCAGTACATTTGACGGGGCAGAAATGTAAGAAAATGCCTTTTTTTTTTCATTAGCGCCACCTTCTGGAGGCATTTGTGCACTCCAGGCTTGGGGTAACAAGGCAAGTCACCCATCATTAGATGCGGCAGGGTGTCTTCTTTTCAAAATGGTATGGTTTGTGTAACCTTTTTACACTTCTGTAGTTATTGTAACCATTTGTGTACAGACAAGTAATGTTTGAGAAAATGAAAGAAAAATTTGAAGTTGTAGTACGTGTCGTTTTGCACTTTTAGCGCACCCTAAGGTAGTTAAACTCATACCAATGGGGTGTCATTTTTCTTCTAAGAGCACTAGCTAATGAATACAGTTGGAAATACCATGGTTTGCACACATTTCAGTACATTTGACGGGGCAGAAATGTAAGAAAATGCCTTTTTTTTTTCATTAGCGCCACCTTCTGGAGGCATTTGTGCACTCCAGGCTTGGGGTAACAAGGCAAGTCACCCATCATTAGATGCGGCAGGGTGTCTTCTTTTCAAAATGGTATGGTTTGTGTACCCTTTTTTCACTTCTGTAGTTATTGTAACCATTTGTGTACAGACAAGTAATGTTTGAGAAAATGAAAGAAAAATTTGAAGTTGTAGTACGTGTCGTTTTGCACTTTTAGCGCACCCTAAGGTAGTTAAACTCATACCAATGGGGTGTCATTTTTCTCCTAAGAGCACTAGCTAATGAATACAGTTGGAAATATCATGGTTTGCACACATTTCAGTACATTTGAAGGGGCAGAAATGTAAGAAAATGCCTTTTTTTTACATTAGCGCCATCTTCTGGAGGCATTTGTGCACTCCAGGCTTGGGGTAACAAGGCAAATCACCCATCATTAGATGCGACAGGGTGTCTTCTTTTCAAAATGTGATGGTTTGTGTGCCCTTTCTTCACTTCTGTAGTTATTATAACCATTTGTGTACAGACAAGTAATGTTTGAGAAAATGTCAGAAAAATTTGAAGTTGTAGTAGGTGTGGTTTTGCACTTCTAGCGCCCCCTGAGGTAGTTAAACTCATACCAATGGGGTGTCATTTTTCTCCTAAGAGCACTAGCTAATGAATACAGTTGGAAATACCATGGTTTGCACACATTTCAGTACATTTGACGGGGCAGAAATGTAAGAAAATGCCTTTTTTTTTTCATTAGCGCCACCTTCTGGAGGCATTTGTGCACTCCAGGCTTGGGGTAACAAGGCAAGTCACTCATCATTAGATGCGGCAGGGTGTCTTCTTTTCAAAATGGTATGGTTTGTGCACCCTTTTTTCACTTATGTACTTATTGTAACCATTTGTGTACAGACAAGTAATGTTTGAGAAAAGGAAAGAAAAATTTGAAGTTGTACTAGGTGTCGTTTTGCACTTTTAGCGCACCCTAAGGTAGTTAAACTCATACCAATGGGGTGTCATTTTTCTCCTAAGAGCACTAGCTAATGAATACAGTTGGAAATACCATGGTTTGCACACATTTCAGTACATTTGAAGGGGCAGAAATGTAAGAAAATGCCTTTTTTTTTCATTAGCGCCATCTTCTGGAGGCATTTGTGCACTCCAGGCTTGGGGTAACAAGGCAAGTAACCCATCATTAGATGCGGCAGGGTGTCTTCTTTTCAAAATAGTATGGTTTGTGTACCCTTTCTTCGCTTCTGTAGTTGTTATAACCATTTGTGTACAGACAAGTAATGTTTGAGAAAATATTAGAAAAATTTGAAGTTGTTGTAGGTGTGGTTTTGCACTTCTAGCGCCCCCTGAGGTAGTTAAACTCATACCAATGGGGTGTCATTTTTCTCCTAAGAGCACTAGCTAATGAATACAGTTGGACATACCATGGTTTGCACAGTTTTCAGTACATTTGACGGGGCAGAAATGTAAGAAAATGCTTTTTGTTTTCATTAGCGCCATCTTCTGGAGTCATTTGTGAACTCCAGGCTTGGGGTAACAAGGCAAGTCACCCATCATTAGATGCGGCAGGGTGTCTTCTTTTCAGAATGGTATGGTTTTTGTACTCTTTCTTCACTTCTGTAGTTGTTATAACCATTTGTGTACAGACAAGTAATGTTTGAGAAAATGTCAGAAAAATTTGAAGTTGTAGTAGGTGTCGTTTTGCACTTCTAGCGCCCCCTGAGGTAGTTAAACTCATACCAATGGGGTGTCATTTTTCTCGTAAGAGCACTAGCTAATGAATACAGTTGGAAATACCATGGTTTGCACACATTTCAGTACATTTGACGGGGCAGAAATGTAAGAAAATGCCTTTTTTTTTCATTAGCGCCATCTTCTGGAGGCATTTGTGCACTCCAGGCTTGGGGTAACAAGGCAAGTCACCCATCATTAGATGCGGCAGGGTGTCTTCTTTTCAAAATTGTATGGTTTGTGTACCCTTTCTTGGCTTCTGTAGTTGTTATAACCATTTGTGTACAGACAAGTAATGTTTGAGAAAATATTAGAAAAATTTGAAGTTGTAGTAGGTGTGGTTTTGCACTTCTAGCGCCCCCTGAGGTAGTTAAACTCATACCAATGGGGTGTCATTTTTCTCCTAAGAGCACTAGCTAATGAATACAGTTGGAAATACCATGGTTTGCACACATTTCAGTACATTTGAAGGTGCAGAAATGTAAGAAAATGCCTTTTTTTTTCATTAGCGCCATCTTCTGGAGGCATTTGTGCACACCAGGCTTAGGGTAACAAGACAAGTAACCAATCATTAGATGCGGCAGGGTGTCTTCTTTTCAAAATGGTATGGTGTGTGTACCCTTTCTTCGCTTCTGTAGTTGTTATAACCATTTGTGTACAGACAAGTAATGTTTGAGAAAATATTAAAAAAATTTGAAGTTGTTGTAGGTGTGGTTTTGCACTTCTAGCGCCCCCTGAGGTAGTTAAACTCATACCAATGGGGTGTCATTTTTCTCCTAAGAGCACTAGCTAATGAATACAGTTGGAAATACCATGGTTTGCCCACTTTTCAGTACATTTCACGGGGCAGAAATGTAAGAAAATGCTTTTTTTTTTAAATTAGCGCCATCTTCTGGAGGCATTTGTGAACTCCAGGCTTGGAGTAACAAGACAAGTCACACATCATTAGATGCGGCAGGGTGTCTTCTTTTCAAAATGGTATGGTTTGTGTACTCTTTCTTCACTTCTGTAGTTGTTATAACCATTTGTGTACAGACAAGTAATGTTTGAGAAAATATTAGAAAAATTTGAAGTTGTTGTAGGTGTGGTTTTGCACTTCTAGCGCCCCCTGACGTAGTTAAACTAATACCAATGGGGTGTCATTTTTCTCCAAAGAGCACTAGCTAATGAATACAGTTGGAAATACCATGGTTTGCACACATTTCAGTACATTTGAAGGGGCAGAAATGTAAGAAAATGCAATTTTTTTTTCCATTAGCGGCACCTTCTGGAGGCATTTGTGCACTCCAGGCTTGGGGTAACAAGGCAATTCACCCATCATTAGATGCGGCAGGGTGTCTTCTTTTCAAAATGTGATGGTTTGTGTGCCCTTTCTTCACTTCTGTAGTTATTATAACCATTTGTGTACAGACAAGTAATGTTTGAGAAAATGTCAGAAAAATTTGAAGTTGTACTAGGTGTCGTTTTGCACTTCTAGCGTCCCCTGAGGTAGTTAAACTCATACCAATGGGGTGTCATTTTTCTCCTAAGAGCACTAGCTAATGAATACAGTTGGAAATACCATGGTTTGCACACATTTCAGTACATTTGACGGGGCAGAAATGTAAGAAAATGCCTTTTTTTTTTCATTAGCGCCACCTTCTGGAGGCATTTGTGAACTCCAGGCTTGGGGTAACAAGGCAAATCACCCATCATTAGATGCGGCAGGGTGGCTTCTTTTCAAAATGGTATGGTTTGTGTACCCTTTTTTCACTTCTGTAGTTATTGTAACCATTTGTGTACAGACAAGTAATGTTTGAGAAAGTGAAAGAAAAATTTGAAGTTGTGGTAGGTGTCGTTTTGCACTTTTAGCGCCCCCTAAGGTATTTAAACTCATACCAATGGGGTGTCATTTTTCTCCTAAGAGCACTAGCTAATGAATACAGTAGGAAATAGAATGGTTTGCACACATTTCAGAACATTTGAAGGGGCACAAATGTAAGAAAATGCCTTTTTTTTTCATTAGCGCCATCTTCTGGAGGCATTTGTGCACTCCAGGCTTGGGGTAACAAGGCAAGTAACCCATCATTAGATGCGGCAGGGTGTCTTCTTTTCAAAATGGTATGGTTTGTGTTCCCTTTCTTGGCTTCTGTAGTTGTTATAACCATTTGTGTACAGACAACTAATGTTTGAGAAAATATGAGAAAAATTTGAAGTTGTAGTAGGTGTGGTTTTGCACTTCTAGCGCCCCCTGAGGTAGTTAAACTCATACCAATGGGGTGTCATTTTTCTCCTAAGAGCACTAGCTAATGAATACAGTTGGAAATTCCATGGTTTGCACACATTTCAGTACATTTGACGGGGCAGAAATGTAAGAAAATGCAATTTTTTTTCCATTAGCGCCACCTTCTGGAGGCATTTGTGCACTCCAGGCTTGGGATAATAAGGCAAATCACCCATCATTAGATGCGGCAGGGTGTCTTCTTTTTAAAATGGTGTGGTTTGTGTTCCCTTTCTTGGCTTCTGTAGTTGTTATAACCATTTGTGTACAGACAAGTAATGTTTGAGAAAATGTTAGAAAAATTTGAAGTTGTAGTAGGTGTCGTTTTGCACTTCTAGCGCCCCCTGAGGTAGTTAAACTCATACCAATGGGGTGTCATTTTTCTCCTAAGAGCACTAGCTAATGAATACAATTGGAAATACCATGGTTTGCACACATTTCAGTACATTTGAAGGGGCAGAAATGTAAGAAAATGTCTTTTTTTTTTCATTAGCGCCATCTTCTGGAGGCATTTGTGCACTCCAGGCTTGGGGTAACAAGTCAAGTAACCAATCATTAGATGCGGCAGGGTGTCTTCTTTTCAAAATGGTATGGTTTGTGTACCCTTTCTTCGCTTCTGGAGTTGTTATAACCATTTGTGTACAGACAAGTAATGTTTGAGAAAATATGAGAAAAAATTGAAGTTGTAGTAGGTGTGGTTTTGCACTTCTAGCGCCCCCTGAGGTAGTTAAACTCATACCAATGGGGTGTCATTTTTCTCCTATGAGCACTAGCTAATGAATACAGTTGGAAATACCATGGTTTGCACACTTTTCATTACATTTGACGGGGCAGAAATGTAAGAAAATGCTTTTTTTTTTTTAATTAGCGCCATCTTCTGGAAGCATTTGTGAACTCCAGGCTTGGGGTAACAAGGCAAGTCACCCATCATTAGATGCGGCAGGGTGTCTTCTTTTCAAAATGGTATGGTTTGTGTTCCCTTTTTTCACTTCTGTAGTTATTATAACCATTTGTGCACAGACAAGTAATGTTTGAGAAAATGTTAGAAAAATTTGAAGTTGTAGTAGGTGTCGTTTTGCACTTCTACCGCCCCCTGAGGTAGTTAAACTCATACCAATGGGGTGTCATTTTTCTCGTAAGAGCACTAGCTAATGAATACAGTTGGAAATACCATGGTTTGCACACATTTCAGTACATTTGAACGGGCAGAAATGTAAGAAAATGCCTTTTTTTTTCATTAGCGCCATCTTCTGGAGGCATTTGTGCACTCCAGGCTTGGGGTAACAAGGCAAGTCACCCATCATTAGATGCGGCAGGGTGTCTTCTTTTCAAAATGGTGTAGTTTGTGTACTCTTTCTTCACTTCTGTAGTTGTTATAACCATTTGTGTACAGACAAGAAATGTTTGAGAAAATATTAGAAAAATTAGAAGTTGTAGTAGGTGTGGTTTTGCACTTCTAGCGCCCCCTGAGGCAGTTAAACTCATACCAATGGGGTGTCATTTTTCTCCTAAGAGCACTAGCTAATGAATACATTTGGAAATACCATGGTTTGCACACATTTCAGTACATTTGAAGGGGCAGAAATGTAAGAAAATGCCTTTTTTTTCATTAGCGCCATCTTCTGGAGGCATTTGTGCACTCCAGGCTTGGGGTAACAAGGCAAGTAACCCATCATTAGATGCGGCAGGGTGTCTTCTTTTCAAAATGGTATGGTTTGTGTACCCTTTCTTCACTTCTGTAGTCATTATAACCATTTGTGTACAGACAAGTAATGTTTGAGAAAATGTTAGAAAAATTTGAAGTTGTAGTAGGTGTGGTTTTGCACTTGTAGCGCCCCCTGAGGTAGTTAAACTCATACCAATGGGGTGTCATTTTTCTCCTAAGAGCACTAGCTAATGAATACAGTTGGACATACCATGGTTTGCACACTTTTCAGTACATTTGACGGGGCAGAAATGTAAGAAAATGCTTTTTATTTTCATTAGCGCCATCTTCTGGAGTCATTTGTGAACTCCAGGCTTGGGGTAACAAGGCAAGCGATCCATCATTAGATGCGGCAGGGTGTCTTCTTTTCAAAATGGTATGGTTTGTGTACTCTTTCTTCACTTCTGTAGTTGTTATAACCGTTTGTGTACAGACAAGTAATGTTTGAGAAAATGTTAGAAAAATTTGAAGTTGTAGTAGGTGTCGTTTTGCACTTCTAGCGCCCCCTGAGGTAGTTAAACTCATACCAATGGGGTGTCATTTTTCTCGTAAGAGCACTAGCTAATGAATACAGTTGGAAATACCATGGTTTGCACACATTTCAGTACATTTGAAGGGGCAGAAATGTAAGAAAATGCCTTTTTTTTTCATTAGCGCCGTCTTCTGGAGGCATTTGTGCACTCCAGGCTTGGGGTAACAAGGCAAGTCACCCATCATTAGATGCAGCAGGGTGTCTTCTTTTCAATATGGTATGGTTTGTGTACCCTTTCTTGGCTTCTGTAGTTGTTATAACCATTTGTGTACAGACAAGTAATGTTTGAGAAATATTAGAAAAATTTGAAGTCGTAGTAGGTGTGGTTTTGCACTTCTAGCGCCCCCTGAGGTAGTTAAACTCATACCAATGGGGTGTCATTTTTCTCCTAAGAGCACTAGCTAATGAATACAGTTGGAAATTCCATGGTTTGCACACATTTCAGTATATTTGACGGGGCAGAAATGTAAGAAAATGCAATTTTTTTTCCATTAGCGCCACCTTCTGGAGGCATTTGTGCACTCCAGGCTTGGGATAACAAGGCAAATCACCCATCATTAGATGCGGCAGGGTGTCTTCTTTTCAAAATGGTGTGGTTTGTGTTCCCTTTCTTGGCTTCTGTAGTTGTTATAACCATTTGTGTACAGACAAGTAATGTTTGAGAAAATGTTAGAAAAATTTGAAGTTGTAGTAGGTGTCGTTTTGCACTTCTAGCGCCCCCTGAGGTAGTTAAACTCATACCAATGGGGTGTCATTTTTCTCCTAAGAGCACTAGCTAATGAATACAATTGGAAATACAATGGTTTGCACACATTTCAGTACATTTGAAGGGGCAGAAATGTAAGAAAATGCCTTTTTTTTTTCATTAGCGCCATCTTCTGGAGGCATTTGTGCACTCCAGGCTTGGGGTAACAAGTCAAGTAACCCATCATTAGATGCGGCAGGGTGTCTTCTTTTCAAAATGGTATGGTTTGTGTTCCCTTTCTTCGCTTCTGGAGTTGTTATAACCATTTGTGTACAGACAAGTAATGTTTGAGAAAATATTAGAAAAATTTGAAGTTGTAGTAGGTGTGGTTTTGCACTTCTAGCGCCCCCTGAGGTAGTTAAACTCATACCAATGGGGTGTCATTTTTCTCCTAAGAGCACTAGCTAATGAATACAGTTGGACATACCATGGTTTGCACACTTTTCAGTACATTTGACGGGGCAGAAATGTAAGAAAATGCTTTTTATTTTCATTAGCGCCATCTTCTGGAGTCATTTGTGAACTACAGGCTTGGGGTAACAAGGCAAGCGACCCATCATTAGATGCGGCAGGGTGTCTTCTTTTCAAAATGGTATGGTTTGTGTACTCTTTCTTCACTTCTGTAGTTGTTATAACCATTTGTGTACAGACAAGTAATGTTTGAGAAAATGTTAGAAAAATTTGAAGTTGTAGTAGGTGTCGTTTTGCACTTCTAGCGCCCCCTGAGGTAGTTAAACTCATACCAATGGGGTGTCATTTTTCTCGTAAGAGCACTAGCTAATGAATACAGTTGGAAATACCATGGTTTGCACACATTTCAGTACATTTGAAGGGGCAGAAATGTAAGAAAATGCCTTTTTTTTTCATTAGCGCCGTCTTCTGGAGGCATTTGTGCACTCCAGGCTTGGGGTAACAAGGCAAGTCACCCATCATTAGATGCAGCAGGGTGTCTTCTTTTCAAAATGGTATGGTTTGTGTACCCTTTCTTGGCTTCTGTAGTTGTTATAACCATTTGTGTACAGACAAGTAATGTTTGAGAAATATTAGAAAAATTTGAAGTTGTAGTAGGTGTGGTTTTGCACTTCTAGCGCCCCCTGAGGTAGTTAAACTCATACCAATGGGGTGTCATTTTTCTCCTAAGAGCACTAGCTAATGAATACAGTTGGAAATTCCATGGTTTGCACACATTTCAGTATATTTGACGGGGCAGAATTGTAAGAAAATGCAATTTTTTTTCCATTAGCGCCACCTTCTGGAGGCATTTGTGCACTCCAGGCTTGGGGTAACAAGGCAAGTCACCCATCATTAGATGCGGCAGGGTGTCTTCTTTTCAAAATGCTATGGTTTGTGTACCCTTTCTTAACCTCTGTAGTTATTATAACCATTTGTGTACAGACAAGTAATGTTTGAGAAAATGTTAGAAAAATTTGAAGTTGTAGTAGGTGTCGTTTTGCACTTCTAGCGCCCCCTGAGGTAGTTAAACTCATACCAATGGGGTGTCATTTTTCTCCTAAGAGCACTAGCTAATGAATACAATTGGAAATACAATGGTTTGCACACATTTCAGTACATTTGAAGGGGCAGAAATGTAAGAAAATGCCTTTTTTTTTTCATTAGCGCCATCTTCTGGAGGCATTTGTGCACTCCAGGCTTGGGGTAACAAGTCAAGTAACCCATCATTAGATGCGGCAGGGTGTCTTCTTTTCAAAATGGTATGGTTTGTGTTCCCTTTCTTCGCTTCTGGAGTTGTTATAACCATTTGTGTACAGACAAGTAATGTTTGAGAAAATATTAGAAAAATTTGAAGTTGTAGTAGGTGTGGTTTTGCACTTCTAGCGCCCCCTGAGGTAGTTAAACTCATACCAATGGGGTGTCATTTTTCTCCTAAGAGCACTAGCTAATGAATACAGTTGGACATACCATGGTTTGCACACTTTTCAGTACATTTGACGGGGCAGAAATGTAAGAAAATGCTTTTTATTTTCATTAGCGCCATCTTCTGGAGTCATTTGTGAACTACAGGCTTGGGGTAACAAGGCAAGCGACCCATCATTAGATGCGGCAGGGTGTCTTCTTTTCAAAATGGTATGGTTTGTGTACTCTTTCTTCACTTCTGTAGTTGTTATAACCATTTGTGTACAGACAAGTAATGTTTGAGAAAATGTTAGAAAAATTTGAAGTTGTAGTAGGTGTCGTTTTGCACTTCTAGCGCCCCCTGAGGTAGTTAAACTCATACCAATGGGGTGTCATTTTTCTCGTAAGAGCACTAGCTAATGAATACAGTTGGAAATACCATGGTTTGCACACATTTCAGTACATTTGAAGGGGCAGAAATGTAAGAAAATGCCTTTTTTTTTCATTAGCGCCGTCTTCTGGAGGCATTTGTGCACTCCAGGCTTGGGGTAACAAGGCAAGTCACCCATCATTAGATGCAGCAGGGTGTCTTCTTTTCAAAATGGTATGGTTTGTGTACCCTTTCTTGGCTTCTGTAGTTGTTATAACCATTTGTGTACAGACAAGTAATGTTTGAGAAATATTAGAAAAATTTGAAGTTGTAGTAGGTGTGGTTTTGCACTTCTAGCGCCCCCTGAGGTAGTTAAACTCATACCAATGGGGTGTCATTTTTCTCCTAAGAGCACTAGCTAATGAATACAGTTGGAAATTCCATGGTTTGCACACATTTCAGTATATTTGACGGGGCAGAAATGTAAGAAAATGCAATTTTTTTTCCATTAGCGCCACCTTCTGGAGGCATTTGTGCACTCCAGGCTTGGGGTAACAAGGCAAGTCACCCATCATTAGATGCGGCAGGGTGTCTTCTTTTCAAAATGCTATGGTTTGTGTACCCTTTCTTAACCTCTGTAGTTATTATAACCATTTGTGTACAGACAAGTAATGTTTGAGAAAATGTTAGAAAAATTTGAAGTTCTAGTAGGTGTCGTTTTGCACTTCTAGCGCCCCCTGAGGTAGTTAAACTCATACCAATGGGGTGTCATTTTTCTCCTAAGAGCACTAGCTAATGAATACAGTTGGAAATACCATGGTTTGCACACTTTTCAGTACATTTGACGGGGCAGAAATGTAAGAAAATGCTTTTTATTTTTCATTAGCGCCATCTTCTGGAGGCATTTGTGAACTCCAGGCTTGGGGTAACAAGGCAAGTCACCCATCATTAGATGCGGCAGGGTGTCTTCTTTTCAAAATGGTATGGTTTGTGTTCCCTTTTTTCACTTCTGTAGTTATTATAACCATTTGTGTACAGACAAGTAATGTTTGAGAAAATGTTAGAAAAATTTGAAGTTGTAGTAGGTGTCGTTTTGCACTTCTACCGCCCCCTGAGGTAGTTAAACTCATACCAATGGGGTGTCATTTTTCTCGTAAGAGCACTAGCTAATGAATACAGTTGGAAATACCATGGTTTGCACACATTTCAGAACATTTGAAGGGGCAGAAATGTAAGAAAATGCCTTTTTTTTTCATTAGCGTCATCTTTTGGAGGCATTTGTGCACTCCAGGCTTGGGGTAACAAGGCAAGTAACCCATCATTAGATGCGGCAGGGTGTCTTCTTTTCAAAATGGTATGGTTTGTGTTCCCGTTCTTGGCTTCTGTAGTTGTTATAACCATTTTTGTACAGACAAGTAATGTTTGAGAAAATATTAGAAAAATTTGAAGTTGTAGTAGGTGTGGTTTTGCACTTCTAGCGCCCCCTGAGGTAGTTAAACTCATACCAATGTGCTGTCAGTTTTCTCCTAAGAGCAGTAGCTAATGAATACAGTTGGACATACCATGGTTTGCACACATTTCAGTACATTTGAAGGGGCAGAAATGTAAGAAAATGCCTTTTTTTTTCATTAGCGTCGTCTTCTGGAGGCATTTGTGCACTCCAGGCTTGGGATAACAAGGCAAGTCACCCATCATTAGATGCAGCAGGGTGTCTTCTTTTCAAAATGGTATGGTTTGTGTACCCTTTCTTGGCTTCTGTAGTTGTTATAACCATTTGTGTACAGACAAGTAATGTTTGAGAAATATTAGAAAAATTTGAAGTTGTAGTAGGTGTCGTTTTGCACTTCTAGCGCCCCCTGAGGTAGTTAAACTCATACCAATGGGGTGTCATTTTTCTCCTAAGAGCACTAGCTAATGAATACAGTTGGAAATTCCATGGTTTGCACACATTTCAGTACATTTGACGGGGCAGAAATGTAAGAAAATGCAATTTTTTTTCCATTAGCGCCACCTTCTGGAGGCATTTGTGCACTCCAGGCTTGGGATAACAAGGCAAATCACCCATCATTAGATGCGGAAGGGTGTCTTCTTTTCAAAATGGTATGGTTTGTGTACCCTTTCTTGGCTTCTGTAGTTGTTATAACCATTTGTGTACAGACAAGTAATGTTTGAGAAAATGTTAGAAAAATTTGAAGTTGTAGTAGGTGTCGTTTTGCACTTCTAGCGCCCCCTGAGGTAGTTAAACTCATACCAATGGGGTGTCATTTTTCTCCTAAGAGCACTAGCTAATGAATACAGTTGGAAATTCCATGGTTTGCACACATTTCAGTACATTTGACGGGGCAGAAATGTAAGAAAATGCAATTTTTTTTCCATTAGCGCCACCTTCTGGAGGCATTTGTGCACTCCAGGCTTGGGATAACAAGGCAAATCACCCATCATTAGATGCGGCAGGGTGTCTTCTTTTCAAAATGGTGTGGTTTGTGTTCCCTTTCTTGGCTTCTGTAGTTGTTATAACCATTTGTGTACAGACAAGTAATGTTTGAGAAAATGTTAGAAAAATTTGAAGTTGTAGTAGGTGTCGTTTTGCACTTCTAGCGCCCCCTGAGGTAGTTAAACTCATACCAATGGGGTATCATTTTTCTCCTAAGAGCACTAGCTAATGAATACAATAGGAAATACCATGGTTTGCACACATTTCAGTACATTTGAAGGGGCAGAAATGTAAGAAAATGCAATTTTTTTTTCATTTGCGCCACCTTCTGGAGGCATTTGTGCACTCCAGGCTTGGGGTAACAAGGCAAATCACCCATCATTAGATGCGGCAGGGTGTCTTCTTTTCAAAATGGTGTGGTTCGTGTTCCCTTTCTCCACTTCTGTAGTTATTATAACCATTTGTGTACATACAAGTAATGTTTGAGAAAATGTTAGAAAAATTTGAAGTTGTAGTAGGTGTCGTTTTGCACTTCTAGCGCCCCCTGAGGTAGTTAAAGTCATACCAATGGGGTGTCATTTTTCTCCTAAGAGCACTTGCTAATGAATACAGTTGGAAATACCATGGTTTGCACACATTTCAGTACATTTGACGGGGCAGAAATGTAAGAAAATGCAATTTTTGTTCCATTAGCGCCACCTTCCTGAGGCATTTGTGCACTCCAGGCTTGGGGTAACAAGGCAAGTAACCCATCATTAGATGCGGCAGGGTGTCTTCTTTTCAAAATGGTATGTTTTGTGTACCCTTTCTTCACTTCTGTAGTCATTATAACCATTTGTGTACAGAAAAGTAATGTTTGAGAAAATGTTAGAAAAATTTGAAGTTGTAGTAGGTGTCGTTTTGCACTTCTAGCGCCCCCTGAGGTAGTTAAAGTCATACCAATGGGGTGTCATTTTTCTCCTAAGAGCACTTGCTAATGAATACAGTTGGAAATACCATGGTTTGCACACATTTCAGTACATTTGACGGGGCAGAAATGTAAGAAAATGCAATTTTTTTTCCATTAGCGCCACCTTCCTGAGGCATTTGTGCACTCCAGGCTTGGGGTAACAAGGCAAGTAACCCATCATTAGATGCGGCAGGGTGTCTTCTTTTCAAAATGGTATGTTTTGTGTACCCTTTCTTCACTTCTGTAGTTGTTATAACCATTTGTGTACAGACAAGTAATGTTTGAGAAAATATTTGAAAAATTTGAAGTTGTAGTAGGTGTGGTTTTGCACTTCTAGCGCCCTCTGAGGTAGTTAAACTCATACCAATGGGGTGTCATTTTTCTCCTAAGAGCACTAGCTAATGAATACAATTGGAAATACCATGGTTTGCACACATTTCAGTACATTTGACGGGGCAGAAATGTAAGAAAATGCAATTTTTTTTTCATTTGCGCCATCTTCTGGAGGCATTTGTGAACTCCAGGCTTGGGGTAACAAGGCAAGTCACCCATCATTAGATGCGGCAGGGTGTCTTCTTTTCAAAATGGTATGGTTTGTTTTCTCTTTCTTCACTTCTGTAGTTGTTATAACCATTTGTGTACAGACAAGTAATGTTTGAGAAAATATTAGAAAAATTTCAAGTTGTAGTAGGTGTGGTTTTGCACTTCTAGCGCCCCCTGAGGTAGTTAAACTCATACCAATGGGGTGTCATTTTTCTCCTAACAGCACTAGCTAATGAATACAGTTGGAAATACCATGGTTTGCACACATTTCAGTACATCTGACAGGGCAGAAATGTAAGAAAAAGCAATTTTTTTTCCATTAGCGCCACCTTCTGGAGGCATTTGTGCACTCCAGGCTTGGGGTAACAAGGCAAATCACCCATCATTAGATGCGGCAGGGTGTCTTCTTTTCAAAATGGTGTGGTTTGTGTTCCCTTTCTCCACTTCTGTAGTTATTATAACCATTTGTGTACATACAAGTAATGTTTGAGAAAATGTTAGAAAAATTTGAAGTTGTAGTAGGTGTCGTTTTGCACTTCTAGCGCCCCCTGAGGTAGTTAAAGTCATACCAATGGGGTGTCATTTTTCTCCTAAGAGCACTTGCTAATGAATACAGTTGGAAATACCATGGTTTGCACACATTTCAGTACATTTGACGGGGCAGAAATGTAAGAAAATGCAATTTTTTTTCCATTAGCGCCACCTTCCTGAGGCATTTGTGCACTCCAGGCTTGGGGTAACAAGGCAAGTAACCCATCATTAGATGCGGCAGGGTGTCTTCTTTTCAAAATGGTATGTTATGTGTACCCTTTCTTCACTTCTGTAGTCATTATAACCATTTGTGTACAGAAAAGTAATGTTTGAGAAAATGTTAGAAAAATTTGAAGTTGTAGTAGGTGTCGTTTTGCACTTCTAGCGCCCCCTGAGGTAGTTAAAGTCATACCAATGGGGTGTCATTTTTCTCCTAAGAGCACTTGCTAATGAATACAGTTGGAAATACCATGGTTTGCACACATTTCAGTACATTTGACGGGGCAGAAATGTAAGAAAATGCAATTTTTTTTCCATTAGCGCCACCTTCCTGAGGCATTTGTGCACTCCAGGCTTGGGGTAACAAGGCAAGTAACCCATCATTAGATGCGGCAGGGTGTCTTCTTTTCAAAATGGTATGTTTTGTGTACCCTTTCTTCACTTCTGTAGTCATTATAACCATTTGTGTACAGACAAGTAATGTTTGAGAAAATGTTAGAAAAATTTGAAGTTGTAGTAGGTGTCGTTTTGCACTTCTAGCGCCCCCTGAGGTAGTTAAAGTCATACCAATGGGGTGTCATTTTTCTCCTAAGAGCACTAGCTAATTAATACAGTTGGAAATACCATGGTTTGACACATTTCAGTACATCTGACGGGGCAGAAATGTAAGAAAAAGCAATTTTTTATCCATTTGCGCCACCTTCTGGAGGCATTTGTGCACTCCAGGCTTGGGGTAACAAGGCAAATCACCCATCATTAGATGCGGCAGGGTGTCTTCTTTTCAAAATGGTGTGGTTTGTGTTCCCTTTCTCCACTTCTGTAGTTATTATAACCATTTGTGTACATACAAGTAATGTTTGAGAAAATGTTAGAAAAATTTGAAGTTGTAGTAGGTGTCGTTTTGCACTTCTAGCGCCCCCTGAGGTAGTTAAAGTCATACCAATGGGGTGTCATTTTTTTCCTAAGAGCACTATCTAATGAATACAGTTGGAAATTCCATGGTTTGCACACATTTCATTACATTTGACGGGGCAGAAATGTAAGAAAATGCAATTTTTTTTCCATTAGCACCCCCTTCTGGAGGCATTTGTGCACTCCAGGCTTGGGGTAACAAGGCAAGTCACCCATCATTAGATGCGGCAGGGTGTCTTCTTTTCAAAATGGTGTGGTTTGTGTACCCTTTCTTCACTTCTGTAGTCATTATAACCATTTGTGTACAGACAAGTAATGTTTGAGAAAATGTTAGAAAAATTTGAAGTTGTAGTAGGTGTGGTTTTGCACTTCTAGCGCCCCCTGAGGTAGTTAAACTCATACCAATGGGGTGTCATTTTTCTCCTAACAGCACTAGCTAATGAATAAAGTTGGAAATACCATGGTTTGCACACATTTCAGTACATTTGACGGGGCAGAAATGTAAGAAAATGCAAGTTTTTTTTCATTTGCGCCATCTTCTGGAGGCATTTGTAAACTCCAGGCTTGGGGTAACAAGGCAAGTCACCCATCATTAGATGCGGCAGGGTGTCTTCTATTCAAAATGGTATGGTTTGTGTTCTCTTTCTTCACTTCTGTAGTTGTTATAACCATTTGTGTACAGACAAGTAATGTTTGAGAAAATATTAGAAAAATTTGAAGTTGTAGTAGGTGTGGTTTTGCACTTCTAGCGCCCCCTGAGGTAGTTAAACTCATACCAATGGGGTGTCATTTTTCTCCTAACAGCACTAGCTAATGAATACAGTTGGAAATACCATGGTTTGCACACATTTCAGTACATTTGACGGGGCAGAAATGTTAGAAAATGCAATTTTTTTTCCATTAGCACCACCTTCTGGAGGCTTTTGTGCACTCCAGGCTTGGGGTAACAAGGCAAGTCACCCATCATTAGATGCGGCAGGGTGTCTTCTTTTCAAAATGGTATGTTTTGTGTACCCTTTCTTCACTTCTGTAGTCATTATAACCATTTGTGTACAGACACGTAATGTTTGAGAAAATGTTAGAAAAATTTGAAGTTGTAGTAGGTGTCGTTTTGCACTTCTAGCGCCCCCTGAGGTAGTTAAACTCATATAAATGTGGTGTTATTTTTCTCCTAAGAGCACTAGATAAGGAATACAGTTGAAAATACCATGGTTTGCACACATTTCAGTACATTTGACGGGGCATAAATATAAGAAAATGCAATTTTTTTTTAATTAGCGCCATCTTCTGGAGGCATTTGAGAACTCCAGGCTTGGGGTAACAAGGCAAGTCACCCATCATTAGATGCGGCAGGGTGTCTTCTTTTCAAAATGGTATGGTTTGTGTACTCTTTCTTCACTTCTGTAGTTCTTATAACCATTTGTGTACAGACAAGTAATGTTTGAGAAAATATTAGAAAAATTTGAAGTTGTAGTAAGTTTCGTTTTGCACTTCTAGCGCCCCCTGAGGTAGTTAAACTCATACCAATGGGGTGTCATTTTTCTCCTAAGAGCACTAGCTAATGAATACAGTTGGAAATACCATGGTTTGCACACATTTCAGTACATTTGACGGGGCAGAAATGTAAGAAAATGCAATTTTTTTTCCATTAGCGCCACCTTCTGGAGGCATTTGTGCACTCCAGGCTTGGGGTAACAAGGCAAGTCACCCATCATTAGATGCGGCAGGGTGTCTTCTTTTCAAAATGCTATGGTTTGTGTACCCTTTCTTCACTTCTGTAGTTATTATAACCATTTGTGTACAGACAAGTAATGTTTGAGAAAATATTAGAAAAATTTTAAGTGTAGTAGGTGTCATTTTGCACTTCTAGCGCCCCCTGAGGTAGTTAAAGTCATACCAATGGGGTGTCATTTTTCTCCTAAGAGCACCAGCTAATGAATACAGTTGGAAATACCATGGTTTGCACACATTTCAGTACATTTGACGGGGCAGAAATGTAAGAAAATGCAATTTTTTTTCCATTAGCGTCACCTTCTGGAGGCATTTGTGAACTCCAGGCTTGGGGTAACAAGGCAAGTCACCCATCATTAGATGCGGCAGGGTGTCTTCTTTTCAAAATGGTGTGGTTTGTGTACCCTTTCTTCACTTCTGTAGTTATTATAACCATTTGTGTACAGACAAGTAATGTTTGAGAAAATGATAGGAAAATTTGAAGTTGTAGTAGGTGTCGTTTTGCACTTCTAGCGCCCGCTGAGGTAGTTAAAGTCATACCAATGGGGTGTCATTTTTCTCCTAAGAGCACTAGCTAATGAATACAGTTGGAAATACCATGGTTTGCACACATTTCAGTACATTTGACGGGGCAGAAATGTAAGAAAATGCCTTTTTTTTCAGTAGCGCCAGCTTCTGGAGGCATTTGTGCACTCCAAGCTTGGGGTAACAAGGCAAGTCACCCATCATTAGATGCGGCAGGGTGTCTTCTTTTCAAAATGGTGTGGTTTGTGTACCCTTTCTTCACTTCTGTAGTTATTATAACCATTTGTGTACAGACAAGTAATGTTTGAGAAAATGATAGGAAAATTTGAAGTTGTAGTAGGTGTCGTTTTGCACTTTTAGTGCCCCCTGAGGTATTTAAACTCATACCAATGGGGTGTCATTTTTCTCCTAAGAGTACTAGCTAATGAATACAGTTGGAAATACCGTGGTTTGCACACATTTCAGTACATTTGAAGGGGCAGAAATGTAAGAAAATCCCTTTTTTTTTTCATTTGCTCCATCTTCTGGAGGCATTTGTGCACTCCAAGCTTGGGGTAACAAGGCAAGTCACCCATCATTAGATGCGGCAGGGTGTTTTCTTTTCAAAATGGTGTGGTTTGTGTATCCTTCCTTCGCTTCTGTAGTTGTTATAACCATTTGTGTACAGACAAGTAATGTTTGAGAAAATGTTAGAAAAATTTGAAGTTGTAGTAGGTGTCGTTTTGCACTTCTTGCTTTTGTCTGGTTTTTGTCTTCTTTTTGTGTGATACTTTACCTGGTATTACTCACCTGTCATCCCTTGTTCTCCCATCACTTTTAAAGTGTTTTTTCACTCATGTTGTGGTCTTTTTCTGCCAGGAATGGCTTGTTTTCTTCTACTTTTTCTGTCATTCTTAACTTGTTTTTCTTCTCCTGTTCCCATCATTCTTTACTCATGTTTCTTCCCGTTTCCATCAATTTTACTTGTGGTTTGCATGGGTTTTTGCCATCATTCTTACCTGTTCTTCTTCTTGTTTCTCCATCATTCTTACTTGTGTTTTGCGGGTTGGGATATGTGTTAAATAGGAGTCCTAGGGTAAGGGTAGGAGAAGTGGGTTGGTATAGCTGAGTAGCAGGAATAGTACAGGTAGGATACCTAGGGTATGGGAGGTAGTTAGGGGTTTGTACCATATTGGGTTGCTTAACTTAGGATTTCAAGGGTATGTGGAGTTGGTTGGGATAGGGATAGAGTAGCAGAAGGGTCCAGAAAAGGTATGGGTAAGATGGGGTGGATTGGAGTTACTTAGTGATAATTGGTATGGGGTGGATTTATTGGTGAAGGAGTGATGTTGTTTGGGATTGGGTTTTTTGGGTTGGAAAAGTGGGCTTTGGGTATAGCCCAGATGGGAGATAGAAAGTATGAGTGGAGGTAAGATATTGTGCCCAAATTGCGTGATTTGCGAGTAGTTAGTGATTAGTAATAAGGAATCATGTTCATTAGTTGCTATCTCTTATGTACGAGATAGTATTAGTAATACTTACTTAAAGACTTACTTGTTACAGGAATTCTCCAGGTTTTCCAGGTCCAGAAGAGGCTTTTCAGGCAATTCGGAGGTGTTTGTCACTCCTCGCTCTTGTGACTTCCTTGTTTACATCGAGCGAAGTCGAGGCCACGTTGCGTCTATAGAAATTTACCTGTCATGGCTGTCCAAGTCCACAAGAGGCAGCGTTGTATAAGAAAACACAGACACAAGTTAACATGTAATCTGCAACTGCTGTTTTTGGTCAGTAGATGGTGCCACGAGACCGTATAATGGAATTATGTGTGTTTTTCAGCGCTGTGAAAAAAGAGTCCCATAGGAAGTAATGGAGCCATAGGAAATAATGGAGCCAATGTGTTTCAATGGGGATTTACTTAGGAAGCTGGACCATCGGAACTACGGCTCCGAGGAGCTTTTCAAGCATATAGGTGTATAGATTAGAGGCAGGGGAAGGGATCTAGACCGGTTTGACCCGGTTCTGAAAGAATTTTTTGAACCGAGGGTAGCGAGGGTAGCAAGGGTTGGGGGGTGAGGGTTCCGAGGGTTGGGGGGGGCGGGAGGAAGAAAGGTTAGTAGGTGGTTGATATGAACATAGGTCAAGTAGACATGGGTTGGGATAGGGTTTTTCCTTGTTTTCCCATCATTCTTCATGCGATTTTGGCTGGTTGTGGGCTTTTGCCATCATTCTTACCTGTTCTTTCTCTGGTTTGCCATCATTCTTACTGCGATTTCAGCTGGTTCTGTGTTCCCCAGCATTCTATCTTGTCTTACCCCTGATTCCCATCATTCTTACCTGTTTGTTCTCTTGTTTGCCATCATTCTTACTGCGATTTGGCCTTGTTTTGGGTTGGAATTGAGCTAGAATTGGCTCTTGTAGGGCTGAGATGGCTAGGTTTATAGGGCAAGGGTGTGTGGGTCTGGTGTGGATTGGAGATATAGGATCTCCCCTGTTTCGGAGTGTTTGCCATGATTCTTAAGTGCTTTTTCCCTCTGTTTCCATCATTCTTACTGCGATTTCTGCTTGTTTTGGTTGTTGTTCCTGTTCTGACTTAGCTAGGGATTGGAGACCTAGTGTTTGGGGTGTCTGTTGTGGTTTGACTATACCCAGAAAGGACTTTGGTTCAGGTAGTGGTTTTATGCTTGTTTTTGGGTTGTTTTGTGGGTTGGTTTTGTGTGGTTTTGTCTTGTAGTTCACTAGTTTTGGCTTGTTTTTACCCCTGATGTTTAGTGGTTTTACTCCTATGTGTCTTACCTTGTTGTTCCATCATTCTTCTGTGTTTGTTGGGTTTGTTTCCCATCATTCTTACTGTGATTTAGTCTGTTTTGGGGTTGGTTTTGGATTGGTTTCAGTGTGTTTTGTGTTGGAATTAAGCTAGGATTGACTTGATTCAGGGTAGAGATAGTTAGGGAATATAGATGTACAGGTTGGGGGGTCTGGTGTGTGTTGGCTATACCCAGAAGAAGGTTGAGCTAGTGTTTGGGGTTGAGAGTGCTAGGTTTGTGACAGCTAGGTTTGTGACTGCTAGGTTTGTGACTGCTAGGTTTCTAGGCCTAGGGTTTGGGTGGCTGTTTTGGTTAGACTATACCTAGAATTGACTTTGGTTCAGGTAGTGGTTTTTGTTTGTTTTTTGGTCTTTTTTTTTGTGTTTTGGTCTTGTTTTGCATCATTCTTACTGTCTTTTTCCCCTTTTTCCCATCATTCTTAATGCGATTTCAGCTGGGTTTGGGTTTCCCATCATTCTTACTGCGAGTTCATGTGGTTTGGAGTGTTTCCCATCATTCTTACTTGTTTTGCCCCTGATTCCCATCATTCTTAATAGGTTCTTGGGTTGTTTCCCATCATTCTTACTGCGAAAGTAGCTGGAATTGACTTGAATTAGGCCAGAGATACTTAGGATAGAAGTGCTAGGGATTAGGGTGTTAGGAGTTGACCAGACTCACCCCACTTGCAGGGTAAGTAGTGCCAGGGTAGGTGATATCAGGGTACTCAGAGTTAGTGTTAGGGTCTTAGGGTTCATGTGTTTAGGGGTACTCAAACTAGGGCTACAGGCTGCTAGGTTTTCAATGGCTATGGTTAGGGGGGCAGTGGTTGTTTGGCTATAAATAAGAAGGTCTAGGGGTCTGGGCTAGGTTTTGGGTGTTGTTTTGGATTGTGCTAGGTTGGAACTTTAATTGTTTGGGTTTGGGTTGTCAATTTTTTGTTGCTTTGGACTTTTTTTTTGGCGAAAACAGCATTTTTACCCCTGAATTTGGCTCATTTTTACTGCTTTTTCCCTTGACTCTTAGTACTTTTGCTCCAAACTTTGTTATTTCTTGGTTCCCCATCAATCTTACTAGTTTTTGGGTTGTACCCCATCATTCTTATCTCGATTTGTTAGTGGTTTTGGGTTGGAAAGTAGCTGGAATTGTCTGATGTAGGGCTGTCATTGGAAGTGTTGTAGGCCTAGGGTGTGGGGGTCTGGTTTTGGGTTGGAAAGTAGCTGGAATTGACTCAGTTAGGGATCTGGTTGTTAGGGTAGGAGTGCTGGGGTGTGTGATTGGGTTTGTTCTTGGTTTTCCCATCATTCTGAATGCGATTTCACTTGCTTATCTATCATTCTTAATGCGATTTCAGCTGGTTTTCTATCAATTTTAATGCGATGTTGGCTTGATTTGGGTTTCCCATGATTCTTTCTTGTGTTTCCCCTGATTCCTTTCATTCTTACTGCGATTGTCTGTGGTTTTGACTCATGTTAGGGCTGAAACAGTTAGGTTTGGAGTGCTGGGGTATGGGTGGCAGGTGTGGATTGGCTATACCTAGAATTGACTGGTTTGGAATTGTGTTTCTGCCTTGTTTTCCCATCATTCTTATGTGTTTTTGGGTTGTTGTTCTATCATTCTTAAAGCGATTTTGGCTTGTTTAGGGTTCCCCATCATTCTAATTGCGATTGGATCTGGTTTTGACTGTGTTGTCCAGGTGTGAGTTAGCTAGGAATTGTACTGCTAGGGTGTAGGAGTAGGAGTGGGTTGGAGAGAGTTGGTTGTGACTGATTGTGTTGGTTTTGGCTGGATTTGGGTTGTGTTTAGCTGGAATTGGGCTGTGTTTACTTGGAATTGGGCTGTGTTTTGGTGTGTGTTTAGCTAGATTTGGGCTGTGTGTTGCTGTGGTTTTGGTGTGTGTTTTGGTGACGATTGTAGTGTGTTAGGAGGGCTACAATAGGTAGGGTTGGGTAGCTAGGGTGTGGGGGGTTGGAGTGGGTTGGCTGCACCTGGAATTGATGTAGGTTACTGTGGAATTAGGGATTTGGGTTAGTGTAGGATGATTTTATTGGGGTTCTGTGGGTTAGGGCTAGGGTGTGGGGAGTTGGGTTAGTTTGGGCTAGAATGACTTGTGTTTGCATCGCTAGGGTTCGGATGGGGGGATGGGATAGGTGTATAAGGTGTCCTAGGGTTTGGGTTAGGGGGATGTGTAGGTGTTTTTTGGGGGGATTTTTAGGGGTTTTGGGTTGGATTTTGGGGGGGTTTTTGGTCAATTTGGGGTTTTTGGTGTTTTGTTTCTTTTCATGGCTACGGTTCAGATTGGGAAGAAGGCAGTGGTGTTTAAGGTGATGGATATCATACTAGGCTTTGTGTCCTAGGGTTTTCATGAGGTTTAGGGGATTTGAGGGTTTTGGGGTGTCCTAGGGAATTTTTTTCCCTTTGGGGGTTCAAGGGCTTCTGATGTGCTCTGGGAGTGTAGAAATGGGAAATTTGCAATTTTTTACCTGATTTGGGGTTGGAAATGAACATTTTTGTGGGGTATTGGTGGTTCATGGGGTACTGGAAGGTGTTCATTTTGGGGTGTCAGGGGTGCTACTATGGGTTACTGCTCATATGTGGAGCGTTTATGGGGCGAGTGTTGTCTGGGAGCGGAAATTTAAAGGTATAGGCACCTTTTTTACCATGTAATCCAGCTAGGAATAGGGACGTTTAGGGCTGTGTTCATGGGGTTCCCGTGATACCTGTGATTACTGGCTTTAGGGTTAGGGGTGTAGGGGTCCCCAGGAAGGGTTTTTAGGGGTTCAGTTGGCTAGGGCTGGGATTTTTAGGGTTTTCATTGCTAGGGTTACGGAAGGCTAGGTCTCCGATCGCTAGGGTTAGGATGGGGGAATGGAGTAGTGATAGTGGGGATACTAGGGTGAGGGCTGGGGGGATGGGTTGGAGATATTGGGGATACTAGTGTGAGGATTGGGTTTCTGGGGTTCAGTAGGTTTGGTTGTTTAGGGTTAGGGCTTGGTTTTACGGTTCACAAGGGTAGGGATTCTAGGGTTAGGGGAGGGGTGTTGGGAGGCTGTAAAGTAAGGGATTTCTAGGGTTGGGGAAGGGGTTTTGTGGTTTAGTTAGGTAGGTTTTCTAGGGTTGGGGGAGGGGATTTGGGGTTTGGGTAGGTAGGTTTTCTAGGGTTTGGGGGGTTTGGATAGGTAGGTATTCTAGGGTTTGGGGGTTTGGGTAGGTAGGTATTCTAGGGTTTGGGGGTTTGGGTAGGTAGGTATTCTAGGGTTTGGGGGTTTGGGTAGGTAGGTTGTCTAGGGTTATGGATGGTAAGTCTGGGAGCGCTAGGTTTAGGGCTGGAGGGTTTGGCTTAGGCATATTACGTCTCGCTAGGTTTCGGGCGGGGGGGGCGTGGTTTAGGTTGATGACGTATCGCTAGGGTTTGGGGGCTGGTTTTGGGGGGTTGTGGTTGGGTTTTGGGGGGTTAATTAGGGTTGGGGAATCAAGTTGCTGTGTGTTTCGGCGGTTTTTTATGAAGGTTTTACGCTGTAGGACTTCAATTCTTAGGGTTGCGGTTCGTAGGTTTAGGCGTTGGGGGCGTGGTTTATGGTCATGACGTATGACTAGGCTGCAATTTTGGGGTTTTGGGTACGGTTGTAACATGTCCCAGGATGAGGATTTGTGCCGAGGGTTCAGTGAGGGTTACAACTCTTGGGGTTCATGCACCTAGGGTTACATTTTTTGGGTTTTTTTGTTGAAAAGGGGCTTTAACATTGGTTCAGTGAAGCCCCTCATATGGGTATACTGCTCATTGGTCGCCTGGTTTTGGAGCGAGTGTTGTCTGGTAGCGAAAATTTAAAGGGACAGGCACCATTTTTAACATGGAATAGAGCTTGGAATAGGGAAGTTTAGGGCTGTTTTCATGGTGTTCCCCTGATACCTGTCATTACTACCTTTACGGTTAGGGGTCTAGGGTCCCCCAGGAAGGGTTTTTAGGGGTTCACGTGTCTAGGGCTGTGGTTTTTTAGGGTTGTTATAGCTAGGGTTGGGAAGGCTAGGTCTCCGATGTCTAGGGTTAGGGATGGGGAATGGAGTAGCGATAGTGGGGATACTAGGTTTAGGGCCTGGGGGTTTAGTAGGGGTTGGTTTCGGTGGTTTTTGGGGTTAGGGCTGGGGTTGTTATGGCTGAGGTGGCGATGGTTACAAGGCCTAGGGTGTGAGTGGTTGGTTTTGGGTTGGAAAGTACCTAGAATTGGCTGATGTAGGGCTGTCATTGGAAGGGTTGTAGGCCTAGGGTGTGGGAGATGGGAGTAGGTTGGCTATACCTGGAATTGGCTGAGTTAAGGGTTTGTGATACATAGGGTAGGAGTGCTAGGGTGTGGGAGTTGGGAGTAGGTTGGCTACACCTGGAATTGGCTCATATAGGGCTCTGGTTGTTAGGTAGGAGTGCTGGGGTCTGGGGGTCTGGTTTTGGGTTGGAATTACCTAGAATTGGCTCATGTACGGCTGTGATATATAGGGTTAGAGTGCTAGGGTGTGGGTGGCTGTTGTGGATTGGGCATAGCTAGAATAGGTTTTACATAGGGTTCTGTCACTTAGGTTTGTGACTGCTAGGTTTGGAGTTCTAGGGTTTGGGGTCTGGTGTTTTGGTTCAGGAATAGGATTATTTTTTATTTTTATTTTTTTTTCTTCAAATTTTGGTTTTTTTCTCCTTTTTTTTTTTTTGGTTTTTTCATCAAATTTTTCTGTCATTTTTGTCTTGTTTCTCCATCAATTTTTGGCTGTTTTTCTGTCATTTTTGGGCTGCTTTTTTTCTTGTTTCTCCCATCATTCTTT
Source organism: Rhinophrynus dorsalis (assembly GCA_037306005.1). Classification (NCBI taxonomy): domain Eukaryota; kingdom Metazoa; phylum Chordata; class Amphibia; order Anura; family Rhinophrynidae; genus Rhinophrynus; species Rhinophrynus dorsalis. Next base: position 204,248 of record JBBDGT010000042.1, on the reverse strand, counting down.
CTTGTTTTTGTCTGGTTTTTGTCTTCTTTTTGTGTGATACTTTACCCGGTATTACTCACCTGTCATCCCTTGTTCTCCCGTCATTTTTAAGTGTTTTTTCACTCATGTTCTGGTCTTTTTCTGCCAGGAATGGCTTGTTTTCTTCTAATTTTTCTGTCATTCTTAACTTGTTTTTCTTCTCCTGTTCCCATCATTCTTTACTCATGTTTCTTCCCCTGTTTCCATCAATTTTACTTGTGGTTTGCATGGGTTTTTGCCATCATTCTTACCTGTTCTTCTTCTTGTTTCTCCATCATTCTTACTTGTGTTTTGCGGGTTGGGATATGTGTTAAATAGGAGTCCTAGGGTAAGGGTAGGAGAAGTGGGTTGGTATAGCTGAGTAGCAGGAATAGTACAGGTAGGATACCTAGGGTATGGGAGGTAGTTAGGGGTTTGTACCATATTGGGTTGCTTAACTTAGGATTTCAAGGGTATGTGGAGTTGGTTGGGATAGGGATAGAGTAGCAGAAGGGTCCAGAAAAGGTATGGGTAAGATGGGGTGGATTGGAGTTACTTAGTGATAATTGGTATGGGGTGGATTTATTGGTGAAGGAGTGATGTTGTTTGGGATTGGGTTTTTTGGGTTGGAAAAGTGGGCTTTGGGTATAGCCCAGATGGGAGATAGAAAGTATGAGTGGAGGTAAGATATTGTGCCCAAATTGCGTGATTTGCGAGTAGTTAGTGATTAGTAATAAGGAATCATGTTCATTAGTTGCTATCTCTTATGTACGAGATAGTATTAGTAATACTTACTTAAAGACTTACTTGTTACAGGAATTCTCCAGGTTTTCCAGGTCCAGAAGAGGCTTTTCAGGCAATTCAGAGGTGTTTGTCACTCCTCGCTCTTGTGACTTCCTTGTTTACATCGAGCGAAGTCGAGGCCACGTTGCGTCTATAGAAATTTACCTGTCATGGCTGTCCAAGTCCACAAGAGGCAGCGTTGTATAAGAAAACACAGACACAAGTTAACATGTAATCTGCAACTGCTGTTTTTGGTCAGTAGATGGTGCCACGAGACCGTATAATGGAATTATGTGTGTTTTTCAGCGCTGTGAAAAAAGAGTCCCATAGGAAGTAATGGAGCCATAGGAAATAATGGAGCCAATGTGTTTCAATGGGGATTTACTTAGGAAGCTGGACCATCGGAACTACGGCTCCGAGGAGCTTTTCAAGCATATAGGTGTATAGATTAGAGGCAGGGGAAGGGATCTAGACCGGTTTGACCCGGTTCTGAAAGAATTTTTTGAACCGAGGGTAGCGAGGGTAGCAAGGGTTGGGGGGTGAGGGTTCCGAGGGTTGGGGGGGGCGGGAGGAAGAAAGGTTAGTAGGTGGTTGATATGAACATAGGTCAAGTAGACATGGGTGGTATACTGCTCATTGGTCGCCCTGTATTGCAGCGAGTGTTGTCTGGGAGCGGAAATTTAAAGGTATAGGCACCATTTTTAACATGGAATAGAGCTTGGAATAGGGAAGTTTAGGGCTGTTTTCATGTGGTTCCCCTGATACTACTACCTTTACGGTTAGGGGTCTAGGGTCCACCAAGAAGGGTTTTTAGGGGTTCACGTGTCTAGGGCTGTGGTTTTTTAGGGTTGTTATAGCTAGGGTTGGGAAGGCTAGGTCTCCAATGTCCAGGGTTAGGGATGGGGAATGGAGTAGCGATAGTGGGGATACTAGGTTTAGGGCCTGGGGGTTTAGTAGGGTTGGTTTCGGTGGTTTTTGGGGTTAGGGCTGGGGTTGTTATGGCTGAGGTGGCGATGGTTACAAGGCCTAGGGTGTGAGTGGTTGGTTTTGGGTTGGAAAGTACCTAGAATTGGCTGATGTAGGGCTGTCATTGGAAGGGTTGTAGGCCTAGGGTGTGGGAGATGGGAGTAGGTTGGCTATACCTGGAATTGGCTGAGTTAAGGGTTTGTGATACATAGGGTAGGAGTGCTAGGGTGTGGGAGTTGGGAGTAGGTTGGCTACACCTGGAATTGGCTCATATAGGGCTCTGGTTGTTAGGTAGGAGTGCTGGGGTCTGGGGGTCTGGTTTTGGGTTGGAATTACCTAGAATTGGCTCATGTACGGCTGTGATATATAGGGTTAGAGTGCTAGGGTGTGGGTGGCTGTTGTGGATTGGGCATAGCTAGAATAGGTTTTACATAGGGTTCTGTCACTTAGGTTTGTGACTGCTAGGTTTGGAGTTCTAGGGTTTGGGGTCTGGTGTTTTGGTTCAGGAATAGGATTATTTTTTATTTTTATTTTTTTTTCTTCAAATTTTGGTTTTTTTCTCCTTTTTTTTTTTTTGGTTTTTTCATCAAATTTTTCTGTCATTTTTGTCTTGTTTCTCCATCAATTTTTGGCTGTTTTTCTGTCATTTTTGGGCTGCTTTTTTTCTTGTTTCTCCCATCATTCTTTCTTGTTTTTGTCTGGTTTTTGTCTTCTTTTTGTGTGATACTTTACCCGGTATTACTCACCTGTCATCCCTTGTTCTCCCGTCATTTTTAAGTGTTTTTTCACTCATGTTCTGGTCTTTTTCTGCCAGGAATGGCTTGTTTTCTTCTAATTTTTCTGTCATTCTTAACTTGTTTTTCTTCTCCTGTTCCCATCATTCTTTACTCATGTTTCTTCCCCTGTTTCCATCAATTTTACTTGTGGTTTGCATGGGTTTTTGCCATCATTCTTACCTGTTCTTCTTCTTGTTTCTCCATCATTCTTACTTGTGTTTTGCGGGTTGGGATATGTGTTAAATAGGAGTCCTAGGGTAAGGGTAGGAGAAGTGGGTTGGTATAGCTGAGTAGCAGGAATAGTACAGGTAGGATACCTAGGGTATGGGAGGTAGTTAGGGGTTTGTACCATATTGGGTTGCTTAACTTAGGATTTCAAGGGTATGTGGAGTTGGTTGGGATAGGGATAGAGTAGCAGAAGGGTCCAGAAAAGGTATGGGTAAGATGGGGTGGATTGGAGTTACTTAGTGATAATTGGTATGGGGTGGATTTATTGGTGAAGGAGTGATGTTGTTTGGGATTGGGTTTTTTGGGTTGGAAAAGTGGGCTTTGGGTATAGCCCAGATGGGAGATAGAAAGTATGAGTGGAGGTAAGATATTGTGCCCAAATTGCGTGATTTGCGAGTAGTTAGTGATTAGTAATAAGGAATCATGTTCATTAGTTGCTATCTCTTATGTACGAGATAGTATTAGTAATACTTACTTAAAGACTTACTTGTTACAGGAATTCTCCAGGTTTTCCAGGTCCAGAAGAGGCTTTTCAGGCAATTCAGAGGTGTTTGTCACTCCTCGCTCTTGTGACTTCCTTGTTTACATCGAGCGAAGTCGAGGCCACGTTGCGTCTATAGAAATTTACCTGTCATGGCTGTCCAAGTCCACAAGAGGCAGCGTTGTATAAGAAAACACAGACACAAGTTAACATGTAATCTGCAACTGCTGTTTTTGGTCAGTAGATGGTGCCACGAGACCGTATAATGGAATTATGTGTGTTTTTCAGCGCTGTGAAAAAAGAGTCCCATAGGAAGTAATGGAGCCATAGGAAATAATGGAGCCAATGTGTTTCAATGGGGATTTACTTAGGAAGCTGGACCATCGGAACTACGGCTCCGAGGAGCTTTTCAAGCATATAGGTGTATAGATTAGAGGCAGGGGAAGGGATCTAGACCGGTTTGACCCGGTTCTGAAAGAATTTTTTGAACCGAGGGTAGCGAGGGTAGCAAGGGTTGGGGGGTGAGGGTTCCGAGGGTTGGGGGGGGCGGGAGGAAGAAAGGTTAGTAGGTGGTTGATATGAACATAGGTCAAGTAGACATGGGTGGTATACTGCTCATTGGTCGCCCTGTATTGCAGCGAGTGTTGTCTGGGAGCGGAAATTTAAAGGTATAGGCACCATTTTTAACATGGAATAGAGCTTGGAATAGGGAAGTTTAGGGCTGTTTTCATGTGGTTCCCCTGATACTACTACCTTTACGGTTAGGGGTCTAGGGTCCACCAAGAAGGGTTTTTAGGGGTTCACGTGTCTAGGGCTGTGGTTTTTTAGGGTTGTTATAGCTAGGGTTGGGAAGGCTAGGTCTCCAATGTCCAGGGTTAGGGATGGGGAATGGAGTAGCGATAGTGGGGATACTAGGTTTAGGGCCTGGGGGTTTAGTAGGGTTGGTTTCGGTGGTTTTTGGGGTTAGGGCTGGGGTTGTTATGGCTGAGGTGGCGATGGTTACAAGGCCTAGGGTGTGAGTGGTTGGTTTTGGGTTGGAAAGTACCTAGAATTGGCTGATGTAGGGCTGTCATTGGAAGGGTTGTAGGCCTAGGGTGTGGGAGATGGGAGTAGGTTGGCTATACCTGGAATTGGCTGAGTTAAGGGTTTGTGATACATAGGGTAGGAGTGCTAGGGTGTGGGAGTTGGGAGTAGGTTGGCTACACCTGGAATTGGCTCATATAGGGCTCTGGTTGTTAGGTAGGAGTGCTGGGGTCTGGGGGTCTGGTTTTGGGTTGGAATTACCTAGAATTGGCTCATGTACGGCTGTGATATATAGGGTTAGAGTGCTAGGGTGTGGGTGGCTGTTGTGGATTGGGCATAGCTAGAATAGGTTTTACATAGGGTTCTGTCACTTAGGTTTGTGACTGCTAGGTTTGGAGTTCTAGGGTTTGGGGTCTGGTGTTTTGGTTCAGGAATAGGATTATTTTTTATTTTTATTTTTTTTTCTTCAAATTTTGGTTTTTTTCTCCTTTTTTTTTTTTTGGTTTTTTCATCAAATTTTTCTGTCATTTTTGTCTTGTTTCTCCATCAATTTTTGGCTGTTTTTCTGTCATTTTTGGGCTGCTTTTTTTCTTGTTTCTCCCATCATTCTTTCTTGTTTTTGTCTGGTTTTTGTCTTCTTTTTGTGTGATACTTTACCCGGTATTACTCACCTGTCATCCCTTGTTCTCCCGTCATTTTTAAGTGTTTTTTCACTCATGTTCTGGTCTTTTTCTGCCAGGAATGGCTTGTTTTCTTCTAATTTTTCTGTCATTCTTAACTTGTTTTTCTTCTCCTGTTCCCATCATTCTTTACTCATGTTTCTTCCCCTGTTTCCATCAATTTTACTTGTGGTTTGCATGGGTTTTTGCCATCATTCTTACCTGTTCTTCTTCTTGTTTCTCCATCATTCTTACTTGTGTTTTGCGGGTTGGGATATGTGTTAAATAGGAGTCCTAGGGTAAGGGTAGGAGAAGTGGGTTGGTATAGCTGAGTAGCAGGAATAGTACAGGTAGGATACCTAGGGTATGGGAGGTAGTTAGGGGTTTGTACCATATTGGGTTGCTTAACTTAGGATTTCAAGGGTATGTGGAGTTGGTTGGGATAGGGATAGAGTAGCAGAAGGGTCCAGAAAAGGTATGGGTAAGATGGGGTGGATTGGAGTTACTTAGTGATAATTGGTATGGGGTGGATTTATTGGTGAAGGAGTGATGTTGTTTGGGATTGGGTTTTTTGGGTTGGAAAAGTGGGCTTTGGGTATAGCCCAGATGGGAGATAGAAAGTATGAGTGGAGGTAAGATATTGTGCCCAAATTGCGTGATTTGCGAGTAGTTAGTGATTAGTAATAAGGAATCATGTTCATTAGTTGCTATCTCTTATGTACGAGATAGTATTAGTAATACTTACTTAAAGACTTACTTGTTACAGGAATTCTCCAGGTTTTCCAGGTCCAGAAGAGGCTTTTCAGGCAATTCAGAGGTGTTTGTCACTCCTCGCTCTTGTGACTTCCTTGTTTACATCGAGCGAAGTCGAGGCCACGTTGCGTCTATAGAAATTTACCTGTCATGGCTGTCCAAGTCCACAAGAGGCAGCGTTGTATAAGAAAACACAGACACAAGTTAACATGTAATCTGCAACTGCTGTTTTTGGTCAGTAGATGGTGCCACGAGACCGTATAATGGAATTATGTGTGTTTTTCAGCGCTGTGAAAAAAGAGTCCCATAGGAAGTAATGGAGCCATAGGAAATAATGGAGCCAATGTGTTTCAATGGGGATTTACTTAGGAAGCTGGACCATCGGAACTACGGCTCCGAGGAGCTTTTCAAGCATATAGGTGTATAGATTAGAGGCAGGGGAAGGGATCTAGACCGGTTTGACCCGGTTCTGAAAGAATTTTTTGAACCGAGGGTAGCGAGGGTAGCAAGGGTTGGGGGGTGAGGGTTCCGAGGGTTGGGGGGGGCGGGAGGAAGAAAGGTTAGTAGGTGGTTGATATGAACATAGGTCAAGTAGACATGGGTGGTATACTGCTCATTGGTCGCCCTGTATTGCAGCGAGTGTTGTCTGGGAGCGGAAATTTAAAGGTATAGGCACCATTTTTAACATGGAATAGAGCTTGGAATAGGGAAGTTTAGGGCTGTTTTCATGTGGTTCCCCTGATACTACTACCTTTACGGTTAGGGGTCTAGGGTCCACCAAGAAGGGTTTTTAGGGGTTCACGTGTCTAGGGCTGTGGTTTTTTAGGGTTGTTATAGCTAGGGTTGGGAAGGCTAGGTCTCCAATGTCCAGGGTTAGGGATGGGGAATGGAGTAGCGATAGTGGGGATACTAGGTTTAGGGCCTGGGGGTTTAGTAGGGTTGGTTTCGGTGGTTTTTGGGGTTAGGGCTGGGGTTGTTATGGCTGAGGTGGCGATGGTTACAAGGCCTAGGGTGTGAGTGGTTGGTTTTGGGTTGGAAAGTACCTAGAATTGGCTGATGTAGGGCTGTCATTGGAAGGGTTGTAGGCCTAGGGTGTGGGAGATGGGAGTAGGTTGGCTATACCTGGAATTGGCTGAGTTAAGGGTTTGTGATACATAGGGTAGGAGTGCTAGGGTGTGGGAGTTGGGAGTAGGTTGGCTACACCTGGAATTGGCTCATATAGGGCTCTGGTTGTTAGGTAGGAGTGCTGGGGTCTGGGGGTCTGGTTTTGGGTTGGAATTACCTAGAATTGGCTCATGTACGGCTGTGATATATAGGGTTAGAGTGCTAGGGTGTGGGTGGCTGTTGTGGATTGGGCATAGCTAGAATAGGTTTTACATAGGGTTCTGTCACTTAGGTTTGTGACTGCTAGGTTTGGAGTTCTAGGGTTTGGGGTCTGGTGTTTTGGTTCAGGAATAGGATTATTTTTTATTTTTATTTTTTTTTCTTCAAATTTTGGTTTTTTTCTCCTTTTTTTTTTTTTGGTTTTTTCATCAAATTTTTCTGTCATTTTTGTCTTGTTTCTCCATCAATTTTTGGCTGTTTTTCTGTCATTTTTGGGCTGCTTTTTTTCTTGTTTCTCCCATCATTCTTTCTTGTTTTTGTCTGGTTTTTGTCTTCTTTTTGTGTGATACTTTACCCGGTATTACTCACCTGTCATCCCTTGTTCTCCCGTCATTTTTAAGTGTTTTTTCACTCATGTTCTGGTCTTTTTCTGCCAGGAATGGCTTGTTTTCTTCTAATTTTTCTGTCATTCTTAACTTGTTTTTCTTCTCCTGTTCCCATCATTCTTTACTCATGTTTCTTCCCCTGTTTCCATCAATTTTACTTGTGGTTTGCATGGGTTTTTGCCATCATTCTTACCTGTTCTTCTTCTTGTTTCTCCATCATTCTTACTTGTGTTTTGCGGGTTGGGATATGTGTTAAATAGGAGTCCTAGGGTAAGGGTAGGAGAAGTGGGTTGGTATAGCTGAGTAGCAGGAATAGTACAGGTAGGATACCTAGGGTATGGGAGGTAGTTAGGGGTTTGTACCATATTGGGTTGCTTAACTTAGGATTTCAAGGGTATGTGGAGTTGGTTGGGATAGGGATAGAGTAGCAGAAGGGTCCAGAAAAGGTATGGGTAAGATGGGGTGGATTGGAGTTACTTAGTGATAATTGGTATGGGGTGGATTTATTGGTGAAGGAGTGATGTTGTTTGGGATTGGGTTTTTTGGGTTGGAAAAGTGGGCTTTGGGTATAGCCCAGATGGGAGATAGAAAGTATGAGTGGAGGTAAGATATTGTGCCCAAATTGCGTGATTTGCGAGTAGTTAGTGATTAGTAATAAGGAATCATGTTCATTAGTTGCTATCTCTTATGTACGAGATAGTATTAGTAATACTTACTTAAAGACTTACTTGTTACAGGAATTCTCCAGGTTTTCCAGGTCCAGAAGAGGCTTTTCAGGCAATTCAGAGGTGTTTGTCACTCCTCGCTCTTGTGACTTCCTTGTTTACATCGAGCGAAGTCGAGGCCACGTTGCGTCTATAGAAATTTACCTGTCATGGCTGTCCAAGTCCACAAGAGGCAGCGTTGTATAAGAAAACACAGACACAAGTTAACATGTAATCTGCAACTGCTGTTTTTGGTCAGTAGATGGTGCCACGAGACCGTATAATGGAATTATGTGTGTTTTTCAGCGCTGTGAAAAAAGAGTCCCATAGGAAGTAATGGAGCCATAGGAAATAATGGAGCCAATGTGTTTCAATGGGGATTTACTTAGGAAGCTGGACCATCGGAACTACGGCTCCGAGGAGCTTTTCAAGCATATAGGTGTATAGATTAGAGGCAGGGGAAGGGATCTAGACCGGTTTGACCCGGTTCTGAAAGAATTTTTTGAACCGAGGGTAGCGAGGGTAGCAAGGGTTGGGGGGTGAGGGTTCCGAGGGTTGGGGGGGGCGGGAGGAAGAAAGGTTAGTAGGTGGTTGATATGAACATAGGTCAAGTAGACATGGGTGGTATACTGCTCATTGGTCGCCCTGTATTGCAGCGAGTGTTGTCTGGGAGCGGAAATTTAAAGGTATAGGCACCATTTTTAACATGGAATAGAGCTTGGAATAGGGAAGTTTAGGGCTGTTTTCATGTGGTTCCCCTGATACTACTACCTTTACGGTTAGGGGTCTAGGGTCCACCAAGAAGGGTTTTTAGGGGTTCACGTGTCTAGGGCTGTGGTTTTTTAGGGTTGTTATAGCTAGGGTTGGGAAGGCTAGGTCTCCAATGTCCAGGGTTAGGGATGGGGAATGGAGTAGCGATAGTGGGGATACTAGGTTTAGGGCCTGGGGGTTTAGTAGGGTTGGTTTCGGTGGTTTTTGGGGTTAGGGCTGGGGTTGTTATGGCTGAGGTGGCGATGGTTACAAGGCCTAGGGTGTGAGTGGTTGGTTTTGGGTTGGAAAGTACCTAGAATTGGCTGATGTAGGGCTGTCATTGGAAGGGTTGTAGGCCTAGGGTGTGGGAGATGGGAGTAGGTTGGCTATACCTGGAATTGGCTGAGTTAAGGGTTTGTGATACATAGGGTAGGAGTGCTAGGGTGTGGGAGTTGGGAGTAGGTTGGCTACACCTGGAATTGGCTCATATAGGGCTCTGGTTGTTAGGTAGGAGTGCTGGGGTCTGGGGGTCTGGTTTTGGGTTGGAATTACCTAGAATTGGCTCATGTACGGCTGTGATATATAGGGTTAGAGTGCTAGGGTGTGGGTGGCTGTTGTGGATTGGGCATAGCTAGAATAGGTTTTACATAGGGTTCTGTCACTTAGGTTTGTGACTGCTAGGTTTGGAGTTCTAGGGTTTGGGGTCTGGTGTTTTGGTTCAGGAATAGGATTATTTTTTATTTTTATTTTTTTTTCTTCAAATTTTGGTTTTTTTCTCCTTTTTTTTTTTTTGGTTTTTTCATCAAATTTTTCTGTCATTTTTGTCTTGTTTCTCCATCAATTTTTGGCTGTTTTTCTGTCATTTTTGGGCTGCTTTTTTTCTTGTTTCTCCCATCATTCTTTCTTGTTTTTGTCTGGTTTTTGTCTTCTTTTTGTGTGATACTTTACCCGGTATTACTCACCTGTCATCCCTTGTTCTCCCGTCATTTTTAAGTGTTTTTTCACTCATGTTCTGGTCTTTTTCTGCCAGGAATGGCTTGTTTTCTTCTAATTTTTCTGTCATTCTTAACTTGTTTTTCTTCTCCTGTTCCCATCATTCTTTACTCATGTTTCTTCCCCTGTTTCCATCAATTTTACTTGTGGTTTGCATGGGTTTTTGCCATCATTCTTACCTGTTCTTCTTCTTGTTTCTCCATCATTCTTACTTGTGTTTTGCGGGTTGGGATATGTGTTAAATAGGAGTCCTAGGGTAAGGGTAGGAGAAGTGGGTTGGTATAGCTGAGTAGCAGGAATAGTACAGGTAGGATACCTAGGGTATGGGAGGTAGTTAGGGGTTTGTACCATATTGGGTTGCTTAACTTAGGATTTCAAGGGTATGTGGAGTTGGTTGGGATAGGGATAGAGTAGCAGAAGGGTCCAGAAAAGGTATGGGTAAGATGGGGTGGATTGGAGTTACTTAGTGATAATTGGTATGGGGTGGATTTATTGGTGAAGGAGTGATGTTGTTTGGGATTGGGTTTTTTGGGTTGGAAAAGTGGGCTTTGGGTATAGCCCAGATGGGAGATAGAAAGTATGAGTGGAGGTAAGATATTGTGCCCAAATTGCGTGATTTGCGAGTAGTTAGTGATTAGTAATAAGGAATCATGTTCATTAGTTGCTATCTCTTATGTACGAGATAGTATTAGTAATACTTACTTAAAGACTTACTTGTTACAGGAATTCTCCAGGTTTTCCAGGTCCAGAAGAGGCTTTTCAGGCAATTCAGAGGTGTTTGTCACTCCTCGCTCTTGTGACTTCCTTGTTTACATCGAGCGAAGTCGAGGCCACGTTGCGTCTATAGAAATTTACCTGTCATGGCTGTCCAAGTCCACAAGAGGCAGCGTTGTATAAGAAAACACAGACACAAGTTAACATGTAATCTGCAACTGCTGTTTTTGGTCAGTAGATGGTGCCACGAGACCGTATAATGGAATTATGTGTGTTTTTCAGCGCTGTGAAAAAAGAGTCCCATAGGAAGTAATGGAGCCATAGGAAATAATGGAGCCAATGTGTTTCAATGGGGATTTACTTAGGAAGCTGGACCATCGGAACTACGGCTCCGAGGAGCTTTTCAAGCATATAGGTGTATAGATTAGAGGCAGGGGAAGGGATCTAGACCGGTTTGACCCGGTTCTGAAAGAATTTTTTGAACCGAGGGTAGCGAGGGTAGCAAGGGTTGGGGGGTGAGGGTTCCGAGGGTTGGGGGGGGCGGGAGGAAGAAAGGTTAGTAGGTGGTTGATATGAACATAGGTCAAGTAGACATGGGTGGTATACTGCTCATTGGTCGCCCTGTATTGCAGCGAGTGTTGTCTGGGAGCGGAAATTTAAAGGTATAGGCACCATTTTTAACATGGAATAGAGCTTGGAATAGGGAAGTTTAGGGCTGTTTTCATGTGGTTCCCCTGATACTACTACCTTTACGGTTAGGGGTCTAGGGTCCACCAAGAAGGGTTTTTAGGGGTTCACGTGTCTAGGGCTGTGGTTTTTTAGGGTTGTTATAGCTAGGGTTGGGAAGGCTAGGTCTCCAATGTCCAGGGTTAGGGATGGGGAATGGAGTAGCGATAGTGGGGATACTAGGTTTAGGGCCTGGGGGTTTAGTAGGGTTGGTTTCGGTGGTTTTTGGGGTTAGGGCTGGGGTTGTTATGGCTGAGGTGGCGATGGTTACAAGGCCTAGGGTGTGAGTGGTTGGTTTTGGGTTGGAAAGTACCTAGAATTGGCTGATGTAGGGCTGTCATTGGAAGGGTTGTAGGCCTAGGGTGTGGGAGATGGGAGTAGGTTGGCTATACCTGGAATTGGCTGAGTTAAGGGTTTGTGATACATAGGGTAGGAGTGCTAGGGTGTGGGAGTTGGGAGTAGGTTGGCTACACCTGGAATTGGCTCATATAGGGCTCTGGTTGTTAGGTAGGAGTGCTGGGGTCTGGGGGTCTGGTTTTGGGTTGGAATTACCTAGAATTGGCTCATGTACGGCTGTGATATATAGGGTTAGAGTGCTAGGGTGTGGGTGGCTGTTGTGGATTGGGCATAGCTAGAATAGGTTTTACATAGGGTTCTGTCACTTAGGTTTGTGACTGCTAGGTTTGGAGTTCTAGGGTTTGGGGTCTGGTGTTTTGGTTCAGGAATAGGATTATTTTTTATTTTTATTTTTTTTTCTTCAAATTTTGGTTTTTTTCTCCTTTTTTTTTTTTTGGTTTTTTCATCAAATTTTTCTGTCATTTTTGTCTTGTTTCTCCATCAATTTTTGGCTGTTTTTCTGTCATTTTTGGGCTGCTTTTTTTCTTGTTTCTCCCATCATTCTTTCTTGTTTTTGTCTGGTTTTTGTCTTCTTTTTGTGTGATACTTTACCCGGTATTACTCACCTGTCATCCCTTGTTCTCCCGTCATTTTTAAGTGTTTTTTCACTCATGTTCTGGTCTTTTTCTGCCAGGAATGGCTTGTTTTCTTCTAATTTTTCTGTCATTCTTAACTTGTTTTTCTTCTCCTGTTCCCATCATTCTTTACTCATGTTTCTTCCCCTGTTTCCATCAATTTTACTTGTGGTTTGCATGGGTTTTTGCCATCATTCTTACCTGTTCTTCTTCTTGTTTCTCCATCATTCTTACTTGTGTTTTGCGGGTTGGGATATGTGTTAAATAGGAGTCCTAGGGTAAGGGTAGGAGAAGTGGGTTGGTATAGCTGAGTAGCAGGAATAGTACAGGTAGGATACCTAGGGTATGGGAGGTAGTTAGGGGTTTGTACCATATTGGGTTGCTTAACTTAGGATTTCAAGGGTATGTGGAGTTGGTTGGGATAGGGATAGAGTAGCAGAAGGGTCCAGAAAAGGTATGGGTAAGATGGGGTGGATTGGAGTTACTTAGTGATAATTGGTATGGGGTGGATTTATTGGTGAAGGAGTGATGTTGTTTGGGATTGGGTTTTTTGGGTTGGAAAAGTGGGCTTTGGGTATAGCCCAGATGGGAGATAGAAAGTATGAGTGGAGGTAAGATATTGTGCCCAAATTGCGTGATTTGCGAGTAGTTAGTGATTAGTAATAAGGAATCATGTTCATTAGTTGCTATCTCTTATGTACGAGATAGTATTAGTAATACTTACTTAAAGACTTACTTGTTACAGGAATTCTCCAGGTTTTCCAGGTCCAGAAGAGGCTTTTCAGGCAATTCAGAGGTGTTTGTCACTCCTCGCTCTTGTGACTTCCTTGTTTACATCGAGCGAAGTCGAGGCCACGTTGCGTCTATAGAAATTTACCTGTCATGGCTGTCCAAGTCCACAAGAGGCAGCGTTGTATAAGAAAACACAGACACAAGTTAACATGTAATCTGCAACTGCTGTTTTTGGTCAGTAGATGGTGCCACGAGACCGTATAATGGAATTATGTGTGTTTTTCAGCGCTGTGAAAAAAGAGTCCCATAGGAAGTAATGGAGCCATAGGAAATAATGGAGCCAATGTGTTTCAATGGGGATTTACTTAGGAAGCTGGACCATCGGAACTACGGCTCCGAGGAGCTTTTCAAGCATATAGGTGTATAGATTAGAGGCAGGGGAAGGGATCTAGACCGGTTTGACCCGGTTCTGAAAGAATTTTTTGAACCGAGGGTAGCGAGGGTAGCAAGGGTTGGGGGGTGAGGGTTCCGAGGGTTGGGGGGGGCGGGAGGAAGAAAGGTTAGTAGGTGGTTGATATGAACATAGGTCAAGTAGACATGGGTGGTATACTGCTCATTGGTCGCCCTGTATTGCAGCGAGTGTTGTCTGGGAGCGGAAATTTAAAGGTATAGGCACCATTTTTAACATGGAATAGAGCTTGGAATAGGGAAGTTTAGGGCTGTTTTCATGTGGTTCCCCTGATACTACTACCTTTACGGTTAGGGGTCTAGGGTCCACCAAGAAGGGTTTTTAGGGGTTCACGTGTCTAGGGCTGTGGTTTTTTAGGGTTGTTATAGCTAGGGTTGGGAAGGCTAGGTCTCCAATGTCCAGGGTTAGGGATGGGGAATGGAGTAGCGATAGTGGGGATACTAGGTTTAGGGCCTGGGGGTTTAGTAGGGTTGGTTTCGGTGGTTTTTGGGGTTAGGGCTGGGGTTGTTATGGCTGAGGTGGCGATGGTTACAAGGCCTAGGGTGTGAGTGGTTGGTTTTGGGTTGGAAAGTACCTAGAATTGGCTGATGTAGGGCTGTCATTGGAAGGGTTGTAGGCCTAGGGTGTGGGAGATGGGAGTAGGTTGGCTATACCTGGAATTGGCTGAGTTAAGGGTTTGTGATACATAGGGTAGGAGTGCTAGGGTGTGGGAGTTGGGAGTAGGTTGGCTACACCTGGAATTGGCTCATATAGGGCTCTGGTTGTTAGGTAGGAGTGCTGGGGTCTGGGGGTCTGGTTTTGGGTTGGAATTACCTAGAATTGGCTCATGTACGGCTGTGATATATAGGGTTAGAGTGCTAGGGTGTGGGTGGCTGTTGTGGATTGGGCATAGCTAGAATAGGTTTTACATAGGGTTCTGTCACTTAGGTTTGTGACTGCTAGGTTTGGAGTTCTAGGGTTTGGGGTCTGGTGTTTTGGTTCAGGAATAGGATTATTTTTTATTTTTATTTTTTTTTCTTCAAATTTTGGTTTTTTTCTCCTTTTTTTTTTTTTGGTTTTTTCATCAAATTTTTCTGTCATTTTTGTCTTGTTTCTCCATCAATTTTTGGCTGTTTTTCTGTCATTTTTGGGCTGCTTTTTTTCTTGTTTCTCCCATCATTCTTTCTTGTTTTTGTCTGGTTTTTGTCTTCTTTTTGTGTGATACTTTACCCGGTATTACTCACCTGTCATCCCTTGTTCTCCCGTCATTTTTAAGTGTTTTTTCACTCATGTTCTGGTCTTTTTCTGCCAGGAATGGCTTGTTTTCTTCTAATTTTTCTGTCATTCTTAACTTGTTTTTCTTCTCCTGTTCCCATCATTCTTTACTCATGTTTCTTCCCCTGTTTCCATCAATTTTACTTGTGGTTTGCATGGGTTTTTGCCATCATTCTTACCTGTTCTTCTTCTTGTTTCTCCATCATTCTTACTTGTGTTTTGCGGGTTGGGATATGTGTTAAATAGGAGTCCTAGGGTAAGGGTAGGAGAAGTGGGTTGGTATAGCTGAGTAGCAGGAATAGTACAGGTAGGATACCTAGGGTATGGGAGGTAGTTAGGGGTTTGTACCATATTGGGTTGCTTAACTTAGGATTTCAAGGGTATGTGGAGTTGGTTGGGATAGGGATAGAGTAGCAGAAGGGTCCAGAAAAGGTATGGGTAAGATGGGGTGGATTGGAGTTACTTAGTGATAATTGGTATGGGGTGGATTTATTGGTGAAGGAGTGATGTTGTTTGGGATTGGGTTTTTTGGGTTGGAAAAGTGGGCTTTGGGTATAGCCCAGATGGGAGATAGAAAGTATGAGTGGAGGTAAGATATTGTGCCCAAATTGCGTGATTTGCGAGTAGTTAGTGATTAGTAATAAGGAATCATGTTCATTAGTTGCTATCTCTTATGTACGAGATAGTATTAGTAATACTTACTTAAAGACTTACTTGTTACAGGAATTCTCCAGGTTTTCCAGGTCCAGAAGAGGCTTTTCAGGCAATTCAGAGGTGTTTGTCACTCCTCGCTCTTGTGACTTCCTTGTTTACATCGAGCGAAGTCGAGGCCACGTTGCGTCTATAGAAATTTACCTGTCATGGCTGTCCAAGTCCACAAGAGGCAGCGTTGTATAAGAAAACACAGACACAAGTTAACATGTAATCTGCAACTGCTGTTTTTGGTCAGTAGATGGTGCCACGAGACCGTATAATGGAATTATGTGTGTTTTTCAGCGCTGTGAAAAAAGAGTCCCATAGGAAGTAATGGAGCCATAGGAAATAATGGAGCCAATGTGTTTCAATGGGGATTTACTTAGGAAGCTGGACCATCGGAACTACGGCTCCGAGGAGCTTTTCAAGCATATAGGTGTATAGATTAGAGGCAGGGGAAGGGATCTAGACCGGTTTGACCCGGTTCTGAAAGAATTTTTTGAACCGAGGGTAGCGAGGGTAGCAAGGGTTGGGGGGTGAGGGTTCCGAGGGTTGGGGGGGGCGGGAGGAAGAAAGGTTAGTAGGTGGTTGATATGAACATAGGTCAAGTAGACATGGGTGGTATACTGCTCATTGGTCGCCCTGTATTGCAGCGAGTGTTGTCTGGGAGCGGAAATTTAAAGGTATAGGCACCATTTTTAACATGGAATAGAGCTTGGAATAGGGAAGTTTAGGGCTGTTTTCATGTGGTTCCCCTGATACTACTACCTTTACGGTTAGGGGTCTAGGGTCCACCAAGAAGGGTTTTTAGGGGTTCACGTGTCTAGGGCTGTGGTTTTTTAGGGTTGTTATAGCTAGGGTTGGGAAGGCTAGGTCTCCAATGTCCAGGGTTAGGGATGGGGAATGGAGTAGCGATAGTGGGGATACTAGGTTTAGGGCCTGGGGGTTTAGTAGGGTTGGTTTCGGTGGTTTTTGGGGTTAGGGCTGGGGTTGTTATGGCTGAGGTGGCGATGGTTACAAGGCCTAGGGTGTGAGTGGTTGGTTTTGGGTTGGAAAGTACCTAGAATTGGCTGATGTAGGGCTGTCATTGGAAGGGTTGTAGGCCTAGGGTGTGGGAGATGGGAGTAGGTTGGCTATACCTGGAATTGGCTGAGTTAAGGGTTTGTGATACATAGGGTAGGAGTGCTAGGGTGTGGGAGTTGGGAGTAGGTTGGCTACACCTGGAATTGGCTCATATAGGGCTCTGGTTGTTAGGTAGGAGTGCTGGGGTCTGGGGGTCTGGTTTTGGGTTGGAATTACCTAGAATTGGCTCATGTACGGCTGTGATATATAGGGTTAGAGTGCTAGGGTGTGGGTGGCTGTTGTGGATTGGGCATAGCTAGAATAGGTTTTACATAGGGTTCTGTCACTTAGGTTTGTGACTGCTAGGTTTGGAGTTCTAGGGTTTGGGGTCTGGTGTTTTGGTTCAGGAATAGGATTATTTTTTATTTTTATTTTTTTTTCTTCAAATTTTGGTTTTTTTCTCCTTTTTTTTTTTTTGGTTTTTTCATCAAATTTTTCTGTCATTTTTGTCTTGTTTCTCCATCAATTTTTGGCTGTTTTTCTGTCATTTTTGGGCTGCTTTTTTTCTTGTTTCTCCCATCATTCTTTCTTGTTTTTGTCTGGTTTTTGTCTTCTTTTTGTGTGATACTTTACCCGGTATTACTCACCTGTCATCCCTTGTTCTCCCGTCATTTTTAAGTGTTTTTTCACTCATGTTCTGGTCTTTTTCTGCCAGGAATGGCTTGTTTTCTTCTAATTTTTCTGTCATTCTTAACTTGTTTTTCTTCTCCTGTTCCCATCATTCTTTACTCATGTTTCTTCCCCTGTTTCCATCAATTTTACTTGTGGTTTGCATGGGTTTTTGCCATCATTCTTACCTGTTCTTCTTCTTGTTTCTCCATCATTCTTACTTGTGTTTTGCGGGTTGGGATATGTGTTAAATAGGAGTCCTAGGGTAAGGGTAGGAGAAGTGGGTTGGTATAGCTGAGTAGCAGGAATAGTACAGGTAGGATACCTAGGGTATGGGAGGTAGTTAGGGGTTTGTACCATATTGGGTTGCTTAACTTAGGATTTCAAGGGTATGTGGAGTTGGTTGGGATAGGGATAGAGTAGCAGAAGGGTCCAGAAAAGGTATGGGTAAGATGGGGTGGATTGGAGTTACTTAGTGATAATTGGTATGGGGTGGATTTATTGGTGAAGGAGTGATGTTGTTTGGGATTGGGTTTTTTGGGTTGGAAAAGTGGGCTTTGGGTATAGCCCAGATGGGAGATAGAAAGTATGAGTGGAGGTAAGATATTGTGCCCAAATTGCGTGATTTGCGAGTAGTTAGTGATTAGTAATAAGGAATCATGTTCATTAGTTGCTATCTCTTATGTACGAGATAGTATTAGTAATACTTACTTAAAGACTTACTTGTTACAGGAATTCTCCAGGTTTTCCAGGTCCAGAAGAGGCTTTTCAGGCAATTCAGAGGTGTTTGTCACTCCTCGCTCTTGTGACTTCCTTGTTTACATCGAGCGAAGTCGAGGCCACGTTGCGTCTATAGAAATTTACCTGTCATGGCTGTCCAAGTCCACAAGAGGCAGCGTTGTATAAGAAAACACAGACACAAGTTAACATGTAATCTGCAACTGCTGT
Source organism: Rhinophrynus dorsalis (assembly GCA_037306005.1). Lineage (NCBI taxonomy): Eukaryota > Metazoa > Chordata > Amphibia > Anura > Rhinophrynidae > Rhinophrynus > Rhinophrynus dorsalis. The sequence goes on along the minus strand of JBBDGT010000042.1, from coordinate 186,188 downwards.
TTTTGGTCAGTAGATGGTGCCACGAGACCGTATAATGGAATTATGTGTGTTTTTCAGCGCTGTGAAAAAAGAGTCCCATAGGAAGTAATGGAGCCATAGGAAATAATGGAGCCAATGTGTTTCAATGGGGATTTACTTAGGAAGCTGGACCATCGGAACTACGGCTCCGAGGAGCTTTTCAAGCATATAGGTGTATAGATTAGAGGCAGGGGAAGGGATCTAGACCGGTTTGACCCGGTTCTGAAAGAATTTTTTGAACCGAGGGTAGCGAGGGTAGCAAGGGTTGGGGGGTGAGGGTTCCGAGGGTTGGGGGGGGCGGGAGGAAGAAAGGTTAGTAGGTGGTTGATATGAACATAGGTCAAGTAGACATGGGTGGTATACTGCTCATTGGTCGCCCTGTATTGCAGCGAGTGTTGTCTGGGAGCGGAAATTTAAAGGTATAGGCACCATTTTTAACATGGAATAGAGCTTGGAATAGGGAAGTTTAGGGCTGTTTTCATGTGGTTCCCCTGATACTACTACCTTTACGGTTAGGGGTCTAGGGTCCACCAAGAAGGGTTTTTAGGGGTTCACGTGTCTAGGGCTGTGGTTTTTTAGGGTTGTTATAGCTAGGGTTGGGAAGGCTAGGTCTCCAATGTCCAGGGTTAGGGATGGGGAATGGAGTAGCGATAGTGGGGATACTAGGTTTAGGGCCTGGGGGTTTAGTAGGGTTGGTTTCGGTGGTTTTTGGGGTTAGGGCTGGGGTTGTTATGGCTGAGGTGGCGATGGTTACAAGGCCTAGGGTGTGAGTGGTTGGTTTTGGGTTGGAAAGTACCTAGAATTGGCTGATGTAGGGCTGTCATTGGAAGGGTTGTAGGCCTAGGGTGTGGGAGATGGGAGTAGGTTGGCTATACCTGGAATTGGCTGAGTTAAGGGTTTGTGATACATAGGGTAGGAGTGCTAGGGTGTGGGAGTTGGGAGTAGGTTGGCTACACCTGGAATTGGCTCATATAGGGCTCTGGTTGTTAGGTAGGAGTGCTGGGGTCTGGGGGTCTGGTTTTGGGTTGGAATTACCTAGAATTGGCTCATGTACGGCTGTGATATATAGGGTTAGAGTGCTAGGGTGTGGGTGGCTGTTGTGGATTGGGCATAGCTAGAATAGGTTTTACATAGGGTTCTGTCACTTAGGTTTGTGACTGCTAGGTTTGGAGTTCTAGGGTTTGGGGTCTGGTGTTTTGGTTCAGGAATAGGATTATTTTTTATTTTTATTTTTTTTTCTTCAAATTTTGGTTTTTTTCTCCTTTTTTTTTTTTTGGTTTTTTCATCAAATTTTTCTGTCATTTTTGTCTTGTTTCTCCATCAATTTTTGGCTGTTTTTCTGTCATTTTTGGGCTGCTTTTTTTCTTGTTTCTCCCATCATTCTTTCTTGTTTTTGTCTGGTTTTTGTCTTCTTTTTGTGTGATACTTTACCCGGTATTACTCACCTGTCATCCCTTGTTCTCCCGTCATTTTTAAGTGTTTTTTCACTCATGTTCTGGTCTTTTTCTGCCAGGAATGGCTTGTTTTCTTCTAATTTTTCTGTCATTCTTAACTTGTTTTTCTTCTCCTGTTCCCATCATTCTTTACTCATGTTTCTTCCCCTGTTTCCATCAATTTTACTTGTGGTTTGCATGGGTTTTTGCCATCATTCTTACCTGTTCTTCTTCTTGTTTCTCCATCATTCTTACTTGTGTTTTGCGGGTTGGGATATGTGTTAAATAGGAGTCCTAGGGTAAGGGTAGGAGAAGTGGGTTGGTATAGCTGAGTAGCAGGAATAGTACAGGTAGGATACCTAGGGTATGGGAGGTAGTTAGGGGTTTGTACCATATTGGGTTGCTTAACTTAGGATTTCAAGGGTATGTGGAGTTGGTTGGGATAGGGATAGAGTAGCAGAAGGGTCCAGAAAAGGTATGGGTAAGATGGGGTGGATTGGAGTTACTTAGTGATAATTGGTATGGGGTGGATTTATTGGTGAAGGAGTGATGTTGTTTGGGATTGGGTTTTTTGGGTTGGAAAAGTGGGCTTTGGGTATAGCCCAGATGGGAGATAGAAAGTATGAGTGGAGGTAAGATATTGTGCCCAAATTGCGTGATTTGCGAGTAGTTAGTGATTAGTAATAAGGAATCATGTTCATTAGTTGCTATCTCTTATGTACGAGATAGTATTAGTAATACTTACTTAAAGACTTACTTGTTACAGGAATTCTCCAGGTTTTCCAGGTCCAGAAGAGGCTTTTCAGGCAATTCAGAGGTGTTTGTCACTCCTCGCTCTTGTGACTTCCTTGTTTACATCGAGCGAAGTCGAGGCCACGTTGCGTCTATAGAAATTTACCTGTCATGGCTGTCCAAGTCCACAAGAGGCAGCGTTGTATAAGAAAACACAGACACAAGTTAACATGTAATCTGCAACTGCTGTTTTTGGTCAGTAGATGGTGCCACGAGACCGTATAATGGAATTATGTGTGTTTTTCAGCGCTGTGAAAAAAGAGTCCCATAGGAAGTAATGGAGCCATAGGAAATAATGGAGCCAATGTGTTTCAATGGGGATTTACTTAGGAAGCTGGACCATCGGAACTACGGCTCCGAGGAGCTTTTCAAGCATATAGGTGTATAGATTAGAGGCAGGGGAAGGGATCTAGACCGGTTTGACCCGGTTCTGAAAGAATTTTTTGAACCGAGGGTAGCGAGGGTAGCAAGGGTTGGGGGGTGAGGGTTCCGAGGGTTGGGGGGGGCGGGAGGAAGAAAGGTTAGTAGGTGGTTGATATGAACATAGGTCAAGTAGACATGGGTGGTATACTGCTCATTGGTCGCCCTGTATTGCAGCGAGTGTTGTCTGGGAGCGGAAATTTAAAGGTATAGGCACCATTTTTAACATGGAATAGAGCTTGGAATAGGGAAGTTTAGGGCTGTTTTCATGTGGTTCCCCTGATACTACTACCTTTACGGTTAGGGGTCTAGGGTCCACCAAGAAGGGTTTTTAGGGGTTCACGTGTCTAGGGCTGTGGTTTTTTAGGGTTGTTATAGCTAGGGTTGGGAAGGCTAGGTCTCCAATGTCCAGGGTTAGGGATGGGGAATGGAGTAGCGATAGTGGGGATACTAGGTTTAGGGCCTGGGGGTTTAGTAGGGTTGGTTTCGGTGGTTTTTGGGGTTAGGGCTGGGGTTGTTATGGCTGAGGTGGCGATGGTTACAAGGCCTAGGGTGTGAGTGGTTGGTTTTGGGTTGGAAAGTACCTAGAATTGGCTGATGTAGGGCTGTCATTGGAAGGGTTGTAGGCCTAGGGTGTGGGAGATGGGAGTAGGTTGGCTATACCTGGAATTGGCTGAGTTAAGGGTTTGTGATACATAGGGTAGGAGTGCTAGGGTGTGGGAGTTGGGAGTAGGTTGGCTACACCTGGAATTGGCTCATATAGGGCTCTGGTTGTTAGGTAGGAGTGCTGGGGTCTGGGGGTCTGGTTTTGGGTTGGAATTACCTAGAATTGGCTCATGTACGGCTGTGATATATAGGGTTAGAGTGCTAGGGTGTGGGTGGCTGTTGTGGATTGGGCATAGCTAGAATAGGTTTTACATAGGGTTCTGTCACTTAGGTTTGTGACTGCTAGGTTTGGAGTTCTAGGGTTTGGGGTCTGGTGTTTTGGTTCAGGAATAGGATTATTTTTTATTTTTATTTTTTTTTCTTCAAATTTTGGTTTTTTTCTCCTTTTTTTTTTTTTGGTTTTTTCATCAAATTTTTCTGTCATTTTTGTCTTGTTTCTCCATCAATTTTTGGCTGTTTTTCTGTCATTTTTGGGCTGCTTTTTTTCTTGTTTCTCCCATCATTCTTTCTTGTTTTTGTCTGGTTTTTGTCTTCTTTTTGTGTGATACTTTACCCGGTATTACTCACCTGTCATCCCTTGTTCTCCCGTCATTTTTAAGTGTTTTTTCACTCATGTTCTGGTCTTTTTCTGCCAGGAATGGCTTGTTTTCTTCTAATTTTTCTGTCATTCTTAACTTGTTTTTCTTCTCCTGTTCCCATCATTCTTTACTCATGTTTCTTCCCCTGTTTCCATCAATTTTACTTGTGGTTTGCATGGGTTTTTGCCATCATTCTTACCTGTTCTTCTTCTTGTTTCTCCATCATTCTTACTTGTGTTTTGCGGGTTGGGATATGTGTTAAATAGGAGTCCTAGGGTAAGGGTAGGAGAAGTGGGTTGGTATAGCTGAGTAGCAGGAATAGTACAGGTAGGATACCTAGGGTATGGGAGGTAGTTAGGGGTTTGTACCATATTGGGTTGCTTAACTTAGGATTTCAAGGGTATGTGGAGTTGGTTGGGATAGGGATAGAGTAGCAGAAGGGTCCAGAAAAGGTATGGGTAAGATGGGGTGGATTGGAGTTACTTAGTGATAATTGGTATGGGGTGGATTTATTGGTGAAGGAGTGATGTTGTTTGGGATTGGGTTTTTTGGGTTGGAAAAGTGGGCTTTGGGTATAGCCCAGATGGGAGATAGAAAGTATGAGTGGAGGTAAGATATTGTGCCCAAATTGCGTGATTTGCGAGTAGTTAGTGATTAGTAATAAGGAATCATGTTCATTAGTTGCTATCTCTTATGTACGAGATAGTATTAGTAATACTTACTTAAAGACTTACTTGTTACAGGAATTCTCCAGGTTTTCCAGGTCCAGAAGAGGCTTTTCAGGCAATTCAGAGGTGTTTGTCACTCCTCGCTCTTGTGACTTCCTTGTTTACATCGAGCGAAGTCGAGGCCACGTTGCGTCTATAGAAATTTACCTGTCATGGCTGTCCAAGTCCACAAGAGGCAGCGTTGTATAAGAAAACACAGACACAAGTTAACATGTAATCTGCAACTGCTGTTTTTGGTCAGTAGATGGTGCCACGAGACCGTATAATGGAATTATGTGTGTTTTTCAGCGCTGTGAAAAAAGAGTCCCATAGGAAGTAATGGAGCCATAGGAAATAATGGAGCCAATGTGTTTCAATGGGGATTTACTTAGGAAGCTGGACCATCGGAACTACGGCTCCGAGGAGCTTTTCAAGCATATAGGTGTATAGATTAGAGGCAGGGGAAGGGATCTAGACCGGTTTGACCCGGTTCTGAAAGAATTTTTTGAACCGAGGGTAGCGAGGGTAGCAAGGGTTGGGGGGTGAGGGTTCCGAGGGTTGGGGGGGGCGGGAGGAAGAAAGGTTAGTAGGTGGTTGATATGAACATAGGTCAAGTAGACATGGGTGGTATACTGCTCATTGGTCGCCCTGTATTGCAGCGAGTGTTGTCTGGGAGCGGAAATTTAAAGGTATAGGCACCATTTTTAACATGGAATAGAGCTTGGAATAGGGAAGTTTAGGGCTGTTTTCATGTGGTTCCCCTGATACTACTACCTTTACGGTTAGGGGTCTAGGGTCCACCAAGAAGGGTTTTTAGGGGTTCACGTGTCTAGGGCTGTGGTTTTTTAGGGTTGTTATAGCTAGGGTTGGGAAGGCTAGGTCTCCAATGTCCAGGGTTAGGGATGGGGAATGGAGTAGCGATAGTGGGGATACTAGGTTTAGGGCCTGGGGGTTTAGTAGGGTTGGTTTCGGTGGTTTTTGGGGTTAGGGCTGGGGTTGTTATGGCTGAGGTGGCGATGGTTACAAGGCCTAGGGTGTGAGTGGTTGGTTTTGGGTTGGAAAGTACCTAGAATTGGCTGATGTAGGGCTGTCATTGGAAGGGTTGTAGGCCTAGGGTGTGGGAGATGGGAGTAGGTTGGCTATACCTGGAATTGGCTGAGTTAAGGGTTTGTGATACATAGGGTAGGAGTGCTAGGGTGTGGGAGTTGGGAGTAGGTTGGCTACACCTGGAATTGGCTCATATAGGGCTCTGGTTGTTAGGTAGGAGTGCTGGGGTCTGGGGGTCTGGTTTTGGGTTGGAATTACCTAGAATTGGCTCATGTACGGCTGTGATATATAGGGTTAGAGTGCTAGGGTGTGGGTGGCTGTTGTGGATTGGGCATAGCTAGAATAGGTTTTACATAGGGTTCTGTCACTTAGGTTTGTGACTGCTAGGTTTGGAGTTCTAGGGTTTGGGGTCTGGTGTTTTGGTTCAGGAATAGGATTATTTTTTATTTTTATTTTTTTTTCTTCAAATTTTGGTTTTTTTCTCCTTTTTTTTTTTTTGGTTTTTTCATCAAATTTTTCTGTCATTTTTGTCTTGTTTCTCCATCAATTTTTGGCTGTTTTTCTGTCATTTTTGGGCTGCTTTTTTTCTTGTTTCTCCCATCATTCTTTCTTGTTTTTGTCTGGTTTTTGTCTTCTTTTTGTGTGATACTTTACCCGGTATTACTCACCTGTCATCCCTTGTTCTCCCGTCATTTTTAAGTGTTTTTTCACTCATGTTCTGGTCTTTTTCTGCCAGGAATGGCTTGTTTTCTTCTAATTTTTCTGTCATTCTTAACTTGTTTTTCTTCTCCTGTTCCCATCATTCTTTACTCATGTTTCTTCCCCTGTTTCCATCAATTTTACTTGTGGTTTGCATGGGTTTTTGCCATCATTCTTACCTGTTCTTCTTCTTGTTTCTCCATCATTCTTACTTGTGTTTTGCGGGTTGGGATATGTGTTAAATAGGAGTCCTAGGGTAAGGGTAGGAGAAGTGGGTTGGTATAGCTGAGTAGCAGGAATAGTACAGGTAGGATACCTAGGGTATGGGAGGTAGTTAGGGGTTTGTACCATATTGGGTTGCTTAACTTAGGATTTCAAGGGTATGTGGAGTTGGTTGGGATAGGGATAGAGTAGCAGAAGGGTCCAGAAAAGGTATGGGTAAGATGGGGTGGATTGGAGTTACTTAGTGATAATTGGTATGGGGTGGATTTATTGGTGAAGGAGTGATGTTGTTTGGGATTGGGTTTTTTGGGTTGGAAAAGTGGGCTTTGGGTATAGCCCAGATGGGAGATAGAAAGTATGAGTGGAGGTAAGATATTGTGCCCAAATTGCGTGATTTGCGAGTAGTTAGTGATTAGTAATAAGGAATCATGTTCATTAGTTGCTATCTCTTATGTACGAGATAGTATTAGTAATACTTACTTAAAGACTTACTTGTTACAGGAATTCTCCAGGTTTTCCAGGTCCAGAAGAGGCTTTTCAGGCAATTCAGAGGTGTTTGTCACTCCTCGCTCTTGTGACTTCCTTGTTTACATCGAGCGAAGTCGAGGCCACGTTGCGTCTATAGAAATTTACCTGTCATGGCTGTCCAAGTCCACAAGAGGCAGCGTTGTATAAGAAAACACAGACACAAGTTAACATGTAATCTGCAACTGCTGTTTTTGGTCAGTAGATGGTGCCACGAGACCGTATAATGGAATTATGTGTGTTTTTCAGCGCTGTGAAAAAAGAGTCCCATAGGAAGTAATGGAGCCATAGGAAATAATGGAGCCAATGTGTTTCAATGGGGATTTACTTAGGAAGCTGGACCATCGGAACTACGGCTCCGAGGAGCTTTTCAAGCATATAGGTGTATAGATTAGAGGCAGGGGAAGGGATCTAGACCGGTTTGACCCGGTTCTGAAAGAATTTTTTGAACCGAGGGTAGCGAGGGTAGCAAGGGTTGGGGGGTGAGGGTTCCGAGGGTTGGGGGGGGCGGGAGGAAGAAAGGTTAGTAGGTGGTTGATATGAACATAGGTCAAGTAGACATGGGTGGTATACTGCTCATTGGTCGCCCTGTATTGCAGCGAGTGTTGTCTGGGAGCGGAAATTTAAAGGTATAGGCACCATTTTTAACATGGAATAGAGCTTGGAATAGGGAAGTTTAGGGCTGTTTTCATGTGGTTCCCCTGATACTACTACCTTTACGGTTAGGGGTCTAGGGTCCACCAAGAAGGGTTTTTAGGGGTTCACGTGTCTAGGGCTGTGGTTTTTTAGGGTTGTTATAGCTAGGGTTGGGAAGGCTAGGTCTCCAATGTCCAGGGTTAGGGATGGGGAATGGAGTAGCGATAGTGGGGATACTAGGTTTAGGGCCTGGGGGTTTAGTAGGGTTGGTTTCGGTGGTTTTTGGGGTTAGGGCTGGGGTTGTTATGGCTGAGGTGGCGATGGTTACAAGGCCTAGGGTGTGAGTGGTTGGTTTTGGGTTGGAAAGTACCTAGAATTGGCTGATGTAGGGCTGTCATTGGAAGGGTTGTAGGCCTAGGGTGTGGGAGATGGGAGTAGGTTGGCTATACCTGGAATTGGCTGAGTTAAGGGTTTGTGATACATAGGGTAGGAGTGCTAGGGTGTGGGAGTTGGGAGTAGGTTGGCTACACCTGGAATTGGCTCATATAGGGCTCTGGTTGTTAGGTAGGAGTGCTGGGGTCTGGGGGTCTGGTTTTGGGTTGGAATTACCTAGAATTGGCTCATGTACGGCTGTGATATATAGGGTTAGAGTGCTAGGGTGTGGGTGGCTGTTGTGGATTGGGCATAGCTAGAATAGGTTTTACATAGGGTTCTGTCACTTAGGTTTGTGACTGCTAGGTTTGGAGTTCTAGGGTTTGGGGTCTGGTGTTTTGGTTCAGGAATAGGATTATTTTTTATTTTTATTTTTTTTTCTTCAAATTTTGGTTTTTTTCTCCTTTTTTTTTTTTTGGTTTTTTCATCAAATTTTTCTGTCATTTTTGTCTTGTTTCTCCATCAATTTTTGGCTGTTTTTCTGTCATTTTTGGGCTGCTTTTTTTCTTGTTTCTCCCATCATTCTTTCTTGTTTTTGTCTGGTTTTTGTCTTCTTTTTGTGTGATACTTTACCCGGTATTACTCACCTGTCATCCCTTGTTCTCCCGTCATTTTTAAGTGTTTTTTCACTCATGTTCTGGTCTTTTTCTGCCAGGAATGGCTTGTTTTCTTCTAATTTTTCTGTCATTCTTAACTTGTTTTTCTTCTCCTGTTCCCATCATTCTTTACTCATGTTTCTTCCCCTGTTTCCATCAATTTTACTTGTGGTTTGCATGGGTTTTTGCCATCATTCTTACCTGTTCTTCTTCTTGTTTCTCCATCATTCTTACTTGTGTTTTGCGGGTTGGGATATGTGTTAAATAGGAGTCCTAGGGTAAGGGTAGGAGAAGTGGGTTGGTATAGCTGAGTAGCAGGAATAGTACAGGTAGGATACCTAGGGTATGGGAGGTAGTTAGGGGTTTGTACCATATTGGGTTGCTTAACTTAGGATTTCAAGGGTATGTGGAGTTGGTTGGGATAGGGATAGAGTAGCAGAAGGGTCCAGAAAAGGTATGGGTAAGATGGGGTGGATTGGAGTTACTTAGTGATAATTGGTATGGGGTGGATTTATTGGTGAAGGAGTGATGTTGTTTGGGATTGGGTTTTTTGGGTTGGAAAAGTGGGCTTTGGGTATAGCCCAGATGGGAGATAGAAAGTATGAGTGGAGGTAAGATATTGTGCCCAAATTGCGTGATTTGCGAGTAGTTAGTGATTAGTAATAAGGAATCATGTTCATTAGTTGCTATCTCTTATGTACGAGATAGTATTAGTAATACTTACTTAAAGACTTACTTGTTACAGGAATTCTCCAGGTTTTCCAGGTCCAGAAGAGGCTTTTCAGGCAATTCAGAGGTGTTTGTCACTCCTCGCTCTTGTGACTTCCTTGTTTACATCGAGCGAAGTCGAGGCCACGTTGCGTCTATAGAAATTTACCTGTCATGGCTGTCCAAGTCCACAAGAGGCAGCGTTGTATAAGAAAACACAGACACAAGTTAACATGTAATCTGCAACTGCTGTTTTTGGTCAGTAGATGGTGCCACGAGACCGTATAATGGAATTATGTGTGTTTTTCAGCGCTGTGAAAAAAGAGTCCCATAGGAAGTAATGGAGCCATAGGAAATAATGGAGCCAATGTGTTTCAATGGGGATTTACTTAGGAAGCTGGACCATCGGAACTACGGCTCCGAGGAGCTTTTCAAGCATATAGGTGTATAGATTAGAGGCAGGGGAAGGGATCTAGACCGGTTTGACCCGGTTCTGAAAGAATTTTTTGAACCGAGGGTAGCGAGGGTAGCAAGGGTTGGGGGGTGAGGGTTCCGAGGGTTGGGGGGGGCGGGAGGAAGAAAGGTTAGTAGGTGGTTGATATGAACATAGGTCAAGTAGACATGGGTGGTATACTGCTCATTGGTCGCCCTGTATTGCAGCGAGTGTTGTCTGGGAGCGGAAATTTAAAGGTATAGGCACCATTTTTAACATGGAATAGAGCTTGGAATAGGGAAGTTTAGGGCTGTTTTCATGTGGTTCCCCTGATACTACTACCTTTACGGTTAGGGGTCTAGGGTCCACCAAGAAGGGTTTTTAGGGGTTCACGTGTCTAGGGCTGTGGTTTTTTAGGGTTGTTATAGCTAGGGTTGGGAAGGCTAGGTCTCCAATGTCCAGGGTTAGGGATGGGGAATGGAGTAGCGATAGTGGGGATACTAGGTTTAGGGCCTGGGGGTTTAGTAGGGTTGGTTTCGGTGGTTTTTGGGGTTAGGGCTGGGGTTGTTATGGCTGAGGTGGCGATGGTTACAAGGCCTAGGGTGTGAGTGGTTGGTTTTGGGTTGGAAAGTACCTAGAATTGGCTGATGTAGGGCTGTCATTGGAAGGGTTGTAGGCCTAGGGTGTGGGAGATGGGAGTAGGTTGGCTATACCTGGAATTGGCTGAGTTAAGGGTTTGTGATACATAGGGTAGGAGTGCTAGGGTGTGGGAGTTGGGAGTAGGTTGGCTACACCTGGAATTGGCTCATATAGGGCTCTGGTTGTTAGGTAGGAGTGCTGGGGTCTGGGGGTCTGGTTTTGGGTTGGAATTACCTAGAATTGGCTCATGTACGGCTGTGATATATAGGGTTAGAGTGCTAGGGTGTGGGTGGCTGTTGTGGATTGGGCATAGCTAGAATAGGTTTTACATAGGGTTCTGTCACTTAGGTTTGTGACTGCTAGGTTTGGAGTTCTAGGGTTTGGGGTCTGGTGTTTTGGTTCAGGAATAGGATTATTTTTTATTTTTATTTTTTTTTCTTCAAATTTTGGTTTTTTTCTCCTTTTTTTTTTTTTGGTTTTTTCATCAAATTTTTCTGTCATTTTTGTCTTGTTTCTCCATCAATTTTTGGCTGTTTTTCTGTCATTTTTGGGCTGCTTTTTTTCTTGTTTCTCCCATCATTCTTTCTTGTTTTTGTCTGGTTTTTGTCTTCTTTTTGTGTGATACTTTACCCGGTATTACTCACCTGTCATCCCTTGTTCTCCCGTCATTTTTAAGTGTTTTTTCACTCATGTTCTGGTCTTTTTCTGCCAGGAATGGCTTGTTTTCTTCTAATTTTTCTGTCATTCTTAACTTGTTTTTCTTCTCCTGTTCCCATCATTCTTTACTCATGTTTCTTCCCCTGTTTCCATCAATTTTACTTGTGGTTTGCATGGGTTTTTGCCATCATTCTTACCTGTTCTTCTTCTTGTTTCTCCATCATTCTTACTTGTGTTTTGCGGGTTGGGATATGTGTTAAATAGGAGTCCTAGGGTAAGGGTAGGAGAAGTGGGTTGGTATAGCTGAGTAGCAGGAATAGTACAGGTAGGATACCTAGGGTATGGGAGGTAGTTAGGGGTTTGTACCATATTGGGTTGCTTAACTTAGGATTTCAAGGGTATGTGGAGTTGGTTGGGATAGGGATAGAGTAGCAGAAGGGTCCAGAAAAGGTATGGGTAAGATGGGGTGGATTGGAGTTACTTAGTGATAATTGGTATGGGGTGGATTTATTGGTGAAGGAGTGATGTTGTTTGGGATTGGGTTTTTTGGGTTGGAAAAGTGGGCTTTGGGTATAGCCCAGATGGGAGATAGAAAGTATGAGTGGAGGTAAGATATTGTGCCCAAATTGCGTGATTTGCGAGTAGTTAGTGATTAGTAATAAGGAATCATGTTCATTAGTTGCTATCTCTTATGTACGAGATAGTATTAGTAATACTTACTTAAAGACTTACTTGTTACAGGAATTCTCCAGGTTTTCCAGGTCCAGAAGAGGCTTTTCAGGCAATTCAGAGGTGTTTGTCACTCCTCGCTCTTGTGACTTCCTTGTTTACATCGAGCGAAGTCGAGGCCACGTTGCGTCTATAGAAATTTACCTGTCATGGCTGTCCAAGTCCACAAGAGGCAGCGTTGTATAAGAAAACACAGACACAAGTTAACATGTAATCTGCAACTGCTGTTTTTGGTCAGTAGATGGTGCCACGAGACCGTATAATGGAATTATGTGTGTTTTTCAGCGCTGTGAAAAAAGAGTCCCATAGGAAGTAATGGAGCCATAGGAAATAATGGAGCCAATGTGTTTCAATGGGGATTTACTTAGGAAGCTGGACCATCGGAACTACGGCTCCGAGGAGCTTTTCAAGCATATAGGTGTATAGATTAGAGGCAGGGGAAGGGATCTAGACCGGTTTGACCCGGTTCTGAAAGAATTTTTTGAACCGAGGGTAGCGAGGGTAGCAAGGGTTGGGGGGTGAGGGTTCCGAGGGTTGGGGGGGGCGGGAGGAAGAAAGGTTAGTAGGTGGTTGATATGAACATAGGTCAAGTAGACATGGGTGGTATACTGCTCATTGGTCGCCCTGTATTGCAGCGAGTGTTGTCTGGGAGCGGAAATTTAAAGGTATAGGCACCATTTTTAACATGGAATAGAGCTTGGAATAGGGAAGTTTAGGGCTGTTTTCATGTGGTTCCCCTGATACTACTACCTTTACGGTTAGGGGTCTAGGGTCCACCAAGAAGGGTTTTTAGGGGTTCACGTGTCTAGGGCTGTGGTTTTTTAGGGTTGTTATAGCTAGGGTTGGGAAGGCTAGGTCTCCAATGTCCAGGGTTAGGGATGGGGAATGGAGTAGCGATAGTGGGGATACTAGGTTTAGGGCCTGGGGGTTTAGTAGGGTTGGTTTCGGTGGTTTTTGGGGTTAGGGCTGGGGTTGTTATGGCTGAGGTGGCGATGGTTACAAGGCCTAGGGTGTGAGTGGTTGGTTTTGGGTTGGAAAGTACCTAGAATTGGCTGATGTAGGGCTGTCATTGGAAGGGTTGTAGGCCTAGGGTGTGGGAGATGGGAGTAGGTTGGCTATACCTGGAATTGGCTGAGTTAAGGGTTTGTGATACATAGGGTAGGAGTGCTAGGGTGTGGGAGTTGGGAGTAGGTTGGCTACACCTGGAATTGGCTCATATAGGGCTCTGGTTGTTAGGTAGGAGTGCTGGGGTCTGGGGGTCTGGTTTTGGGTTGGAATTACCTAGAATTGGCTCATGTACGGCTGTGATATATAGGGTTAGAGTGCTAGGGTGTGGGTGGCTGTTGTGGATTGGGCATAGCTAGAATAGGTTTTACATAGGGTTCTGTCACTTAGGTTTGTGACTGCTAGGTTTGGAGTTCTAGGGTTTGGGGTCTGGTGTTTTGGTTCAGGAATAGGATTATTTTTTATTTTTATTTTTTTTTCTTCAAATTTTGGTTTTTTTCTCCTTTTTTTTTTTTTGGTTTTTTCATCAAATTTTTCTGTCATTTTTGTCTTGTTTCTCCATCAATTTTTGGCTGTTTTTCTGTCATTTTTGGGCTGCTTTTTTTCTTGTTTCTCCCATCATTCTTTCTTGTTTTTGTCTGGTTTTTGTCTTCTTTTTGTGTGATACTTTACCCGGTATTACTCACCTGTCATCCCTTGTTCTCCCGTCATTTTTAAGTGTTTTTTCACTCATGTTCTGGTCTTTTTCTGCCAGGAATGGCTTGTTTTCTTCTAATTTTTCTGTCATTCTTAACTTGTTTTTCTTCTCCTGTTCCCATCATTCTTTACTCATGTTTCTTCCCCTGTTTCCATCAATTTTACTTGTGGTTTGCATGGGTTTTTGCCATCATTCTTACCTGTTCTTCTTCTTGTTTCTCCATCATTCTTACTTGTGTTTTGCGGGTTGGGATATGTGTTAAATAGGAGTCCTAGGGTAAGGGTAGGAGAAGTGGGTTGGTATAGCTGAGTAGCAGGAATAGTACAGGTAGGATACCTAGGGTATGGGAGGTAGTTAGGGGTTTGTACCATATTGGGTTGCTTAACTTAGGATTTCAAGGGTATGTGGAGTTGGTTGGGATAGGGATAGAGTAGCAGAAGGGTCCAGAAAAGGTATGGGTAAGATGGGGTGGATTGGAGTTACTTAGTGATAATTGGTATGGGGTGGATTTATTGGTGAAGGAGTGATGTTGTTTGGGATTGGGTTTTTTGGGTTGGAAAAGTGGGCTTTGGGTATAGCCCAGATGGGAGATAGAAAGTATGAGTGGAGGTAAGATATTGTGCCCAAATTGCGTGATTTGCGAGTAGTTAGTGATTAGTAATAAGGAATCATGTTCATTAGTTGCTATCTCTTATGTACGAGATAGTATTAGTAATACTTACTTAAAGACTTACTTGTTACAGGAATTCTCCAGGTTTTCCAGGTCCAGAAGAGGCTTTTCAGGCAATTCAGAGGTGTTTGTCACTCCTCGCTCTTGTGACTTCCTTGTTTACATCGAGCGAAGTCGAGGCCACGTTGCGTCTATAGAAATTTACCTGTCATGGCTGTCCAAGTCCACAAGAGGCAGCGTTGTATAAGAAAACACAGACACAAGTTAACATGTAATCTGCAACTGCTGTTTTTGGTCAGTAGATGGTGCCACGAGACCGTATAATGGAATTATGTGTGTTTTTCAGCGCTGTGAAAAAAGAGTCCCATAGGAAGTAATGGAGCCATAGGAAATAATGGAGCCAATGTGTTTCAATGGGGATTTACTTAGGAAGCTGGACCATCGGAACTACGGCTCCGAGGAGCTTTTCAAGCATATAGGTGTATAGATTAGAGGCAGGGGAAGGGATCTAGACCGGTTTGACCCGGTTCTGAAAGAATTTTTTGAACCGAGGGTAGCGAGGGTAGCAAGGGTTGGGGGGTGAGGGTTCCGAGGGTTGGGGGGGGCGGGAGGAAGAAAGGTTAGTAGGTGGTTGATATGAACATAGGTCAAGTAGACATGGGTGGTATACTGCTCATTGGTCGCCCTGTATTGCAGCGAGTGTTGTCTGGGAGCGGAAATTTAAAGGTATAGGCACCATTTTTAACATGGAATAGAGCTTGGAATAGGGAAGTTTAGGGCTGTTTTCATGTGGTTCCCCTGATACTACTACCTTTACGGTTAGGGGTCTAGGGTCCACCAAGAAGGGTTTTTAGGGGTTCACGTGTCTAGGGCTGTGGTTTTTTAGGGTTGTTATAGCTAGGGTTGGGAAGGCTAGGTCTCCAATGTCCAGGGTTAGGGATGGGGAATGGAGTAGCGATAGTGGGGATACTAGGTTTAGGGCCTGGGGGTTTAGTAGGGTTGGTTTCGGTGGTTTTTGGGGTTAGGGCTGGGGTTGTTATGGCTGAGGTGGCGATGGTTACAAGGCCTAGGGTGTGAGTGGTTGGTTTTGGGTTGGAAAGTACCTAGAATTGGCTGATGTAGGGCTGTCATTGGAAGGGTTGTAGGCCTAGGGTGTGGGAGATGGGAGTAGGTTGGCTATACCTGGAATTGGCTGAGTTAAGGGTTTGTGATACATAGGGTAGGAGTGCTAGGGTGTGGGAGTTGGGAGTAGGTTGGCTACACCTGGAATTGGCTCATATAGGGCTCTGGTTGTTAGGTAGGAGTGCTGGGGTCTGGGGGTCTGGTTTTGGGTTGGAATTACCTAGAATTGGCTCATGTACGGCTGTGATATATAGGGTTAGAGTGCTAGGGTGTGGGTGGCTGTTGTGGATTGGGCATAGCTAGAATAGGTTTTACATAGGGTTCTGTCACTTAGGTTTGTGACTGCTAGGTTTGGAGTTCTAGGGTTTGGGGTCTGGTGTTTTGGTTCAGGAATAGGATTATTTTTTATTTTTATTTTTTTTTCTTCAAATTTTGGTTTTTTTCTCCTTTTTTTTTTTTTGGTTTTTTCATCAAATTTTTCTGTCATTTTTGTCTTGTTTCTCCATCAATTTTTGGCTGTTTTTCTGTCATTTTTGGGCTGCTTTTTTTCTTGTTTCTCCCATCATTCTTTCTTGTTTTTGTCTGGTTTTTGTCTTCTTTTTGTGTGATACTTTACCCGGTATTACTCACCTGTCATCCCTTGTTCTCCCGTCATTTTTAAGTGTTTTTTCACTCATGTTCTGGTCTTTTTCTGCCAGGAATGGCTTGTTTTCTTCTAATTTTTCTGTCATTCTTAACTTGTTTTTCTTCTCCTGTTCCCATCATTCTTTACTCATGTTTCTTCCCCTGTTTCCATCAATTTTACTTGTGGTTTGCATGGGTTTTTGCCATCATTCTTACCTGTTCTTCTTCTTGTTTCTCCATCATTCTTACTTGTGTTTTGCGGGTTGGGATATGTGTTAAATAGGAGTCCTAGGGTAAGGGTAGGAGAAGTGGGTTGGTATAGCTGAGTAGCAGGAATAGTACAGGTAGGATACCTAGGGTATGGGAGGTAGTTAGGGGTTTGTACCATATTGGGTTGCTTAACTTAGGATTTCAAGGGTATGTGGAGTTGGTTGGGATAGGGATAGAGTAGCAGAAGGGTCCAGAAAAGGTATGGGTAAGATGGGGTGGATTGGAGTTACTTAGTGATAATTGGTATGGGGTGGATTTATTGGTGAAGGAGTGATGTTGTTTGGGATTGGGTTTTTTGGGTTGGAAAAGTGGGCTTTGGGTATAGCCCAGATGGGAGATAGAAAGTATGAGTGGAGGTAAGATATTGTGCCCAAATTGCGTGATTTGCGAGTAGTTAGTGATTAGTAATAAGGAATCATGTTCATTAGTTGCTATCTCTTATGTACGAGATAGTATTAGTAATACTTACTTAAAGACTTACTTGTTACAGGAATTCTCCAGGTTTTCCAGGTCCAGAAGAGGCTTTTCAGGCAATTCAGAGGTGTTTGTCACTCCTCGCTCTTGTGACTTCCTTGTTTACATCGAGCGAAGTCGAGGCCACGTTGCGTCTATAGAAATTTACCTGTCATGGCTGTCCAAGTCCACAAGAGGCAGCGTTGTATAAGAAAACACAGACACAAGTTAACATGTAATCTGCAACTGCTGTTTTTGGTCAGTAGATGGTGCCACGAGACCGTATAATGGAATTATGTGTGTTTTTCAGCGCTGTGAAAAAAGAGTCCCATAGGAAGTAATGGAGCCATAGGAAATAATGGAGCCAATGTGTTTCAATGGGGATTTACTTAGGAAGCTGGACCATCGGAACTACGGCTCCGAGGAGCTTTTCAAGCATATAGGTGTATAGATTAGAGGCAGGGGAAGGGATCTAGACCGGTTTGACCCGGTTCTGAAAGAATTTTTTGAACCGAGGGTAGCGAGGGTAGCAAGGGTTGGGGGGTGAGGGTTCCGAGGGTTGGGGGGGGCGGGAGGAAGAAAGGTTAGTAGGTGGTTGATATGAACATAGGTCAAGTAGACATGGGTGGTATACTGCTCATTGGTCGCCCTGTATTGCAGCGAGTGTTGTCTGGGAGCGGAAATTTAAAGGTATAGGCACCATTTTTAACATGGAATAGAGCTTGGAATAGGGAAGTTTAGGGCTGTTTTCATGTGGTTCCCCTGATACTACTACCTTTACGGTTAGGGGTCTAGGGTCCACCAAGAAGGGTTTTTAGGGGTTCACGTGTCTAGGGCTGTGGTTTTTTAGGGTTGTTATAGCTAGGGTTGGGAAGGCTAGGTCTCCAATGTCCAGGGTTAGGGATGGGGAATGGAGTAGCGATAGTGGGGATACTAGGTTTAGGGCCTGGGGGTTTAGTAGGGTTGGTTTCGGTGGTTTTTGGGGTTAGGGCTGGGGTTGTTATGGCTGAGGTGGCGATGGTTACAAGGCCTAGGGTGTGAGTGGTTGGTTTTGGGTTGGAAAGTACCTAGAATTGGCTGATGTAGGGCTGTCATTGGAAGGGTTGTAGGCCTAGGGTGTGGGAGATGGGAGTAGGTTGGCTATACCTGGAATTGGCTGAGTTAAGGGTTTGTGATACATAGGGTAGGAGTGCTAGGGTGTGGGAGTTGGGAGTAGGTTGGCTACACCTGGAATTGGCTCATATAGGGCTCTGGTTGTTAGGTAGGAGTGCTGGGGTCTGGGGGTCTGGTTTTGGGTTGGAATTACCTAGAATTGGCTCATGTACGGCTGTGATATATAGGGTTAGAGTGCTAGGGTGTGGGTGGCTGTTGTGGATTGGGCATAGCTAGAATAGGTTTTACATAGGGTTCTGTCACTTAGGTTTGTGACTGCTAGGTTTGGAGTTCTAGGGTTTGGGGTCTGGTGTTTTGGTTCAGGAATAGGATTATTTTTTATTTTTATTTTTTTTTCTTCAAATTTTGGTTTTTTTCTCCTTTTTTTTTTTTTGGTTTTTTCATCAAATTTTTCTGTCATTTTTGTCTTGTTTCTCCATCAATTTTTGGCTGTTTTTCTGTCATTTTTGGGCTGCTTTTTTTCTTGTTTCTCCCATCATTCTTTCTTGTTTTTGTCTGGTTTTTGTCTTCTTTTTGTGTGATACTTTACCCGGTATTACTCACCTGTCATCCCTTGTTCTCCCGTCATTTTTAAGTGTTTTTTCACTCATGTTCTGGTCTTTTTCTGCCAGGAATGGCTTGTTTTCTTCTAATTTTTCTGTCATTCTTAACTTGTTTTTCTTCTCCTGTTCCCATCATTCTTTACTCATGTTTCTTCCCCTGTTTCCATCAATTTTACTTGTGGTTTGCATGGGTTTTTGCCATCATTCTTACCTGTTCTTCTTCTTGTTTCTCCATCATTCTTACTTGTGTTTTGCGGGTTGGGATATGTGTTAAATAGGAGTCCTAGGGTAAGGGTAGGAGAAGTGGGTTGGTATAGCTGAGTAGCAGGAATAGTACAGGTAGGATACCTAGGGTATGGGAGGTAGTTAGGGGTTTGTACCATATTGGGTTGCTTAACTTAGGATTTCAAGGGTATGTGGAGTTGGTTGGGATAGGGATAGAGTAGCAGAAGGGTCCAGAAAAGGTATGGGTAAGATGGGGTGGATTGGAGTTACTTAGTGATAATTGGTATGGGGTGGATTTATTGGTGAAGGAGTGATGTTGTTTGGGATTGGGTTTTTTGGGTTGGAAAAGTGGGCTTTGGGTATAGCCCAGATGGGAGATAGAAAGTATGAGTGGAGGTAAGATATTGTGCCCAAATTGCGTGATTTGCGAGTAGTTAGTGATTAGTAATAAGGAATCATGTTCATTAGTTGCTATCTCTTATGTACGAGATAGTATTAGTAATACTTACTTAAAGACTTACTTGTTACAGGAATTCTCCAGGTTTTCCAGGTCCAGAAGAGGCTTTTCAGGCAATTCAGAGGTGTTTGTCACTCCTCGCTCTTGTGACTTCCTTGTTTACATCGAGCGAAGTCGAGGCCACGTTGCGTCTATAGAAATTTACCTGTCATGGCTGTCCAAGTCCACAAGAGGCAGCGTTGTATAAGAAAACACAGACACAAGTTAACATGTAATCTGCAACTGCTGTTTTTGGTCAGTAGATGGTGCCACGAGACCGTATAATGGAATTATGTGTGTTTTTCAGCGCTGTGAAAAAAGAGTCCCATAGGAAGTAATGGAGCCATAGGAAATAATGGAGCCAATGTGTTTCAATGGGGATTTACTTAGGAAGCTGGACCATCGGAACTACGGCTCCGAGGAGCTTTTCAAGCATATAGGTGTATAGATTAGAGGCAGGGGAAGGGATCTAGACCGGTTTGACCCGGTTCTGAAAGAATTTTTTGAACCGAGGGTAGCGAGGGTAGCAAGGGTTGGGGGGTGAGGGTTCCGAGGGTTGGGGGGGGCGGGAGGAAGAAAGGTTAGTAGGTGGTTGATATGAACATAGGTCAAGTAGACATGGGTGGTATACTGCTCATTGGTCGCCCTGTATTGCAGCGAGTGTTGTCTGGGAGCGGAAATTTAAAGGTATAGGCACCATTTTTAACATGGAATAGAGCTTGGAATAGGGAAGTTTAGGGCTGTTTTCATGTGGTTCCCCTGATACTACTACCTTTACGGTTAGGGGTCTAGGGTCCACCAAGAAGGGTTTTTAGGGGTTCACGTGTCTAGGGCTGTGGTTTTTTAGGGTTGTTATAGCTAGGGTTGGGAAGGCTAGGTCTCCAATGTCCAGGGTTAGGGATGGGGAATGGAGTAGCGATAGTGGGGATACTAGGTTTAGGGCCTGGGGGTTTAGTAGGGTTGGTTTCGGTGGTTTTTGGGGTTAGGGCTGGGGTTGTTATGGCTGAGGTGGCGATGGTTACAAGGCCTAGGGTGTGAGTGGTTGGTTTTGGGTTGGAAAGTACCTAGAATTGGCTGATGTAGGGCTGTCATTGGAAGGGTTGTAGGCCTAGGGTGTGGGAGATGGGAGTAGGTTGGCTATACCTGGAATTGGCTGAGTTAAGGGTTTGTGATACATAGGGTAGGAGTGCTAGGGTGTGGGAGTTGGGAGTAGGTTGGCTACACCTGGAATTGGCTCATATAGGGCTCTGGTTGTTAGGTAGGAGTGCTGGGGTCTGGGGGTCTGGTTTTGGGTTGGAATTACCTAGAATTGGCTCATGTACGGCTGTGATATATAGGGTTAGAGTGCTAGGGTGTGGGTGGCTGTTGTGGATTGGGCATAGCTAGAATAGGTTTTACATAGGGTTCTGTCACTTAGGTTTGTGACTGCTAGGTTTGGAGTTCTAGGGTTTGGGGTCTGGTGTTTTGGTTCAGGAATAGGATTATTTTTTATTTTTATTTTTTTTTCTTCAAATTTTGGTTTTTTTCTCCTTTTTTTTTTTTTGGTTTTTTCATCAAATTTTTCTGTCATTTTTGTCTTGTTTCTCCATCAATTTTTGGCTGTTTTTCTGTCATTTTTGGGCTGCTTTTTTTCTTGTTTCTCCCATCATTCTTTCTTGTTTTTGTCTGGTTTTTGTCTTCTTTTTGTGTGATACTTTACCCGGTATTACTCACCTGTCATCCCTTGTTCTCCCGTCATTTTTAAGTGTTTTTTCACTCATGTTCTGGTCTTTTTCTGCCAGGAATGGCTTGTTTTCTTCTAATTTTTCTGTCATTCTTAACTTGTTTTTCTTCTCCTGTTCCCATCATTCTTTACTCATGTTTCTTCCCCTGTTTCCATCAATTTTACTTGTGGTTTGCATGGGTTTTTGCCATCATTCTTACCTGTTCTTCTTCTTGTTTCTCCATCATTCTTACTTGTGTTTTGCGGGTTGGGATATGTGTTAAATAGGAGTCCTAGGGTAAGGGTAGGAGAAGTGGGTTGGTATAGCTGAGTAGCAGGAATAGTACAGGTAGGATACCTAGGGTATGGGAGGTAGTTAGGGGTTTGTACCATATTGGGTTGCTTAACTTAGGATTTCAAGGGTATGTGGAGTTGGTTGGGATAGGGATAGAGTAGCAGAAGGGTCCAGAAAAGGTATGGGTAAGATGGGGTGGATTGGAGTTACTTAGTGATAATTGGTATGGGGTGGATTTATTGGTGAAGGAGTGATGTTGTTTGGGATTGGGTTTTTTGGGTTGGAAAAGTGGGCTTTGGGTATAGCCCAGATGGGAGATAGAAAGTATGAGTGGAGGTAAGATATTGTGCCCAAATTGCGTGATTTGCGAGTAGTTAGTGATTAGTAATAAGGAATCATGTTCATTAGTTGCTATCTCTTATGTACGAGATAGTATTAGTAATACTTACTTAAAGACTTACTTGTTACAGGAATTCTCCAGGTTTTCCAGGTCCAGAAGAGGCTTTTCAGGCAATTCAGAGGTGTTTGTCACTCCTCGCTCTTGTGACTTCCTTGTTTACATCGAGCGAAGTCGAGGCCACGTTGCGTCTATAGAAATTTACCTGTCATGGCTGTCCAAGTCCACAAGAGGCAGCGTTGTATAAGAAAACACAGACACAAGTTAACATGTAATCTGCAACTGCTGTTTTTGGTCAGTAGATGGTGCCACGAGACCGTATAATGGAATTATGTGTGTTTTTCAGCGCTGTGAAAAAAGAGTCCCATAGGAAGTAATGGAGCCATAGGAAATAATGGAGCCAATGTGTTTCAATGGGGATTTACTTAGGAAGCTGGACCATCGGAACTACGGCTCCGAGGAGCTTTTCAAGCATATAGGTGTATAGATTAGAGGCAGGGGAAGGGATCTAGACCGGTTTGACCCGGTTCTGAAAGAATTTTTTGAACCGAGGGTAGCGAGGGTAGCAAGGGTTGGGGGGTGAGGGTTCCGAGGGTTGGGGGGGGCGGGAGGAAGAAAGGTTAGTAGGTGGTTGATATGAACATAGGTCAAGTAGACATGGGTGGTATACTGCTCATTGGTCGCCCTGTATTGCAGCGAGTGTTGTCTGGGAGCGGAAATTTAAAGGTATAGGCACCATTTTTAACATGGAATAGAGCTTGGAATAGGGAAGTTTAGGGCTGTTTTCATGTGGTTCCCCTGATACTACTACCTTTACGGTTAGGGGTCTAGGGTCCACCAAGAAGGGTTTTTAGGGGTTCACGTGTCTAGGGCTGTGGTTTTTTAGGGTTGTTATAGCTAGGGTTGGGAAGGCTAGGTCTCCAATGTCCAGGGTTAGGGATGGGGAATGGAGTAGCGATAGTGGGGATACTAGGTTTAGGGCCTGGGGGTTTAGTAGGGTTGGTTTCGGTGGTTTTTGGGGTTAGGGCTGGGGTTGTTATGGCTGAGGTGGCGATGGTTACAAGGCCTAGGGTGTGAGTGGTTGGTTTTGGGTTGGAAAGTACCTAGAATTGGCTGATGTAGGGCTGTCATTGGAAGGGTTGTAGGCCTAGGGTGTGGGAGATGGGAGTAGGTTGGCTATACCTGGAATTGGCTGAGTTAAGGGTTTGTGATACATAGGGTAGGAGTGCTAGGGTGTGGGAGTTGGGAGTAGGTTGGCTACACCTGGAATTGGCTCATATAGGGCTCTGGTTGTTAGGTAGGAGTGCTGGGGTCTGGGGGTCTGGTTTTGGGTTGGAATTACCTAGAATTGGCTCATGTACGGCTGTGATATATAGGGTTAGAGTGCTAGGGTGTGGGTGGCTGTTGTGGATTGGGCATAGCTAGAATAGGTTTTACATAGGGTTCTGTCACTTAGGTTTGTGACTGCTAGGTTTGGAGTTCTAGGGTTTGGGGTCTGGTGTTTTGGTTCAGGAATAGGATTATTTTTTATTTTTATTTTTTTTTCTTCAAATTTTGGTTTTTTTCTCCTTTTTTTTTTTTTGGTTTTTTCATCAAATTTTTCTGTCATTTTTGTCTTGTTTCTCCATCAATTTTTGGCTGTTTTTCTGTCATTTTTGGGCTGCTTTTTTTCTTGTTTCTCCCATCATTCTTTCTTGTTTTTGTCTGGTTTTTGTCTTCTTTTTGTGTGATACTTTACCCGGTATTACTCACCTGTCATCCCTTGTTCTCCCGTCATTTTTAAGTGTTTTTTCACTCATGTTCTGGTCTTTTTCTGCCAGGAATGGCTTGTTTTCTTCTAATTTTTCTGTCATTCTTAACTTGTTTTTCTTCTCCTGTTCCCATCATTCTTTACTCATGTTTCTTCCCCTGTTTCCATCAATTTTACTTGTGGTTTGCATGGGTTTTTGCCATCATTCTTACCTGTTCTTCTTCTTGTTTCTCCATCATTCTTACTTGTGTTTTGCGGGTTGGGATATGTGTTAAATAGGAGTCCTAGGGTAAGGGTAGGAGAAGTGGGTTGGTATAGCTGAGTAGCAGGAATAGTACAGGTAGGATACCTAGGGTATGGGAGGTAGTTAGGGGTTTGTACCATATTGGGTTGCTTAACTTAGGATTTCAAGGGTATGTGGAGTTGGTTGGGATAGGGATAGAGTAGCAGAAGGGTCCAGAAAAGGTATGGGTAAGATGGGGTGGATTGGAGTTACTTAGTGATAATTGGTATGGGGTGGATTTATTGGTGAAGGAGTGATGTTGTTTGGGATTGGGTTTTTTGGGTTGGAAAAGTGGGCTTTGGGTATAGCCCAGATGGGAGATAGAAAGTATGAGTGGAGGTAAGATATTGTGCCCAAATTGCGTGATTTGCGAGTAGTTAGTGATTAGTAATAAGGAATCATGTTCATTAGTTGCTATCTCTTATGTACGAGATAGTATTAGTAATACTTACTTAAAGACTTACTTGTTACAGGAATTCTCCAGGTTTTCCAGGTCCAGAAGAGGCTTTTCAGGCAATTCAGAGGTGTTTGTCACTCCTCGCTCTTGTGACTTCCTTGTTTACATCGAGCGAAGTCGAGGCCACGTTGCGTCTATAGAAATTTACCTGTCATGGCTGTCCAAGTCCACAAGAGGCAGCGTTGTATAAGAAAACACAGACACAAGTTAACATGTAATCTGCAACTGCTGTTTTTGGTCAGTAGATGGTGCCACGAGACCGTATAATGGAATTATGTGTGTTTTTCAGCGCTGTGAAAAAAGAGTCCCATAGGAAGTAATGGAGCCATAGGAAATAATGGAGCCAATGTGTTTCAATGGGGATTTACTTAGGAAGCTGGACCATCGGAACTACGGCTCCGAGGAGCTTTTCAAGCATATAGGTGTATAGATTAGAGGCAGGGGAAGGGATCTAGACCGGTTTGACCCGGTTCTGAAAGAATTTTTTGAACCGAGGGTAGCGAGGGTAGCAAGGGTTGGGGGGTGAGGGTTCCGAGGGTTGGGGGGGGCGGGAGGAAGAAAGGTTAGTAGGTGGTTGATATGAACATAGGTCAAGTAGACATGGGTGGTATACTGCTCATTGGTCGCCCTGTATTGCAGCGAGTGTTGTCTGGGAGCGGAAATTTAAAGGTATAGGCACCATTTTTAACATGGAATAGAGCTTGGAATAGGGAAGTTTAGGGCTGTTTTCATGTGGTTCCCCTGATACTACTACCTTTACGGTTAGGGGTCTAGGGTCCACCAAGAAGGGTTTTTAGGGGTTCACGTGTCTAGGGCTGTGGTTTTTTAGGGTTGTTATAGCTAGGGTTGGGAAGGCTAGGTCTCCAATGTCCAGGGTTAGGGATGGGGAATGGAGTAGCGATAGTGGGGATACTAGGTTTAGGGCCTGGGGGTTTAGTAGGGTTGGTTTCGGTGGTTTTTGGGGTTAGGGCTGGGGTTGTTATGGCTGAGGTGGCGATGGTTACAAGGCCTAGGGTGTGAGTGGTTGGTTTTGGGTTGGAAAGTACCTAGAATTGGCTGATGTAGGGCTGTCATTGGAAGGGTTGTAGGCCTAGGGTGTGGGAGATGGGAGTAGGTTGGCTATACCTGGAATTGGCTGAGTTAAGGGTTTGTGATACATAGGGTAGGAGTGCTAGGGTGTGGGAGTTGGGAGTAGGTTGGCTACACCTGGAATTGGCTCATATAGGGCTCTGGTTGTTAGGTAGGAGTGCTGGGGTCTGGGGGTCTGGTTTTGGGTTGGAATTACCTAGAATTGGCTCATGTACGGCTGTGATATATAGGGTTAGAGTGCTAGGGTGTGGGTGGCTGTTGTGGATTGGGCATAGCTAGAATAGGTTTTACATAGGGTTCTGTCACTTAGGTTTGTGACTGCTAGGTTTGGAGTTCTAGGGTTTGGGGTCTGGTGTTTTGGTTCAGGAATAGGATTATTTTTTATTTTTATTTTTTTTTCTTCAAATTTTGGTTTTTTTCTCCTTTTTTTTTTTTTGGTTTTTTCATCAAATTTTTCTGTCATTTTTGTCTTGTTTCTCCATCAATTTTTGGCTGTTTTTCTGTCATTTTTGGGCTGCTTTTTTTCTTGTTTCTCCCATCATTCTTTCTTGTTTTTGTCTGGTTTTTGTCTTCTTTTTGTGTGATACTTTACCCGGTATTACTCACCTGTCATCCCTTGTTCTCCCGTCATTTTTAAGTGTTTTTTCACTCATGTTCTGGTCTTTTTCTGCCAGGAATGGCTTGTTTTCTTCTAATTTTTCTGTCATTCTTAACTTGTTTTTCTTCTCCTGTTCCCATCATTCTTTACTCATGTTTCTTCCCCTGTTTCCATCAATTTTACTTGTGGTTTGCATGGGTTTTTGCCATCATTCTTACCTGTTCTTCTTCTTGTTTCTCCATCATTCTTACTTGTGTTTTGCGGGTTGGGATATGTGTTAAATAGGAGTCCTAGGGTAAGGGTAGGAGAAGTGGGTTGGTATAGCTGAGTAGCAGGAATAGTACAGGTAGGATACCTAGGGTATGGGAGGTAGTTAGGGGTTTGTACCATATTGGGTTGCTTAACTTAGGATTTCAAGGGTATGTGGAGTTGGTTGGGATAGGGATAGAGTAGCAGAAGGGTCCAGAAAAGGTATGGGTAAGATGGGGTGGATTGGAGTTACTTAGTGATAATTGGTATGGGGTGGATTTATTGGTGAAGGAGTGATGTTGTTTGGGATTGGGTTTTTTGGGTTGGAAAAGTGGGCTTTGGGTATAGCCCAGATGGGAGATAGAAAGTATGAGTGGAGGTAAGATATTGTGCCCAAATTGCGTGATTTGCGAGTAGTTAGTGATTAGTAATAAGGAATCATGTTCATTAGTTGCTATCTCTTATGTACGAGATAGTATTAGTAATACTTACTTAAAGACTTACTTGTTACAGGAATTCTCCAGGTTTTCCAGGTCCAGAAGAGGCTTTTCAGGCAATTCAGAGGTGTTTGTCACTCCTCGCTCTTGTGACTTCCTTGTTTACATCGAGCGAAGTCGAGGCCACGTTGCGTCTATAGAAATTTACCTGTCATGGCTGTCCAAGTCCACAAGAGGCAGCGTTGTATAAGAAAACACAGACACAAGTTAACATGTAATCTGCAACTGCTGTTTTTGGTCAGTAGATGGTGCCACGAGACCGTATAATGGAATTATGTGTGTTTTTCAGCGCTGTGAAAAAAGAGTCCCATAGGAAGTAATGGAGCCATAGGAAATAATGGAGCCAATGTGTTTCAATGGGGATTTACTTAGGAAGCTGGACCATCGGAACTACGGCTCCGAGGAGCTTTTCAAGCATATAGGTGTATAGATTAGAGGCAGGGGAAGGGATCTAGACCGGTTTGACCCGGTTCTGAAAGAATTTTTTGAACCGAGGGTAGCGAGGGTAGCAAGGGTTGGGGGGTGAGGGTTCCGAGGGTTGGGGGGGGCGGGAGGAAGAAAGGTTAGTAGGTGGTTGATATGAACATAGGTCAAGTAGACATGGGTGGTATACTGCTCATTGGTCGCCCTGTATTGCAGCGAGTGTTGTCTGGGAGCGGAAATTTAAAGGTATAGGCACCATTTTTAACATGGAATAGAGCTTGGAATAGGGAAGTTTAGGGCTGTTTTCATGTGGTTCCCCTGATACTACTACCTTTACGGTTAGGGGTCTAGGGTCCACCAAGAAGGGTTTTTAGGGGTTCACGTGTCTAGGGCTGTGGTTTTTTAGGGTTGTTATAGCTAGGGTTGGGAAGGCTAGGTCTCCAATGTCCAGGGTTAGGGATGGGGAATGGAGTAGCGATAGTGGGGATACTAGGTTTAGGGCCTGGGGGTTTAGTAGGGTTGGTTTCGGTGGTTTTTGGGGTTAGGGCTGGGGTTGTTATGGCTGAGGTGGCGATGGTTACAAGGCCTAGGGTGTGAGTGGTTGGTTTTGGGTTGGAAAGTACCTAGAATTGGCTGATGTAGGGCTGTCATTGGAAGGGTTGTAGGCCTAGGGTGTGGGAGATGGGAGTAGGTTGGCTATACCTGGAATTGGCTGAGTTAAGGGTTTGTGATACATAGGGTAGGAGTGCTAGGGTGTGGGAGTTGGGAGTAGGTTGGCTACACCTGGAATTGGCTCATATAGGGCTCTGGTTGTTAGGTAGGAGTGCTGGGGTCTGGGGGTCTGGTTTTGGGTTGGAATTACCTAGAATTGGCTCATGTACGGCTGTGATATATAGGGTTAGAGTGCTAGGGTGTGGGTGGCTGTTGTGGATTGGGCATAGCTAGAATAGGTTTTACATAGGGTTCTGTCACTTAGGTTTGTGACTGCTAGGTTTGGAGTTCTAGGGTTTGGGGTCTGGTGTTTTGGTTCAGGAATAGGATTATTTTTTATTTTTATTTTTTTTTCTTCAAATTTTGGTTTTTTTCTCCTTTTTTTTTTTTTGGTTTTTTCATCAAATTTTTCTGTCATTTTTGTCTTGTTTCTCCATCAATTTTTGGCTGTTTTTCTGTCATTTTTGGGCTGCTTTTTTTCTTGTTTCTCCCATCATTCTTTCTTGTTTTTGTCTGGTTTTTGTCTTCTTTTTGTGTGATACTTTACCCGGTATTACTCACCTGTCATCCCTTGTTCTCCCGTCATTTTTAAGTGTTTTTTCACTCATGTTCTGGTCTTTTTCTGCCAGGAATGGCTTGTTTTCTTCTAATTTTTCTGTCATTCTTAACTTGTTTTTCTTCTCCTGTTCCCATCATTCTTTACTCATGTTTCTTCCCCTGTTTCCATCAATTTTACTTGTGGTTTGCATGGGTTTTTGCCATCATTCTTACCTGTTCTTCTTCTTGTTTCTCCATCATTCTTACTTGTGTTTTGCGGGTTGGGATATGTGTTAAATAGGAGTCCTAGGGTAAGGGTAGGAGAAGTGGGTTGGTATAGCTGAGTAGCAGGAATAGTACAGGTAGGATACCTAGGGTATGGGAGGTAGTTAGGGGTTTGTACCATATTGGGTTGCTTAACTTAGGATTTCAAGGGTATGTGGAGTTGGTTGGGATAGGGATAGAGTAGCAGAAGGGTCCAGAAAAGGTATGGGTAAGATGGGGTGGATTGGAGTTACTTAGTGATAATTGGTATGGGGTGGATTTATTGGTGAAGGAGTGATGTTGTTTGGGATTGGGTTTTTTGGGTTGGAAAAGTGGGCTTTGGGTATAGCCCAGATGGGAGATAGAAAGTATGAGTGGAGGTAAGATATTGTGCCCAAATTGCGTGATTTGCGAGTAGTTAGTGATTAGTAATAAGGAATCATGTTCATTAGTTGCTATCTCTTATGTACGAGATAGTATTAGTAATACTTACTTAAAGACTTACTTGTTACAGGAATTCTCCAGGTTTTCCAGGTCCAGAAGAGGCTTTTCAGGCAATTCAGAGGTGTTTGTCACTCCTCGCTCTTGTGACTTCCTTGTTTACATCGAGCGAAGTCGAGGCCACGTTGCGTCTATAGAAATTTACCTGTCATGGCTGTCCAAGTCCACAAGAGGCAGCGTTGTATAAGAAAACACAGACACAAGTTAACATGTAATCTGCAACTGCTGTTTTTGGTCAGTAGATGGTGCCACGAGACCGTATAATGGAATTATGTGTGTTTTTCAGCGCTGTGAAAAAAGAGTCCCATAGGAAGTAATGGAGCCATAGGAAATAATGGAGCCAATGTGTTTCAATGGGGATTTACTTAGGAAGCTGGACCATCGGAACTACGGCTCCGAGGAGCTTTTCAAGCATATAGGTGTATAGATTAGAGGCAGGGGAAGGGATCTAGACCGGTTTGACCCGGTTCTGAAAGAATTTTTTGAACCGAGGGTAGCGAGGGTAGCAAGGGTTGGGGGGTGAGGGTTCCGAGGGTTGGGGGGGGCGGGAGGAAGAAAGGTTAGTAGGTGGTTGATATGAACATAGGTCAAGTAGACATGGGTGGTATACTGCTCATTGGTCGCCCTGTATTGCAGCGAGTGTTGTCTGGGAGCGGAAATTTAAAGGTATAGGCACCATTTTTAACATGGAATAGAGCTTGGAATAGGGAAGTTTAGGGCTGTTTTCATGTGGTTCCCCTGATACTACTACCTTTACGGTTAGGGGTCTAGGGTCCACCAAGAAGGGTTTTTAGGGGTTCACGTGTCTAGGGCTGTGGTTTTTTAGGGTTGTTATAGCTAGGGTTGGGAAGGCTAGGTCTCCAATGTCCAGGGTTAGGGATGGGGAATGGAGTAGCGATAGTGGGGATACTAGGTTTAGGGCCTGGGGGTTTAGTAGGGTTGGTTTCGGTGGTTTTTGGGGTTAGGGCTGGGGTTGTTATGGCTGAGGTGGCGATGGTTACAAGGCCTAGGGTGTGAGTGGTTGGTTTTGGGTTGGAAAGTACCTAGAATTGGCTGATGTAGGGCTGTCATTGGAAGGGTTGTAGGCCTAGGGTGTGGGAGATGGGAGTAGGTTGGCTATACCTGGAATTGGCTGAGTTAAGGGTTTGTGATACATAGGGTAGGAGTGCTAGGGTGTGGGAGTTGGGAGTAGGTTGGCTACACCTGGAATTGGCTCATATAGGGCTCTGGTTGTTAGGTAGGAGTGCTGGGGTCTGGGGGTCTGGTTTTGGGTTGGAATTACCTAGAATTGGCTCATGTACGGCTGTGATATATAGGGTTAGAGTGCTAGGGTGTGGGTGGCTGTTGTGGATTGGGCATAGCTAGAATAGGTTTTACATAGGGTTCTGTCACTTAGGTTTGTGACTGCTAGGTTTGGAGTTCTAGGGTTTGGGGTCTGGTGTTTTGGTTCAGGAATAGGATTATTTTTTATTTTTATTTTTTTTTCTTCAAATTTTGGTTTTTTTCTCCTTTTTTTTTTTTTGGTTTTTTCATCAAATTTTTCTGTCATTTTTGTCTTGTTTCTCCATCAATTTTTGGCTGTTTTTCTGTCATTTTTGGGCTGCTTTTTTTCTTGTTTCTCCCATCATTCTTTCTTGTTTTTGTCTGGTTTTTGTCTTCTTTTTGTGTGATACTTTACCCGGTATTACTCACCTGTCATCCCTTGTTCTCCCGTCATTTTTAAGTGTTTTTTCACTCATGTTCTGGTCTTTTTCTGCCAGGAATGGCTTGTTTTCTTCTAATTTTTCTGTCATTCTTAACTTGTTTTTCTTCTCCTGTTCCCATCATTCTTTACTCATGTTTCTTCCCCTGTTTCCATCAATTTTACTTGTGGTTTGCATGGGTTTTTGCCATCATTCTTACCTGTTCTTCTTCTTGTTTCTCCATCATTCTTACTTGTGTTTTGCGGGTTGGGATATGTGTTAAATAGGAGTCCTAGGGTAAGGGTAGGAGAAGTGGGTTGGTATAGCTGAGTAGCAGGAATAGTACAGGTAGGATACCTAGGGTATGGGAGGTAGTTAGGGGTTTGTACCATATTGGGTTGCTTAACTTAGGATTTCAAGGGTATGTGGAGTTGGTTGGGATAGGGATAGAGTAGCAGAAGGGTCCAGAAAAGGTATGGGTAAGATGGGGTGGATTGGAGTTACTTAGTGATAATTGGTATGGGGTGGATTTATTGGTGAAGGAGTGATGTTGTTTGGGATTGGGTTTTTTGGGTTGGAAAAGTGGGCTTTGGGTATAGCCCAGATGGGAGATAGAAAGTATGAGTGGAGGTAAGATATTGTGCCCAAATTGCGTGATTTGCGAGTAGTTAGTGATTAGTAATAAGGAATCATGTTCATTAGTTGCTATCTCTTATGTACGAGATAGTATTAGTAATACTTACTTAAAGACTTACTTGTTACAGGAATTCTCCAGGTTTTCCAGGTCCAGAAGAGGCTTTTCAGGCAATTCAGAGGTGTTTGTCACTCCTCGCTCTTGTGACTTCCTTGTTTACATCGAGCGAAGTCGAGGCCACGTTGCGTCTATAGAAATTTACCTGTCATGGCTGTCCAAGTCCACAAGAGGCAGCGTTGTATAAGAAAACACAGACACAAGTTAACATGTAATCTGCAACTGCTGTTTTTGGTCAGTAGATGGTGCCACGAGACCGTATAATGGAATTATGTGTGTTTTTCAGCGCTGTGAAAAAAGAGTCCCATAGGAAGTAATGGAGCCATAGGAAATAATGGAGCCAATGTGTTTCAATGGGGATTTACTTAGGAAGCTGGACCATCGGAACTACGGCTCCGAGGAGCTTTTCAAGCATATAGGTGTATAGATTAGAGGCAGGGGAAGGGATCTAGACCGGTTTGACCCGGTTCTGAAAGAATTTTTTGAACCGAGGGTAGCGAGGGTAGCAAGGGTTGGGGGGTGAG
The DNA here is from genome assembly GCA_037306005.1 of Rhinophrynus dorsalis. Taxonomy (NCBI): domain Eukaryota; kingdom Metazoa; phylum Chordata; class Amphibia; order Anura; family Rhinophrynidae; genus Rhinophrynus; species Rhinophrynus dorsalis. Next base: position 154,264 of record JBBDGT010000042.1, on the reverse strand, counting down.
GGTTCCGAGGGTTGGGGGGGGCGGGAGGAAGAAAGGTTAGTAGGTGGTTGATATGAACATAGGTCAAGTAGACATGGGTGGTATACTGCTCATTGGTCGCCCTGTATTGCAGCGAGTGTTGTCTGGGAGCGGAAATTTAAAGGTATAGGCACCATTTTTAACATGGAATAGAGCTTGGAATAGGGAAGTTTAGGGCTGTTTTCATGTGGTTCCCCTGATACTACTACCTTTACGGTTAGGGGTCTAGGGTCCACCAAGAAGGGTTTTTAGGGGTTCACGTGTCTAGGGCTGTGGTTTTTTAGGGTTGTTATAGCTAGGGTTGGGAAGGCTAGGTCTCCAATGTCCAGGGTTAGGGATGGGGAATGGAGTAGCGATAGTGGGGATACTAGGTTTAGGGCCTGGGGGTTTAGTAGGGTTGGTTTCGGTGGTTTTTGGGGTTAGGGCTGGGGTTGTTATGGCTGAGGTGGCGATGGTTACAAGGCCTAGGGTGTGAGTGGTTGGTTTTGGGTTGGAAAGTACCTAGAATTGGCTGATGTAGGGCTGTCATTGGAAGGGTTGTAGGCCTAGGGTGTGGGAGATGGGAGTAGGTTGGCTATACCTGGAATTGGCTGAGTTAAGGGTTTGTGATACATAGGGTAGGAGTGCTAGGGTGTGGGAGTTGGGAGTAGGTTGGCTACACCTGGAATTGGCTCATATAGGGCTCTGGTTGTTAGGTAGGAGTGCTGGGGTCTGGGGGTCTGGTTTTGGGTTGGAATTACCTAGAATTGGCTCATGTACGGCTGTGATATATAGGGTTAGAGTGCTAGGGTGTGGGTGGCTGTTGTGGATTGGGCATAGCTAGAATAGGTTTTACATAGGGTTCTGTCACTTAGGTTTGTGACTGCTAGGTTTGGAGTTCTAGGGTTTGGGGTCTGGTGTTTTGGTTCAGGAATAGGATTATTTTTTATTTTTATTTTTTTTTCTTCAAATTTTGGTTTTTTTCTCCTTTTTTTTTTTTTGGTTTTTTCATCAAATTTTTCTGTCATTTTTGTCTTGTTTCTCCATCAATTTTTGGCTGTTTTTCTGTCATTTTTGGGCTGCTTTTTTTCTTGTTTCTCCCATCATTCTTTCTTGTTTTTGTCTGGTTTTTGTCTTCTTTTTGTGTGATACTTTACCCGGTATTACTCACCTGTCATCCCTTGTTCTCCCGTCATTTTTAAGTGTTTTTTCACTCATGTTCTGGTCTTTTTCTGCCAGGAATGGCTTGTTTTCTTCTAATTTTTCTGTCATTCTTAACTTGTTTTTCTTCTCCTGTTCCCATCATTCTTTACTCATGTTTCTTCCCCTGTTTCCATCAATTTTACTTGTGGTTTGCATGGGTTTTTGCCATCATTCTTACCTGTTCTTCTTCTTGTTTCTCCATCATTCTTACTTGTGTTTTGCGGGTTGGGATATGTGTTAAATAGGAGTCCTAGGGTAAGGGTAGGAGAAGTGGGTTGGTATAGCTGAGTAGCAGGAATAGTACAGGTAGGATACCTAGGGTATGGGAGGTAGTTAGGGGTTTGTACCATATTGGGT